>CM031967.1:14760043-15262543 GCA_018749465.1 Paracanthobrama guichenoti | reverse complement strand
GCCAATATGTGTTTTATTAGACTGGTGAGCAACTGTTTTGATACATTCATTGACAGAAAACGTCTCGGTTACGTATGTAATCCTCATTCCCTAAAGAGAACAGAGACGTACGTCAAACGAGACAGACTGAAAATTTTAATGTATTGTTATAAAGCTAAATAAAGTTAGTCTTATTGTTTAAATCTCATTTTCTTGATTTACAGCGGTAAAGTGATTTTACCATGCCTATATTGATCTAGTTTACTACAGTGTGCAACAAGTGTCTCATAGTAGCCACAGAGCGACCGCACAGAGTAGCATTATAACATAACTTTCAACACACTCAAATGTATCTAATATGATAAAAAAGCACTGCGTTACCCCACATACGCATAAGCGGTTGGAGCAAAAGCAGTTGCTTACAGCATAATAAAAGCTCCGCAAAATCAAGGCAAAATTTTTGCTAAGCTTTGTGAAAAATGACTTACTGTTGCTTTAAGTATAACTTATAAGAGTCCTGCAGTGACTCTTCTCGTGAGGCCAAGAGAATCAGTCACTCACATGAGATCAAGTGTAACGGAGGCCAGCTTGGAGTGGGCGGGTTGAACAGGAGGGGTTACATTGGTGCCGTGACCCGGATGGGAGTGAGGTTTAGGGGGGTGAGTGTAACGGAGGCCAGCTAGTAGTTGCTGTGCGAGTAAACCTCACTCCTCTGATCTCAAGAGGCGTTCTAGCGACTGATGCCAGAGGTTGCAGCCTTTAGCCTCCTTGTTAGAGCGTCCGACTCTCATGCCGGCGGACCCGGGTTTGAGTTCCGTTTGGAGCAGGCGGTTCGAACAGGCGGGGTTACATTGGTGCTGTGACCCGGATGGGAGTGAGGTTTAGGGGGGTGAGTGTAACGGAGGCCGGCTAGTAGTTGCTGTGCGAGTAAACCTCACTCCTCTGATCTCAAGAGACGCTCTAGCGACTGAAGCTAGAGGTTGCAGCTTTTAGCCTCCTTGTTAGAGCGTCCGACTCTCATGCCGGCGGAACCGGGTTCGAGTCCTGCTTGGAGTGGGCAGGTTGAACAGGAGGGGTTATATTGGTGCCGTGACCCGGATGGGAGTGAGGTTTAGGGGGGTGAGTGTAACGGAGGCCAGCTAGTAGTTGCCGTGCGAGTAAACCTCACTCCTCTGATCTCAAGAGGCATTCTAGCGACTGATGCTAGAGGTTGCAGCCTTTAGCCTCCTTGTTAGAGCGTCCGACTCTCATGCCGGCGGACCCGGGTTTGAGTCCTGCTTGGAGTGGGCGGGTTGAACAGGAGGGGTTACATTGGTGCCGTGACCCGGATGGGAGTGAGGTTTAGGGGGGTGAGTGTAACGGAGGCCAGCTAGTAGTTGCTGTGCTAGTAAACCTCACTCCTCTGATCTCAAGAGGCGTTACAGCAACTGACGCTAGAGGTTGCAGCCTTTAGCCTCCTTGTTATAGCGTCCGACTCTCATGCCGGCGGACCAGGGTTCGAGTCCCGCTTGGAGCAGGTGGGTCGAACAGGAGGGGTTACACAAGCAATAGCACAACCATCCAATAAATTCCAGAGGGACCAAATCAAGTCCCGCCCTGCATTTATTCTTCTTCGAGAAGATGTTTCACTCAGAAAAACAAAACAATAGGGAAGAAAAGATTATCGCAACTTCTGTTTCATTTCGACTTGATAGCTGACAATACAGACATTCAGGTATGCAAGTATTTCACACTTTCACTCTTATCACTTTTATAGCTGACAGCAAAGTCAAAAGCAGCCTGATTCTTATTTTAAACCTCAATCCTCAGCTATCAGTAGGGAGATGCTTGTCATCGCTGCAAGAAACTGTTCAACAGATGGAGATAAGACCTGTTAGCACTTAATTCCACACATTTCAGGGCCCACCCTTCCTTTTAATTCCCTGAGCTCATAACTCATTTTAGCTCCCTTTAGATTCAAGGTTTCCAAAACAGGGATTCGCAACTTGATGAAGAAAACTTGATGTTCGAACTCGACTTGGGAAGGCAAATGGGAACTAAATAAAAATAAACTAAAAGCAAAATAAAAATAAACGCAGGATTACTGTAAACCCTAAAAATAAACTCAATTCATGGATGTTTACTTCCCTATTTAACAAAGAAGAAATGACTTCTGCGCTGCAGTTAATGATCTCAGTTCTTCACATTCTGAACTTGTAAGTTTAAATAGTAATAAACTTAGTCTTATCCATGAGGATTGTAAGGAGCGGTTTTACTGCTAAGACAAAAGCCGAGATCCAGCGCCCTGCAATAAAACAATAAAACTCAATCTGAAGAGAAGATCTCACAGAGGAACTGTGGGACACCGCCCTGACCAAAACCCCCTCCCCATCTCCTTTTCCCCCCTTCCCCCTGATTTAAGTCACAAAATGCAGATATACTACATATGATTTATCTTGTGAATCTATTGTTTTATCCCTTTCATGTCTGGTGTCTTTTTAAAGGTCATAGTGTGATTGGTAAAATGGTCTCAACATCACTGAAGTCACTGGTAGGGTTAGAAAGATTGAAACATATGAGAATTGTGTTCTCCTTTTTTGAGTGGTCTCTCCAAAGATATCTGATCCTCTCCCCCAAACTAGGTGTTTGTGTTGCAAATATTTACAACCCTTTGTTCTGGTCTGGGTATTTAAGGAAGGGTAGCAGGGCTGCCATTGGGGAACATTCTGTAGACAGAACCCCCATGCAGTGTTGTGTCCTGAGTGTCCTGAGAGGCACTCACACACACACTGTATGTATTGTGCCAAATATGACTCTGAAACTATTTTCATATTACTTTGCAATGGTATTTTATATTCTTATGCTGAAAGTTGTGCACCATGGATTCGTGTTTAATTATGTTATTTAAGTTCTGTCTGGCCAAAATAAACCTTTGTCTTGAGCGCAGCATGCGGGATAATCTGATTTCTGACTATTACTGTATTAGCAAGTTGCAGCTTTCGTGACTATTACTAAAATTACACTTTTTGTTGAGTAAGCATGTGCGACCACTTAAAGGTAAAATATTCACTCTGTAATCCTCTGACTAATATCAGAACTGGCTAGGTTGTGATCGTGGGCGGGCGAAACCGGACGCTTCGTTCCTGTGCGATATCGGGTCCCTTGATGAACGAATATTTGAAATTAAGAGATACTAAGAAAAATCAACTATCTAAATTAAATCACAACTAAAATTATGATCAGCTGTTAAGTTACAAATGTAACAAATGTAACAAAGTTACAAAGAAATGGAGTCAGATTTAAAATTCGATGGTCATAAATTAAGTGAATCCAACAGGAGTGCTGAAAAGGCTTACACGCAGAAGTCCTTCGACCAGGCCGTTAGATTCCGTTTTTGGGCTAACAGATGGACCTTACAGGATAGTAACATTTCCATTTTATTGCATTTGTTTGATAATCATGCATTAATTCAATAATGGTATTATAACACTGTCTTTATTTTAATCGTTGATGTAGTCTTGATGTTTGTCATCCTGCTCGAACTCGACTGATAAAGGAATGTTAAGCAGTGGTGAGTCAAACCTGGTCATAAGTTGATTGAAACATTGCCAACTTAAAATTAATTCACAGTTCCATTTTTAGTATTTTTGCCAAGTCTGCAAAGTAGTGCCTGAGTAGTAATTATATTGAATGTAAAATAAATAGGTAAATAGGGCTGCACGATGATTATCACATCAAAGGCTGTGATTTAATTAACCCTTTCATGTATGAATTATGATAACCTCAGTCAGGATTTTTCCCCTGTGTTTTTATTGCTCTTAGGGCATGAAAAACAAGGTTTGAAATGTAATTTTTTTACGCATATTTTTCAAAGAGACTTTCAGATGCATTTATGGTTTATCTGAATAGATACTGTATTAAAAGTTTTACATATGAATATTTTTCTTACACAAACACACCACTTCGCTTCAGAAGGCCTTTATTAACTCCCCGGAGCCGTGTGGAGCAGTGCACTTGATGGATAGATGCACTTTTATGAACTTCAAAAACGACACAACAATTCACTGCCATTATAAAGTTTGGAAGAGTCAGGAAATTTTTAATATAACTCTGATTGTATTCGTTTGAAAGAAGAATGTCATATAAAACTAGGATGACTTGAAGGTGAGTAAATCATGGACTAATTTTCATTTTTGGGTGAACTATCCCATTATACAGTAATAAAACAGCAATATTGTGTATATTTAACAAACCAATGAATAAAATTACATGTAAAAGTCATGTAAAAACTATACAATATATACAAAATATATAAATATATATAAATGTGACATTGTAAATGCAATTGAACTATATACACACTATATACACTCACCTAAAGGATTATTAGGAACACCTGTTCAATTTCTCATTAATGCAATTATCTAATCAACCAATCACATGGCAGTTGCTTCAATGCATTTAGGGGTGTGGTCCTGGTCAAGACAATCCCCTGAACTCCAAACTGAATGTCAGAATGGGAAAGAAAGGTGATTTAAGCAATTTTGAGCATGGCTGTTGGTGCCAGACGGGCCAGTCTGAGTATTTCACAATTTGCTCAGTTACTGGGATTTTCACAAAGAATGGTGTGAAAAGGGAAAAACATCCAGTATACGGCAGTCCTGTGGGCGAAAATGCCTTGTTGATGCTAGAGGTCAGAGGAGAATGGGCCGACTGATTCTAGCTGATAGAAGAGCAACTTTGACTGAAATAACCACTCGTTACAACCGAGGTATGCAGCAAAGCATTTGTGAAGCCACAACACGCACAGCCTTGAGGGGGATGGGCTACAACAGCAGAAGAACCCACCGGGTACCACTCATCTCCACTACAAATAGGAAAAAGAGGCTACAATTTGCACAAGCTCACCAAAATTGGACAGTTGAAGACTGTAAAAATGTTGCCTGATCTGATGAGTCTCTATTTCTGTTGAGACATTCAGATGGTAGAGTCAGAATTTGGCGTAAACAGAATGAGAACATGGATCCATCATGCCTTGTTACCACTGTGCAGGCTTGTGGTGGTGGTGTAATGGTGTGGGGGATGTTTTCTTGGCACACTTTAGGCCCCTTAGTGCCAATTGGGCATCGTTTAAATGCCACAGCCTACTTGAGCATTGTTTCTGACCATGTCCATCCGTTTATGACCACCATGTACCCATTCTCTGATGGCTACTTCCAGCAGGATAATGCACCATGTCACAAAGCTTGAATCATTTCAAATTGGTTTCTTGAACATGACAATGAGTTCACTGTACTAAAATGGCCCCCACAGTCACCAGATCTCAACCCAATAGAGCATCTTTGGGATGTGGTGGAACGGGAGCTTCGTGCCCTGGATGTGCATCCCACAAATCTCCATCAACTGCAAGATGCTATCCTATCAATATGGGCCAACATTTCTAAAGAATGCTTTCAGCACCTTGTTGAATCAATGCCACGTAGAATTAAGGCAGTTCTGAAGGCGAAAGGGGGTCAAACACAGTATTAGTATGGTGTTCCTAATAATCCTTTAGGTGAGTGTATATATATATATGTGTGTGTGTGTGTGTGTGTGTGTGTGTGTGTGTGTGTGTGTGTGTGTGTGTGTGTGTGTGTGTGTGTGTGTGTGTGTGTGTGTGGTGTGTGCGTCTGTGTGTGCATGTCTATATACACACACCTGTTTGAAGTTATCCTAACGGTAGTAGAAGGGTGTGTTTTTTAGCATATATCATGAGTAAAATATATTTTGAAGCCAAGTATATAAAACTTAAATGAGAAAACTCTGGTCAAAATTATAGAACACTTTCAGATACCTCCAAGTAATCTGGCAAACCCTATTTAACTGGCAGAAAACTTTACAATTTTCACTGACTTTGCAAGATGGCAAACCGCTCTGCGGTGAATGAAACCCTTGACAGCAGATTGTCCAGATGAAGGCCAAAGGGATGACCCTTCCAGCTATTGCAAGAGAAACTGGTCATTCTAAATCTGTGATTTCTAGAATATTGGAGCTTTACAAAGACACTAATAAGACAAATGCACGAGAGGACAGGACAACACAGATACTTTCAATGGGCAATTGGTTCAACACTGCAGCCGGAATTGCTGTCTTGGCATACAGTATCTCATCGTTTAAGAAAATTTGGACTGAAAACCCACTCAGCAGTGACTAAGCCTCTCATTAGCAGAAAGATTTAAAAGGCTACAACCTTTGCTGAGGATTATGTTGTGTGGACAAATGAGAACTGGTCCAAAGTTCACTTTAATGATGAAAGCAAGTTTAATTTATTAAGGTGGGAAACATTATGTTCGGCGTCAAACTGGGGAAAGACTGAACCCAGAGTGTATAAAGAAGTCAGTGAAAGGAAGAAGAAGAAAGGGATGTTTTCTGCAGCAGCAGTTTGACCTCATAGGGCGCTTTTCCACTGCGTGGTACAACTCGGCCCTTTACTTTGGCTCGGTTTGTTTTTCCACTGCAGTTATGGTACATTCCAGACAAGGTCTCCCACATGGAGGGCTGCCACGCACACACATAATAAAACATAAACAAAACTGGTCCTTTCTCATCCTTCATTGTCATCGCTCCTCCTTTTATGCACCCAAGCTCCTCCATGAGACTCACCCTGTTCTCAAGGCCTCATCCTGTTTGTCACACTCATATTCTGCTCATCAACCCTGAATATAAATATGTAAATGTAAACATAATGCCTTCCTGGTGATTCTTATCCCCTCTCCTTCTCCTTCTGTTCCCTCCTGTTGAGGGCAACAGGTGCTGTGCCGAATTCCGACCCCCGCCAAATTATGTTATCATGTTATCTGTATGTTTTGGGAAACTTTCTGATTTGGGCTAGAGCTCAATAAACTCCAACATTGGAGAGACATTGGAGATCTGTGTATGTGCGCAATATTCTGTGTTACAGATCAGTGTTGAGAATTTGTACAATGTGCATCCTAAGAGATGGGTGGACTTCTTGTTCTGGGCAAGCTGGCGCTTGCTCCAGATCTGGAAGGTCACTATGTGCCTAATTCCGGGGTACGCTACGATGAGACCGGCAGAGAGGGAACGCGGCCTACGAACTCCTCGTGAGATTTGAAGCTAGCTTCTGCTGATGAAACTGCAAACTATTCTTCAGTAAATTTTTCTTTAATTAATTGCACTCCTGACTCTTGGTCTTCATTTTTCACTACTGGTAGTAAACTGTTAACCCCTAACACCATATTTAAACAGGCTAGGAAAATTATAGTGGACCCCTCCCATGTCCTGCACTCAGAGTACGAACTGCTCACCTCAAGGCTCCAATTAAATACAGGAAAAGATATCTGAATAGGTATAAAAACTTTCATCCCTTTATCAGTGGATCTCCTAAACTCAGGACTTAAGATGGGTGTGAAATGAGGGGCTGTGTGAGAAGTGGGAGGCTGTGGATCTGGAGCAGGCAGATATACGGCCCAGACAGTTTACGCCCCTGTTGTTCCTGATGCGGCTAGTAGGGGGAGGAAGATATACGGCGAAATAACATCATTAAATCAAGTCTGGAAACTTACACATTAAGTTATAATGGCCATAGATGCTGACTAATTGCGTGGTTTTTGTGAATTTAAATATAAACGTTACTTTAATATATCACATAGACACACAAGACGACACACAAACACATGCACTTGCACGAATGCTAACACATTCAACAACTGACAACAGAGCAACAGAGAATGAACAGGGAGGAACCTAAATACACAGAAGAATCCATCTAAAACTAACGAGTGGCGGGAAATAAAGACAAAGAAACACAAGACTATTGAAGAAACAAAACTAAAAGTCTGGTAAACCCTACCTAATGGGGACAAAATGTCCCCACAAAGATGGCAATATCCGAAATCCTTGTCCTTGTGGGGACAATTTTTGGTCCCCATGAGAAAAACATCTTCTGAATCATACTAAGTGATGTTTTTTGAAAATGTAAAAATGCAGAAAGTTTACTGTGATGGGTAGGATTAGGGGTAGGGTTAGTGTAGGGGGATAGAATATACGGTTTGTACAGTATAAAAACCATTATGTCTATGGAAAGTCCCCATAAAACATGGAAACACAACGTGTGTGTGTGTGTGTGTGTGTGTGCACTAAATGATGAGTAATATACCTACCACAGACACTGAAATGCATGGAAACCAATGATAATGCATCAGTTTTCCTAATGCAACATGATATTGATATTCCATTCCATTCCCTGAATGACTATAAATATAAAACGCTTTCAGGAAGTGACCGACCTATTGATGGTCTATCATATGTTGCTCTGTGACTTGATTCCTTTACTGCAGAGGGCAAATCACCAATGTAAAGTGAAGCATTATGTGATATATAAAAAAATCTATATGATGACTATATGATCAAATCAGAGTGCTATAAAGTTCACACACTGTGCTCACAGATGATGGGATGGTTTTTAACCCCTAGAGATGCACTGTTCTAAAGAAACTCAAGCCAGTTAGCTAATTGTAAAGTGGATTGGTGGCAAACGTAGATTCAGAGAACGGTCACCTCCGGTTAAGGATAAAGTTAGATTTAATTCAGCTGGTTTTACCCTATTTTGCTTTTTGAACTAGTTTCAGTTCCTTACATTACATTAGACTGGTTCAGATGTGAAGCATCTGTCATGAACAATGATTTTCTGGTCACACAAGACGGGTTAATCTTAATGTTTTCCATATGACCATTTATAACCGTCTCTATGAATATCTAAAATGTTCAGGTTTTGAATATAACTGTTCATTGTGTAGAAAAGAAATCCTGAAGTAGGATGTAATACCAAAAACACTGTGGTAATAAATAATACAATCTGAAACAAAATCCTTATACTTAACAGTAATTACAATAGAGATGGCCCCAAAGTGACACCACTGTCTAGACATAGCCTTCTAAATAAAAGTCATATGAAACCCACTTTGTCATTTTCCAAGTCACATAAAATGAGTCATGGCAACAAACCCAGAGGAAAAAACAGCCTTCATGTGCTAAGGTTGGAGTACTGTACTGGCAATAAAAATCACTACATGTGACGTTTAATTAAATTTTTTGTGGTTTAAAATTAGTATTTTGTTTTCTGAGGAAAGGCATCATGTAAACACGAGGCACCATTTCAATACAAAGATTTGGTCATCTTTTCAGGAACTTGTGTCTAAACTTAATTATCATTATCACCAACGAATAATATAAAAGTAACATAATTGTCTAAATAGCAAGTAATATCTCACCTGCCTGCTGACGTATGTCATTATTCTGCAGCACTAGTGCCAACAAATGAAGCTGCTATTTTTTTTTTAAACGAATATGTTCATTGCAAAGATGGCAATATCCGAAATCCTTGTCCTTGTGGGACATTTTTTGGTCTCCATTAGGAAAACATCTTATGAATTAGATGTGAAGAACATCTAAGTGATGTTTTTTGAAAATGTAAAAATGCAGAAAGTTTACTATGATGGGTAGGTTTAGGGGTAGATTTAGTGTAAGGGGATAGAATATACGGTTTGTACAGTATAAAAACCATTATGTCTATGGAAAGTCCCCATAAAACATGGAAGCACAACGTGTGTGTGTGTGTGTGTGTGTGTGTGTGTGTGTGTGTGTGTGTGTGTGTGTGTGTGTGTGTGTGTGTGTGTGTGTGTACACACTGTATATTATGTAAACAAAAACCTTTGTTAAATGCGACTAATTCACCTCCCACAACTCACGCCATTGGTCGACTCGCTCAAAACAATATTTGGGTATGCATTGACGTCACTTTCCCGCCGGAACACACCCCCTCAGCCAGATTGAGTGGCAAAACTGCATGACTGGAGTTAATAGGGGAAAGAAAATTTAAAATGAATAAAATATAATATAAAATGAAAGGCTTTCTTTTTCACAGTGATGAACTGTATTCTCAAATCACTGAGGCCTACGATCAATCAGTTTAAAAAATTAACACAAAACCTGTAAAAAATTGAATCCAATATTTTGTGATAATATAGCATAGTGAGTGATAGAATAGTATAAGCTATTTTTAAAAGGCCAGTCATTTTTAACAGGTTATTGTGATGTTTTGTGTGTGTTTAAAACCATTAAATTACTTTATGTCCCTCAAACTCGTCCACCCTGTTTTATTGGAGCAATTTCCCCCTTAAAATCTCAAAGGTGTCATGAACTGGCTTTTAATTTTTTTTACTGTTGTCTGAGGTCAACTTATGACGTTCGTGTGGTTCCCAACTCGCGCTGAGTCACCGCTTTGGGAACGCCTCTGTGTGATTGCGTCGTGAAGTACATGTGTAATCAGTCCAATGGAGAGACTGAACATCATTGGCGGGTGACATCATAGACCCGGAAGGTATAAAGCATACCGACAAACTTGTCTTCAGAAAGCGCTCTGTGTATCATTGTCCTTGTCAGCTCTTTGTTTGTGTCTGAGTTCAGACTTTTCTTATTTTCCTCACAAAAGTTTGCATACACAACTGACATATTTAAGAGAGTATGGCGAGCATTTCAGAAAGTGTGTTCCTCCCTGCTCTAGTTACATCACAAGTGGGGATACACACTTGATGTGTGTTGTTTGCTTGGGAGAACAGCACACTCAGTCGGCTCTCGAGGGGGCCGGCTGCGAGCATTGTGAGGCGCTGCCTCTGAGAGTGCTGCGATCCCGCCGGGCGCACTTCGAGGAGGGCGCCGCGGCTCGCATTCCCCGTGGCACAGGCCCCGCTGCTGCTGTGGCACAGGGTTTGCAAATGAATCTGTAAGAGGGGTTAGAGACGGGTTCATCCCTTTCTCTGCCTTTATCTGGCAGGCCCGCTGCTGCTTCTCTGGGTTCGGGAGCCGGCGCTGCGGTTTCTCCCGCCCAGGAAGCAGCATTGATGCTACAGCTGTCCAGCTCTGAGGAAGTGGATGTCTGTAGTGTCGATGCAGGGGTTGAACACTCGCCACTTCAAACCCCTGCCAGTGAGGAGCTCATGGAGGTTTTGAGCAGAGCTGTGGTCAAACTAAACATCGACTGGCCACAAGACAATCAGGAGCGTGCCTCAGTTAAAAGTAGGCTCGATGAGCGCTTCCTGCCAGCCCGCTCTGCTCAGCCTCCATGACGGGGCTTGCCGTTTTTTCAATGATGTCCACACTGAGGTGTCGAGATCGTGGAAGCGGGCCATGTCCTCTCATATATATTCAGTCCCCACATGTCAGTATACAGCAACATCGTGGGTCTGAAGAGACATGGTTATGGTTCGATGCCGAGGGTGGAAGAGACGCTTGCGAGCCATCTCTCCCCCGATTCAGCATCGGCCATTAAAGCCCCATCTTTGCCCACTAAGCCAGTGGTTCTCGAACCTGTCCTGTGGACCCCCCACTAGTGCACATTTTGCATGTCTCCCTCATCTAACACACCTGATTCAACTCATCAGCTCATTAGTAGAGACTGCAAGACTTGAATTAGGTGTGTCTGATGAGGGAGACATACAAAATGTGCACTGGTGGGGGGTCCCCAGGACAGGTTTGAGAACCACTGCACTAAGCCACTCAGAGCTACATCAGCGCTTGTGGGCAAAGCGTACTCGGCAGCGGGTGAGGCCGCCGCATGTCTGCACACTATGGCTATCGTGCAGGCATACCAGGCTGACCTGCTGAAAGACCTGGGGGAAAGCCAGGAGATCGGAGAAAATGTCATCAGAGAGCTCCGATCTTCCACAGATTTAGCTCTCTGGACCACCAAAGAGATGGCAAGATCTATAGGCCGTTCTATGGCAGCCCTGGTGGCAACGGAGAGGCATCTATGGCTAAACCTTACGGAGATTAAGGATAAAGATAAGACCTTTCTGCTTGATGCACCGCTGTCTCCTGGGGGCCTGTTTGGTGATGCAGTCACCACTGTCGCTGACAGGTTCCAGGAGGCAAAGAAAGAAAACCCAAGCAGTAAGTCTCAGGTCTCGTCTGCTGCTGTGCAGGAGCAGCAGGCGCGGAGTATGAGCTCCTCACACTGGGCGCAGCAAAAATAGAGCATTGCCACCTGCACTCCCCCTCTCTGTGGCACCCTCGTGCTTGGAATTTGCACCCGGTATGGCTAAGGCCTTCCTATTCCCTAGGCCGGGCTACGTTCCTAAGGTTCCAAATAATCTTGTGAGACCCATAATACTTCAGGCCTTTTGTCCTCCTCCGTTTCTGATGTCAGACCAGGAAAAACTTAATCTGCTTTGCCTTGTTCGTGCACTTGATGCCTATGTCCACAGAGCTGCCCTGTGGAGGAAATCAGAACAGTTGTTTATTTGTTACGGGCCACCCTTGAGAGGGGGTCCATCTTCAAAGCAGAGGATGAGCAAGTGGGTAGTCGAGGCTATCTCACTTGCTTATGTGGCGGCCGGGCAGCCTTCTCCTTTGGCTGTCTGGGCCCACTCAACTAGGAGTGCCTCTCAGGCACTTTTGTCCATCAAGATAATAATCACAGATGAACACAACTTTTATTAATTTTGAAGCCTAAATGCAGTCGCCAGAAGTAAAAGGCTAAAGGTAGGCTATAAACGTACAACAACACATCTTCGACTTAAACGTCACCATCACTAAGCTACCGACAACTCTTTCAGTTTTTATCTAAAAACATTTTGCCAGAACAGTTTATAAGAGCACAATTATAAGCATAATGAGGCTGTAAAAGCGGACTGGGCTTACCTTTTCGGCGTGATGACGTTTAATCTCCCCGACAGCCTCTGTAGTCCCATTTAGCCACTTGTTAGCAATTGTCTTTTTCAAGACCCGTAACAGCTTAAAAAAAATCACGAGTGGGGTAATACTGATGTATTTTATGTCGTAGAATAAAACGTGAAACCAAAAAAAAACATTGAATTTGGGATGAGGAAACCGGAAGTGCTAAAAAATGCTAACTCGTTTCAGTGTTTTGGCCTACAAAGTGATGTCATACCTGCACCACTCTATATAGAATAGAATAGAATTAGCTATTATTGTCATTGCATTGAGATACAACAGAAGATAATTATCTTTATAGTGGACAAATGCCATCGAATGTGAATGTGAATTTTGAAATACAAACCTGATTCCAAAAAAGTTGGGACACTGTACAAACTGTCAATAAAAACAGAATGCAATGATGTGGAAGTTTCAAATTTCAATATTTTATTCAGAAAACAACATAGATGACATATCAAAAGTTTAAACTGAGAAAATGTATCATTTTAAGGGAAAAGTAAGTTGATTTTAAATTTCATGGCATCAACACATCTCAAAAAAGTTGGGACAAGGCCATGTTTCCCACTGTGTGGCATCCCCTCTTCTTTTTCTAACAGTCTGCAAACGTCTGGGGACTGAGGAGACAAGTTGCTCAAGTTTAGGAATAGGAATGTTGTCCCATTCTTGTCTAATACAGGCTTCTAGTTGCTCAACTGTCTTAGGTCTTCTTTGTCGCATCTTCCTCTTTATGATGCGCCAAATGTTTTCTATGGGTGAAAGATCTGGACTGCAGGCTGGCCATTTCAGTACCCGGATCCTCCTTCACAGCCATGATGTTGTAATTGATGCAGTATGTGGTCTGGCATTGTCATGTTGGAAAATGCAAGGTCTTCCCTGAAAGAGACAGTGTCTGGATGGGAGCATATGTTGTTCTAGAACTTGGATATACCTTTCAGCATTGATGGTGCCTTTCCAGATGTGTAAGCTGCCCATGCCACACGCACTCATGCAACCCCATCCCATCAGAGATGCAGGCTTCTGAACTGAGCGCTGAGAACAACTTGGGTTGTCTTTGTCCTCTTTAGTCCGGATGACATGGCGTCCCAGTTTTCCAAAAAGAACTTTTTTGATTGGTCTGACCACAGAACAGTTTTCCACTTTGCCACAGTCCATTTTAAATGAGCCTTGGCCCAGAGAAAACGCCTGCGCTTCTGGATCATGTTTAGATATGGCTTCTTTTTTGACCTATAGAGTTTTAGCCTGCAACGGTGAATGGCACGGTGGATTGTGTTCACCGACAATGTTTTCTGGAAGTATTCCTGAGCCCATGTTGTGATTTCCATTACAGTAGCATTCCTGTATGTGATGCAGTGCCGTCTAAGGGCCCGAAGATCACGGGCATCCAGTATGGTTTTCCGGCCTTGACCCTTATGCACACAGAGATTGTTCCAGATTCTCTGAATCTTTGGATGATATTATGCACTGTAGACGATGATAACTTCAAACTCTTGGCAATTTTTCTCTGAGAAACTCCTTTCTGATATTGCTCCACTATTTTTGGCCGCAGCATTGGGGGAATTGGTGACCGTCAAATGATTGTTTGCATGTTAAAGTCACCATTTAATACAAATTCTTATTTTTTTGTATGGAATATTGCAGTATTTATTATAAATGATGTATTCGTGCATGTCATTATTTAAAAAAATTATAATTAAAATAACTTTATCTCTCTGATGATGTTTATTTGAGCAAAGGCTGGATCAATCTGTCGCTCACAAAATTGACCAATAGCAAACCACAACCATCCAATCAATTCCTGATGGTTCCCTAGATTGTTCTTGTTTGAGAAGCTTTTCACTTGATTATCCATTACAAAAGTGAAGAAAAGACTAATCGCAACATCAGCTTTAATATAAAAACTGAATTATTTATGGATCATTTTTCTCAAAGATATGATTTATTTACTGACTCATATTTTCATCTATGGACAGACCGGCTTGTATGAGTCTGGCTCCAGCTGTCACAGGTGTTCCAAAGCCAGAAGGTTATAAAACATTCATCTTGAGATTATGAAAATACTCCCCTTCCTGGAATTTGCGTTTATTTTATAACAAAATCTCCCTGTGCCATTCTGTTCATAAACTCTATTTCAAAACATTTACTGTGTTTATTTAAAGCACATAGATCCTGACTGAACCATGAAGGTTAGGTGTCTTCCAAAATGTGCGTTTGAACATATGGACCACACAGATTTCAAATGCTAAAAAAAATTATATTTCATTGTAATGGACAAGAAATACTTAAGTAATGCATAAAAATAAATGTGCATGTACAAGATACAATACATTACAAATATAAAGGCTTAAAGTCACATACAGGGAAGTATATAGCTCTAGGTGGGCATGTTTTAGAGAGTGCAATAATAAAGATATTAATCATAAAATATGCAGCCAGACCAACTTACAATAATAAAGAAACACAATGTCCCTTGTATAATATGATAAATTGTAATTAGCTTGAACATTGACATGAAATACACTAGAATCACATCTGTTACTCTTATGTCACGTTGTTAAGTCCTCTCAATAATTAATGTGTTAAGCCATTAAAAATTAAAGAGAAACACTGTTTCTTTGTGTAAATCTTTGCATGCAAGCAATACCTTCATTCTCTTCATGGCATGGAAAACAATAAAGCCAATTATTAAATGTCTGCAACACAAATAAAACTGCATTGCTGCATAAACTATTAAAGAATATACATTTTCCTTCATTTTCATAACATTCACGGCTCTATTCACCAGCCTAATGTGCTCCTCTTTCATTCCCTACATACACAAACGCACCCAAACTTACTTAATTTACAGTTGTACGAATAATGAGTATAAAATATATGGTGAATAATTTAAGGGGAATTGTATCAAATTAATGAACTATGAACTATATAAAAATATGAGGTGAAAATATAAGGTTCCCTATACTTCAACATAATTTAATAATAAGACAGCTCTGCTAGAAAACACATTTGCTGCATATTTCAGGACCCTGAAGCTGATTGTATCAGTTGCATACCTATTGTAAACAAAAGGCCAGTTGTGACCTCGTGCTGCCCACTACACCCACAATTATTCAAGCCAGACTTCCTGAACAATTGTATGGGCACAATAATACACCCAAACATTCCCGTTTCTCTTCTCTGCACATTTTGAGAATAAACTGCTTGAAACAATACTCACGACAAAGACGCATGTAATTATGAAAGAGTAGGTGCAGATACAATCGCAAGACATAATACAAACACAAACCTAACTAGGAAATTGCTTGGAAAAGTATTTACATCTAGAATAGTATTTCTGGTCTGACTCTCAGACATGCTGTACAGTTGTACAGTGGTTGTACCCTAGTGATGGGTAGGCCTATCAGGTTTTAACGGTATTAGGGGAGAGCAGGGCACAACCTAACGCTTTTTGACATTCTCAGTTTGTGTAAATGAAAAGGTAAGATATGTATAAATCGATTATCTTTCTCTTTGCCTTTTGTTGCTTTATTAGACGCTGCCCCTTTAAGACCGAATACAGGTCTAATAATATACATATTTATAACTACTAACGCCCATTTAAGACATAAACTGTGTTTAAGTGAATACTCTCCAAGCGGTCATTTTGACATAGGCTATTTGTTGTATGTATTTGATGGACTAGCCCTTCGCACACAAAGCCTAAAGTAGCCTACTATAATGTGCAAGTTGCGGTCGGATTTGAAGCGCGCACGCATAAGCCGCCTTGAAGCTTGAACACCGTCTCTTGCGCGGGTTATTGCGCTTTTAATAGCTCTGTCTATTTATTATCAAACATATTCTGCAATTTATCTACAGCAGAGACTGTATTTTACAATAATCACAGATTGCGCTGACTCTTTTGTTTGGGGTTTAGGGGAACCAATGCTCACCGCTGTGAAGAGAAGGAAGTTGCGCAAGACGGAACGCGGCAAGTGAGTTTTACCTCATATCTAGTATTTATAATTCTTGGCAACCAAAAATTTGAAAATGCAATTAGATTAATATAACAGGCCTGAAGTGTAACCAGACTCATTAATCGCTGTAGCTCCGCGTAAGACATCGATCTCTCTCTCTCTCTGGTTTGCGAATAGCAAAAATCTGGTTTAATATTATTGATTATAGAAACGGCTGGCAATATAGAATTTGCAATATAACGTCTATAAAGCAATTATAAATAGTATGTGTATTTTCTTAATTTCTCCATTTCTCCAGTACCGACAGCAGAGCCGTTAGCATCAGAGCTTATCGATCCTGCGGTCTTTCATAATTTAGCACCGAGACTCATTTAATACCGGGTTTCGGTACCCATCCCTATATTAGGGATGGGCATTTCAAGCAAAAATAATATTCGATGATCGTTGGGAATTATTCGATTATTATTCGAAAAAATCGCAACTCCTCCCCCGCATATAGGCTACAAACATATAAACCGAGATAGAGGGAGATAGACCATTCACCAGTGGTGGCTGGTGAAAAATATTGTAGGTGAGACTGCATTCTGGTGCATTTGAGTCCATGTCCCTTGCCTACACCAATAAAAGAACTCAAACCAGTCAATACCAATACTCTAAAAAGACTATACTAATTTAACTGCCATGTAGAAATCAATAGTTTCACAGGTAATGATAATGAACAAGTTGCATGTTTATTATGCTCGTGTCCAGATAGAAAAAAAGTGCAAATGCATAACGATAAATTATAACGGTAAATACAACAATCTAGTTCTTTAATCAATCCTTAATCAATCAATCTTTAAAGTTCACTGTAGACAAATTGACAGTTGGATAAGTCTGTGCTGATACCAAAGAGAGGGTGGGACAACATTCTTGAAGTGAACAAGTATGAATGGACTCTCAGTCAATGATAACAAACTGTTTAATTCATTAGGGAATAGGCTATATTAACTCAAGCCATATAATTATTGTAACATGCTGAAACATAATAATAATTGATAATAAATAATGATTCATGGTATTTTAAAGTGCCCACAATACCAATACCGTGCATGTTCACTATCTTGATATAATCGCACCATATCGGCATATCTAATATTATATTATATTAATTTAGTGCTGTCAAATCAATTAATTGCATCCAAAATAAAAGTTTTCATTTACATAATATACACTCACCTAAAGGATTATTAGGAACACCTGTTCAATTTCTTATTAATGCAATTATCTAAACAACCAATCACGTGGCAGTTGATTCAATGCATTTAGGGGTGTGGTCCTGGTCAAGATAATCTCCTGAACTCCAAACTGAATGTCAGAATGGGAAAGAAAGGTGATTAAAGCAATTTTGAGCGTGGCATGGTTGTTGGTGCCAGACGGGCCGGTCTGAGTATTTCACAATCTGCTCAGTTACTGGGATTTTCACGCACAACCATTTCTAGGGTTTACAAAGAATGGTGTGAAAAGGGAAAAACATCCAGTATGCGGCAGTCCTGTGGGCGAAAATGCCTTGTTGATGCTAGAGGTCAGAGGAGAATGGGCCGACTGATTCAAGCTGATAGAAGAGCAACTTTGACTGAAATAACCACTCGTTACAACCGAGGTATGCAGCAAAGCATTTGTGAAGCCACAACACGCACAACCTTGTGGCGGATGGGCTACAGCAGCAGAAGACCCCACCGGGTACCACTCATCTCCACTACAAATAGGAAAAAGAGGCTACAATTTGCACGAGCTCACCAAAATTGGACAGTTGAAGACTGGAAAAATGTTGCCTGGTCTGATGAGTCTCGATTTCTGTTGAGATATTCAGATGGTAGAGTCAGAATTTGGCGTAAACAGAATGAGAACATGGATCCATCATGCCTTGTTACCACTGTGCAGGCTGGTGGTGGTGGTGTAATGGTGTGGGGGATGTTTTCTTGGCACACTTTAGGCCCCTTAGTGCCAATTGGGCATCGTTTAAATGCCACAGCCTACCTGAGCATTGTTTCTGACCATGTCTATCCCTTTATGACCACCATGTACCCATTCTCTGATGGCTACTTCCAGCAGGATAATGCACCATGTCACAAAGCTCGAATCATTTCAACTTGGTTTCTTGAACATGACAATGAGTTCACTGTACTAAAATGGCCCCCACAGTCACCAGATCTCAACCCAATAGAGCATCTTTGGGATGTGGTGGAACGGGAGCTTCGTGCCCTGGATGTGCATCCCACAAATCTCCATCAACTGCAAGATGCTATCCTATCAATATGGGCCAGCATTTCTAAAGAATGCTTTCAGCACCTTGTTGAATCAATGCCACGTAGAATTAAGGCAGTTCTGAAGGTGAAAGGGGGTCAAACACAGTAATTTGTACTGTGTAGAATGATGTATATATAAATACACACACACACACACACACACACACACACATATGCATGTATATTTAAGAATGTTTTTATTATTTAAATATAAAATATTTATATTTATATAAATATATATATACAGTATATACATAAAATATACATGAATGAGCATTCATATATACTTAATTATACACAGTACACACACATACAGTATATTATGTAAACACAAACTTTTATGCAATTAAATCGCGATTAATCGATTTGACAGCACTAATTATATTATATTATTATACAACTAAATTGGTGAATGTTTTAAAAAGTGACTTGTGATCTAGAAATAGTGCAGCATTTGAAATATTTCTTCATTTCTTCATTTCTTTTTTTTTTTTTTCCAGAAACATTCTACATTCTAAAACTGTCAGAGTATTTCCAGGTTTATGTTTCCGAGTATTTGCGGTCTCAGACTCTGGACCCCACCGTACACACTCAACAGATGGCAAGTGTGTAATTGCGAGTTATCTGCTAGGACGGATGTTCTTACTTTTACTTCACTGTTTACTTTCCCATAAACCTCACTTGATAAGTCATAGTCTACATTCGCCAGCCACTGGTAACTGTCAATGTGTTACTGATGGTTTTAATAAGCTTGGAGGACGGAAGCACTGACATTTATATAACTACCCTGACCTTAAAGCTAGCACAGATAGAAGGCACTAATGACAAATGCAGCCATTAACCAGACCTGTACTCTGAGATTGAGAGCATCATTAAAAGCAAACTTAGGAAAAAGGTTGTATTCGGTCACTGTTTTGGTGTAGTCAAGTTCATGGGAAATACATTTGTAATTGCCATACATGTCAGCCATCATTGATGGGATCAGGAGGAGGCATTCTGATTGAGTCTGCTGGCATGGGCTTCTCTTGTCCTCATGTTCCCATATATAAGTGGCATGATGAGAATCAACAGGACAAGAGAGATAAAAGGGGACATCAGTGGGCACAAAGTGTTGAATACGTAATGGAGCTGTTGATTGTTGCACGTCACGTCTGAATCTTCCCTCTAAAAGACATTTGTTAAAGATACATGAGTTAGGAAGATGGTTTTGTCTTTTGTCTTAAAATATTGCCGAAAAAAAACAAACAAAAAAACAATTACGAGATTATTCTTATAACATACCTGTTTTTTGGTAACATACGTTAGTCAGTCCATTAGCAATGTTTTGTATTCCTCCTCTGAAACAAAACAGAAAATTATTAAAAACAATGCTAGGGTGTTGTAGCAGGTTGCCAGGTTGTTGCTATGGGGTTTCTAACCCAGCTAACGGGAAATGTTCTCAGAACATTGTGGCAAGGTTCTCTCAAAGTTATGAACAAACGTTCTTCCAGTAATGTTAATAGAATGTTTGTTAAGAGTTATCTGGGTCTGTTGCACCAGCTGGGAAATGTTGGACAATATAATGTCCATGCCATTTCGAGGGATTAGAAATGGGCTTGAATGGGCTCTTTGCCAGACTAACTTGCAGAGCAAATCTAAATTTGCCGGAAGTTGTCTGGGTTTTCCCAGGCTAGTCCTGTGGCAAAACACAAGTGGAGTTAACATATAGTGGTGAGTGAATGCAACCTGGACGCATCAGTGAATGGGGAGATATTTTGCTAAAGAAAACAATCCTGCCAGAATTGTGTGGTAACTTTATGATGTCTGTATCTTCTCAATGTCTCAGTGAGCTTTTACGCATGCGCAGTAAGTTGAATTTGGCGTTTACTGACGTTTCAGTGTGGATGAGAATCTTTTGGAAAACGTTAGTGTGGACGGAGAGCATTTTGAGACGAAAAGTTTATCCGGAGTAATGTAGACGTAGCCTCAGAAGACGCAGTAGTCCAGCGTGACAGGTAGGCCTACACATTGCAATGTTGTAAACAAGACAACATCTGTATTGCAATCCGTTCATGTTGCGGTTGTTGTTTTTGCCGTATGTCTACATACGTTTTTTTTTTTTCTGAGAAAATTTGTTTTTCGTTTTATAACGATCTCCGTCCACAGCGTTTTCAAGCGTTTTCCAAAAGTTTCTCATCCACACTGAAACATCAGAAAACGCTAAATTCACCTCACTGTGCATGTGTAAAACCTCACTGAGATGATACAGATGGAACAAGACATAATAAAGTTATCTTCTGGCAGGATCATTTTAATTAGCAAAATATCTCACCATTCACTGATGCGTCCAGGTCGCACTCAGTCACCATCATATGTTTGATCTAAACGCAACTGCTCTCATGTTTTACCACAGGACTGCAAATGCGAGTACATTTTCTGTCGTCTTTGCAGGACTGTGATGTGTGTGCAAGATAACATATTTTAGCAACTGCGTGAAAGTGACACATAGCACACAACAGGCACAATAGCAGTATTCAAACGCATTAGTGTGGACTTGGCCTTAGCTGAATGTTTGTTTGATGTTTTTTTTTAAATGTTACCTGTTTCAGAATGTTCAGAGAACATTAAAAATTAACGTTTGCAAAATGATAAAAAATAATGTTTCCTTAGTGTTCGCATAACTAGGAACAAAGTTAAAACATTAAAAGCTAGACATTTCATAATTTAAGGGAACATTAGCAAAATGGGAATTTTTGTTAGCTAGGGGGTTTTTAGATTGTTGCTACGATGTTTAGGTGGTTTCTATGCAGTTGCTTGGGTGTTACTAAAGTATGTGGTTTCCAGGTGGTCTTGATCACTTAAAAAAGACAGCTTTTTAATAATAAAAGAATAAAAAGATATAAAGCATACTTAGTTTGTGACGTGCAGCCTCGTTCAGTCCAAGCACAGTATGGATCACGGGAAAGAACACATTCCTCACAGGAAGCATTGTAGTCTTGACATCTCTGCAGGTCTAACACAGACAGCTGACCAGGATATCCTACAAACAGCTTCCTCTGCAGACAAAAACAACAGTGAATGTGCAACAGAAACTGCAGACTCAGAACTGTTCATTAATTTATAAGGCTTGATTACCTTCTCAGAGTCAAGTTTCATTGAATGTATTGGGGCTGAGCCATTGCACAGATGTGTCTCAGAGATGATAAAAGCTTTGGAGCCATCCTCCAGGATCTTGAGGATCCCTCCATTGTCTAAGAAGAACAAAGACAATGAATTGGAGTAAGAGTGTGGTCTGTGGTCTGAAAGAACTAGCTAGAACATTTAGTTTAAAATGTACAGTACTAAGTGGATATAATTGAAAATGTCTGGAATACACTGCATGACTTTTGCATGGATTATTTCCTCGATTTGCGGTCTTGAGGAGTCTACGCTAGTTGCTGAAAGTCAGTCTGCAGTTTTTGGGCAGTTGGAGTTGTATGATGGACATGTACCCTGATTTTTAAGCTTTAGACTATGATTCCATCCAGACAAGTGTTAAAACATTTGTTTAGATTTTAAAAGTTGTATTGTGTATTGCAGGCTTTAAAGCTGCAGTCCATAACTTTTTGCGCTCTAGCGGTTAATAACTGCATGCGTCTTGCAGAAGAACATTGCAGCCGGAGCTACTTCTCTCTGTTTATGTCTATGGCGAGTCACGCAGGGACTGTGCTCCTCCGCATCGGTTCCTACCAAACCGGTCTGAAATAGTCCCAATATAAACACTTATTATAAGTGTACCGTAATGATTCAGGGTAAGACAAAAACACGGTTTGGAAAATGGATTCATGTTGTACATTGTTGTACATGTTGTAAATCTTGAACACAAAAAAAGTTACGGACAGCAGCTTTAAAAACAAAAAAAACAAAAAAACATTGCAGTCTGAAGGGATCTATATTTTGAAATAAAATGAATTATAAAGTTAATTACGAATAAAGTTAATTAGCACCTACTGCTCTGCATATCCTTCTGAAGGATCCTATTACAAACGAGTGGCTGAAGTTTATAAAAGTTTCAACAAGGTTTGTTGAAACATCAGCAAACCAGTACCTTGTGCAACAAAGTGCTACATTTCATTCCAAAGCCAAAGGGAGTGTTTCCATAGGAGACTTAAAGGCACAATATTTAAGATTTTTGGATTAAAATATCCAAAAAACACTAGAACAATGTTATATATTTTATTGACTTGTGTACTTATATTATCACAAATGTTTCCAAGAATGTTTAAATCCAGAGAAATAAGCAACTTTAACCAGAACCGTGCGTCACCTATCAATAACATCATGCCCATGTTACCCTCAATTTTATTTTGTAGAAACCATGGAAACACCAGACACTTCAATGTGTTTTATTAGACAGGTGAGCAACTGTTTGGATACATTCATCGACAGAAAACTAAACATTGTTAGCTCAACACAGTCTTATTGTTTAAATCTCACTGATTTACTGCGAGTACCATGTTTTACCATGCCTATATTGATCTAGTTTACTGCAGTGTGCAACAACTGTCTCATAGTAGCCGCCGAGCAAACGCACAGAGTAGCATTATAACATAACTTTCAACACACTCAAATGTATCTAATATGATAAAACAACGCTGTGTTAACCCATATACACATGACCGAGTTTGTCTGCGGCATAATAAAAGCTCCTGCTCTCGAGCCGCTTGTCTCTCATTAGCAGTTGCCCAGCCCTACTTGTTTGAACCGCAAGAGGCGTCAAAGCGTAACGCTACTCCTACATCACGTCAGGGGTTACTCTTTTGGCGCAAGTCGACTTGCATAGGCTGTCTGCCGGAAGCTAGTTATTTTAGTTTATAAAGTTTTAAATATGGATATTTTTCTTACAAAAACCCATCACTTTGCTTCAGAAGGCCTTTAATAACCCCTGGAGTCGTATGGATTACTTTTATGGTGGATGGATGCACTTTTTTGGGCATCAAAATCAGGACCGCCATTCATTACTTATAAAGCTTGGAAGAGCAATGATATTTTTTTATATAACTCTGATTGTGTTCATCTGAAAGAAGAAAACAGGAAAGCTTTAAGCAGAAAAAAACTGCATTAAAAAACCATGGGGGGAACAAGACAAAAGCCGGTAATGAGAGAAGGATATTTTATATCAAGTGTAGTGTTATTTTCTCTGGCATGAAGGAAGTCATCAATATTCAGAGATCTTGAAACAATATACCACATCCACATGTACCTGTTGCAAGCAGCAGCACATTGTGCATTCTTTCATCTGAAGCTTGGACTCGGTCAACAGCTATCTTGGTAAAGTTCTTATTACTTGTGAAGAAAGGTGTGTCTTTTTGAATGGGATGAATCCAGTCCTTCATCTCTGGATAGTCTTTAATGATACGCAGGGTGGGAATTGGAATGGAATTGCTGTTTTTCACACACTGGAAAAGATGGAGTCATACCAGTTATGTTATTTCAGTTAGCATTGTTTGAGGTCTGAGGTTATAACCATCTTATTGTTACCAAGACAAAGGTCAAGGCAAAAATGACTGCGTATTTCCTCAAGTATAAGAGGAGATTTAAAATAGCTATTGTGAGGAAACAATAGCTTTGGTTCACCAACAATAGCTATAATAATAGCCCTTAACATTTCACCTTTTGGTCAAGAGTAAAATGATTGAGGAAGTTGTTGGGTATAAAAATACAGAAAAATAAAACTTAGGAAAAATGTGAATTCAATAAAAATTTACAGTAACAGGCTTCACTTGAATCAAAGGTTACGCAGTACTTTTTTTGTTTTTTTTTTTGTTTATAATGTTTTAATGCAAAAATATGATGATCCCACTGCGATGGGAACTTCCCTACATATTATTTTAACTGGTTAACTGTGTGTTGTAATGCAGCCTAGTGCAAAACCAAAAGAGGGCAAACAAACAGAACATTGAGTTTTTCTATCCAAATAAACTAAATGTATGATAAAACAAGATGCTTATTCAGATTATTCTGGAAGTTTATGTTGTTGCTCACCGTTCCTGGCCTTGGGCTGGGAATGGCCTCGGTATAACCTTTGAAGTTAGAATTCTCAAAAACATAATCGAGATCCTTCAAGGAGTATATGCAGACAGCAGTAGAGTTCCTATGGCAATGTTAAAAGAACAGATTGTTAACACACACATATATATGCAAATAAATTAAAGTGATGGCTTTTTATGGGTACAATCTCTGACACAGTTTGTTGGCTGGCTTTCATGGCTGCAATTCGCTGTGTTTTCCGCCAAATGGTTGTCGAAATACTATTGGGTAAATTGGCAGTGGGCGGGAACACAGACCAAAACAAAAACAGAGTAGAATAAATGGCTGTAGCATTATTTCAGAGAAATAATTATGTTAACTTTGCATGTTTCATAAATGATGGTATTATTATGCTTTCGTACAGTCGTCATTCACAGTGCTTAGTAGGCGGAGTTAAAGAACTCTCTGATTGAATCACATGAAACATGAATCACAAAGTCTGCTGTTAAGCACAATTATTTTAAAAATAAGTTGGAATAATGCAGGCTGACGGTTTCAACAGAAGCAAATACCAATGATGAACAACCTCATAGCTCACCGTAAAGGCCCGTTCACACCAATTACGATAACTATAATGAAAATGATAGATATAGTTCTAAAAATCGTTCTAAATAGCAGAGTCCACAACACAACTATAATGATAACGGAACAGAGAGACAATATTGTTGGAATCACTTTCAGAACAGCTGATGAGCGATAAAAACATTGACAGCCAATCAGAATCCATCCTGCTTTAACGAGCTCAAGCATTTAAAGTGGCGGACGACAAAACTGCAGGTGGCGCGTAGAATAATAGTTATCGTATAGTTATCGTTATTGGTGTGAATGGGCTTTAAGGTTGTCTTTAAAGGTTTATAAGTTATTATTAAAAATCAATTTCCCTATTCCAGGAATCCCTATTTTTTTCATCTCCATTGTGAGAAGATTAAAGTAGTCATAAAAAGAAACTCCATTTTTTCCATGGTTATAACCTCTCCATCGGACATTTTTCTATCCAAGAGTAAACCAATTTTAGTTGGTGTTTGTTATCGTCCACCTGATCAGAATGATTTTTATGAGAGAATGGAAGAGACCTTAAATGGTTCAAATTATAGTATAGGTCAAGAGATAATAATTCTTGGAGATCTTAATAACGATAAGCAGAAAACGAATATTACGAATAAACGAAAATTTTTTAAACACTTTAGCTCTTTTTGTAAATCATATGCATTGAAACAGCTCATTGTGGACCCAACTAGGATTACCCTTAAAACTAAAACTATTACTGATGTTATTTGGTATCTGATAACTCTAACTTATGTAGAAGTGGTGCCATGGAGGCTGGTATTAGTGATCACTGTATAGTTTATCTAATTAGAAGATTAAGGAGAAAGTCTATTAGGCATCACAATACAGTAAAAATAGATCTCTTAAGAGGAACTCTTTTATAGAGGAACTCAGTAAGGTTAACTGGTCTGAGGTGATGCAGTGTGAAGATGTGGAGATGGCTTGGGATAGGTTTAAGAGTCTTTTTTTAACAATACTGAACAAGGTGGCTCCTATAAAGAGATCAGAATCAAGCAAAGGACTGAACCTTGGACGACAGATAGTATTTTAAAGGTAATTAAGGAACGTAATGATTGTTTTAAGGTATTTAAAAGAGATAGAAATGATTGTAAATTTGAGCAATTTAAATCTAAAAGAAATGAGGTAAGAGATAAGATAAATGATATGATATGATATAATGATATGATATAATACTTTATTGTCAGACAAGTCTGAATTTTTTCTTGCACAACAGTATCTATGTTTACAACAACCAACAAACATTTAACATTGACATACACTTAATCCACCTTCACAATACTGTGGATTTCTAAGTGATTTATTCAACTCTAAGATAGCCTGATACACAAAAGTGTGTTTCAGCCTCACTTTTAATATTTGTGAACTGAAGCAGAATACTCAAAAACTATGGAGAGTTTTGAATGAAAAAGACCAAGGCTAAAGGCTCTAGAATAAGTTTGAATGTAGATTGATGGCTGATCAGAAGAAGGTAGCAGATTATTTTAATAGTTTTTTTACTACTGCTGCTGAAAAACTGGTTATTAATCTTCCAGTACGAACTGGGATTTTTAATAATGAATTAGTTAGGAGTATTATGCAAAATGTGGGGTTATTCAGGGTGGCTTTTCGTTTACTAAAGTTAATGAGAGTAATGTTTTCAAAAAGTTAATTGAACTTATAAGTAGTAAAGCGACAGGACTAGATAATATTCCAGTGAAGTATATTAAGGATTCAGCTAAAGTTATTACCCCTATGGTAACTCATATTATAAATCTCTCATTACACAAGGAAAGGTTTTAAATGGGGTGTTTTCTGATGGTTTGCCCATTTTTTGTGGAGTTCCACAGAGCAGTGTTTTGGGCCCTTTATTAATTTTTTTTTATTGTATATTAATGACTTAAAAATGCTCTAATGAACTTTTTTTTATATGCAGATGATGCAGCAATAATCGTTTCCCATGAAAGGAAAGGAAATGTGGAAATTGAGTAGAGTAGAGAGATTGAAAGGGTTTCTAAATGGTTTATTAATAATAAGCTTTCTTAACACATGGAAAAACGGAATCTATATTATTTGGTTGAGCTGCTAAACGCTCTAGTTTAGAAGTAACGGTTGGTGAGAGTATCATCACACCTAAACAGGAAGTTAAGTACCTGGGATGTGTATTAGATAATACGTTGATTGGCTGTCTTAGTTCATTCAAAAATTTGTAATAGGATAACATTTTTACAAGACAGGCAGCTTTTTTAGATACTCAAACTATACAAATGTTAGCTGGAGCATTAGTGCAGTCACACTATAATTATGCTGCAACATTTTGGTTTAGTGGTAGTACAAAACAAAAAAAAAAGCAAACAAAAAAAATTGCAGACTGCTCAAAATAAGTTATGCAGAGTTATAGTGAAAGCACATCCACACTTACATCTAAACGATGGACATTTTAGAGAACTTGGTGTTTTAAGAGTTGAAAAAAAGGGAATTTTTTCTTAAATTGGTGCTGGTGTTTAAAATAACAATGAAAAGTGACAGACTACTATGTACGTGTTAAAAATGTGCATAGTCATTCCACACGGGGAAATTGCACTAATATTTACCCTTGTAGATTTAAGAGTTTTATAGGATTGAATTCTTTTTTACATACTAGTGCTATAGCTTGGAATGAGTTACCTTGTTGTATGAAGCAGATAAAAGTAGAAAGTGTTTTGAGGAAGTAAAAAAATGGCTTTTCTATCATTAACTAAAGGGGATGTGAGATTCTGAACTTTGTGCTAAAATGCTAATTGTTGTACATCCATGATCTGCTCTACCATTTTGTATACACAGAGGACAACAGTGGAAATAAGCCTTTGGCTTTTTTGTTGCTTTTATCCTCGGCAGTTTTTGAAATGTTGTATGATAAATGTTTGTACAATTTATTTTAATTCCTGTCTAATAAAATCAATCAATCAATCAATCAATCAATCAATCAATCAATCAATCCATTGAAAAATATGCTATTGTGCACTTCTCGAAAATGAAATATTTGTTTCAGAAGTAACACAGAGTAATGCAGAATGCAGTGTTTACCAGCTGCTGGAGAAGAGCGCGTACACTCGCGACTCCATCCAGTCCTCAGCATGCTGGACGAAAACGTCATGTAGGCGGTTGAAGTACAACGACTCTCTAGGAATCCCACACACAAGCCGTGCCTTCAGGAAGGAAGTCCAGATGTTCTGGAGGAACTGCTTGGAACCGCCCTCATCCACCTATGAGAGATTGATATCTTCACAGGTGGAAAATATTCAACTGAATTCCAAGCCCAGATATCTTCATCTATTCACATGCCACAAGCCTTATTCAGAGCAGCGCTATTAGGTTATAGTGTTTTCAGTGGCATCCGCTAGAAAGCTCATAGATCACTTATAATTTTCCACAGCTCATATTGTCTGGAGTTTTTTTGTCTACTGGACTTTCCTGTCCCAAATGGCACCCTAAACACCTGCGGTCTTCCTATGAGTCCGCACCTTCGTGATGCAACAGCGCTTTGACTGTCGGGAAGAAGTCCGCTGTGGAGCCCACATCGGTGCAGTCATTTGGAACAGGTGGAAAGTGTAACATTTGGGACAGGGCCATAATGTTTGCAAAACAGAGTGTGTTCTTAACATTCACATAACGAAGAAAACATTTTCTTAGAGCATATTTTTGTTAGCTGAGCAACTTCTGTGGTTCACACTAGAGTCTGATCTCTGTGCAACAGTCTTGTTTTCCGCTGAAGATGCTTTCATCTAACTTTGTTGATAGCAGTGGTGTTGTCCTTCACAAAAGTGTGAAAGAAGTGTGATGACGCAGGCATTGTCAAGTTGCCAGAGATTCTTGCAGTGCTTCAATCAAAATTTTAATCTCTGCATGAGTTTCTGACTTTGTAAGACTTCTCTCCGTAATAATTCATGGTAACCCTAACAAGCAAATGACCTCATAAGATAAGGTCATTCATCTTCCCTTGAAATGTGTAGGATTGCTTCTGAAGGTCAGTTTTCCACAATAATGGTTCTCTTAGACATGGTGGGTACATGTAGGAAGCCTCACAAAGAACCATCACATCTTTCATGTCTGTGAGAAGCATACCTTACAAACTCTGGCAACTCTAGATATCCAAGGATCAGCTTCTGGGCTTGTGTCCGGGTTCTTCTCACGAAATAAGACGTATATCTTCTCATTCAAGGAGTCATTTTTGCGCTCGGCCAGAAAACTGGAGATAAAAGTGGGTTCTGTGGGGGAGTCAGAATAAGTCATGAATTATTTTGTTAATTATTTTTATTCATTGCTAGTGGTTGACCGATATATCTCCAAGGCCGATGTATCAGCCGAACAGCAGCACCTGATCACACAGCACTCACATTCTTCTTCATGTCCTCATTAGTTTACGGCTTCGTTTGCTTTTATATTATAGCAACAGAAAGGCAAACAATAGGCTATAATACTTTCTCATTTACTGTCAACATTCAGCTAATACGCATCTATATCGTTAAAATCCCAGTGAAGCGGAAGTTGCAACTGATTTTATTTCAGTGCTGTGACGTATTTCCAAGTGAAACAGAATATTGAATAGAGGGCAGGGTTTCACTTCAGCGCTCCTCCTCTCCATCTCTCGACTCATAGCAGACTAACGGTTGGAGGGGAGTGGTTAAGGATATTCAAACCCAAGCCATCAAACTGACATCATCTGAGAAGGAACTGCATTCCAACAATTCAATTTTCATTAGTTGATAATTCCTGATATTGCCTAAAAATGCCTATTTTTGATATCAGTTATTTCTTGTAAAAATGTGAATTCTTGATATAAAAAATTGCAGAAATTCCTGACATCACAACTTTAAAGGTGTCATGAGCTGCATTGTTTTATTATTTTATGATGTTTCCTGGGGTGCACTTATAATTTTAATTTTTAGATCAAAAATTGTCATAAAAGGCATTTTTCCTACCCTGATTTCAGCCTCTGATTTGAACGCTCTGTTTGAAGGGGAGTGTCTACTGTGAGACTTCAGTGTAAGCGCCCACTGCTGTGATTGGCTGACATTTTTGCATATGATTATTTTCATCATACTAACAGAAACAATGTGAAGTTTATTCCATTTATCCTTGATTTTAAAACATCCTGTGCTATATTGAGTTGACCACTGTCATATTAATGTAATTTACACAGTGCTGTATGTAAAATGAGTGTTACCTTGTCTGTATTTGAAACAAATATGATTACCAGTGCGCAGAAACATACCAGATAACTGAGTGCCCTGTTAGCCTACAGTGTTTACTTCCTTTTTATTCATTTTTTTAATTACTTTATTTTTGAAAAATACTGTAATGTACACTCACCTAAAGGATTATTAGGAACACCTGTTCAATTTCTAAATCAACCAATCACATGGCAGTTGCTTCAATGCATTTAGGGGTGTGGTCCTGGTCAAGACAATCTCCTGAACTCCAAACTGAATGTCAGAATGGGAAAGAAAGGTGATTTAAGCAATTCTGAGCGTGGCATGGTTGTTGGTGCCAGACGGCCGGTCAGAGTATTTCACAATCTGCTCAGTTACTGGGATTTTCACGCACAACCATTTCTAGGGTTTACAAAGAATGGTGTGAAAATGGAAAAACATCCAGTATGCGGCAGTCCTGTGGGCGAAAATGCCTTGTTGATGCTAGAGGTCAGAGGAGAATGGGCCGACTGATTCAAGCTGATAGAAGAGCAACTTTGACTGAAATAACCACTCTTTACAACTGAGGTATGCAGCAAAGCATTTGTGAAGCCACAACATGCACAACCTTGAGGCGGATGGGCTACAACAGCAGAAGACCCCACCGGGTACCACTCATCTCCACTACAAATAGGAAAAAGAGGCTACAATTTGCACAAGCTCACCAAAATTGGACAGTTGAAGACTGGAAAAATGTTGCCTGATCTGATGAGTCTCTATTTCTGTTGAGACATTCAGATGGTAGAATCAGAATTTGGCGTGAACAGAATGAGAACATGGATCCATTATGCCTTGTTACCACTGTGCAGGCTGGTGGTGGTGGTGTAATGGTGTGGGGGATGTTTTCTTGGCACACTTTAGGCCCCTTAGTGCCAGTTGGGCATCGTTTAAATGCCACGGCCTACCTGAGCATTGTTTCTGACCATGTCCATCCCTTTATGACCACCATGTACCCATTCTCTGATGGCTACTTCCAGCAGGATAATGCACCATGTCACAAAGCTTGAATCATTTCAAATTGGTTTCTTGAACATGACAGTGAGTTCACTGTACTAAAATGGCCCCCACAGTCACCAGATCTCAACCCAATAGAGCATCTTTGGGATGTGGTTGATCGGGAGCTTCATGCCCTGGATGTGCATCCCACAAATCTCCATCAACTGCAAGATGCTATCCTATCAATATGGGCCAACATTTCTAAAGAATGCTTTCAGCACCTTGTTGAATCAATGCCACGTAGAATTAAGGCAGTTCTGAAGGCGAAAAGGGGTCAAACACAGTATTAGTATGGTGTTCCTAATAATCCTTTAGGTGAGTGTAATTGCAGAATCAAGAAGTTGCCATCTAAAGTATAAGCATGTTTATTTTAAAGATTTTTTTCATGTATTTTCATATTTCTAATATATTAAATATGAATTAAATATATTTAAATAAATAAATATTATGTATATTATATATCGGCCATTGGTCACCCTGCTCTCTAAGATATTGGCAATCAAAAAAACTATATCAGTCGACCACTACTCATTGCACATTTTTATTCATTTCAATGAACCACTTTAGTTTCAAGTGAGAAACAGTGACTAGGGTGTAGGGTTGGGTATCGTTTGGGTTTTTTACGATACCGGTGCCAAACCAGTTGTGGCGAGGCGAGGGACCGTGAGAGCAGGCCGGTGGCGAATGATGATGAGCGTCAGCTGTGCGCCACACCGGTCTCGTCTCATGGAGGAGTGATGGGAGCATAAAAGGAGGAGCGATGACAGTGTAAGATGAGAGAGGACCAGGCCTGGACTTTATGGTGCGTTTTGTTTTGTTTATAGGCGGCAGTCGTCCATGAGGGGCTGCCGCCGTCATTGTATTTTGTTTGTTTATTTTTGATTGAAGTTTTTAAATGTTCGCCGGTTCCCGCCTCCTTCTTCCCTGATCTTTGAACTACGTTACACCAGTACTTTTAAAACGGTACCGGTGCCTAAACGGTGCCTGAACCGATACTTTTAATAAAATAAAGAGCCAAAAAACGATGGTGGATGACAATAAAGAATGGCTTTTTATTTTTATTTTTTTAAATAAATGTATTAACTTTAAAGTATGCTTACATATATAAATATAAATAAATACAAAACAACAAATTCACTTAAATTCACAATACAACCTAACCCAACTACAATAGGCCTAATTTATCACTAAATAACAGTAACAGTACTAATAACATCAAAGTATTCTTGGTATGCTACAAACCATCTTCAAGGTTCAGCATTATTTTGCAGAAATATGACCATATTCTCTGGCTAAATATTTTATAACGCATCGCCTTATTGTTTCCATAGCGACGCGTCGTGCTTCTCACATGACACACAGCAGTCGCAGTAGCGCCTTTATCACAGATGTAAGCTATCGGTTTTATTCCGCTTTTGATTTTTTATTAAAAATACACAAACTTGTTAACTATGTCATGAACTATCTGATATTCTGATTTTCAAATATGTGTAAGTGAATGAGTGTTAGTTGATCTATAATGCGCGATGGGCATCGCCATGTTAGTTTGCGCCTCAGAGAATCTGTCGGATTTACATCACGTTTCACAAAATACATGAAAGTAAGTGACCGGAACTGGGAGAAGAACAGAGTAAACTATATAGTTAACTATATAATGTGTATTTGATATAAATAAGACACGTAGTCAAATTATAACTGTCTGAAATGATTATTATTGCCGCTTCCATAGACATCAGTGTGTGTTTTTTGGGTTTTTTTGCTAGTACGTATGTGCATTTAAATGTCTGAAAACTAAAATAAACATTATGTGGTTGAGAACACTGAATAGTTGTGTGACGATATTGGCACAGGGTTTCGGTACCCAACCCTACTGGGGTGTATTTTGAAAGCTGAAGCTTGGGAGTGTAATGTAATCTCAGCAGACAGACAAGGTCAGCATTTGAGGAAGTTTCACATGCTCAGCCAACTGTCAGCAAAACTAAAGTGTATACTAAGGTGCTTTCTCTGTAGCATTAGAGGACAGATGGCGATTAGGCAGAGTGAGATCTACGAGATCTAAGTTCCTTAAATCTGAAATAACCTTTCTTTGGGGACATTTGGAGACAGAAAAACAGTTCATACATATAATACGTGTTTGTCTAAAAATGCAAAAAAAAATAAAAAAAATTTTAGTTTTCATTAGTAAAAATGTGTGATTCTACCTGAGACCCACTGGTCATGCATCCATACGCTGATTCGTTTTCCAGCTTTTCTTCGAAACTGCAACAGGGTTCCATCACTGTATAGAGGAGCTGCTGCATAGAGGTCTCCATCTGAACATATAAAATTAATTCATTCATTCAACATTCATTACGAAAGACCTGACACACCCTTTCTCGGATCTGTCCATATGCATTATAAACCAGAGGTATACATTTATTATGCAAAAGAGGTGCACTCTCTGTGCAAGCAATAAAAATACTCAGTGAAAGCCTAGGTGTTACACTAGATAAGCCTCTACAATCCTCCAGCTCATTCACAAAGCCTACGCAGATCAAAACATTAAGCAGCTTGTGCCTCCCACGTACCTGCCATCAGGGACAGAGAGTTTTGTGTATATGTGTAAGGTGAGATCCCTGTGCCTTCCACAACCTCTGTGGAATGATTGCTTTCTTTGGGAAACTTTGAAAAGAGAGAACATTAGTAAGTGACAATATGGCAAGCCATTTTAACATTTATTCAATTGCAGGATATGAATGAAAGATATCTACAATTGAACATACAACTACAGATATCAATAATTTTTACTAGTTTAAAGGGGTCATGAACTGAGAAATCAAATTTTCCTTGAGCTTTTGACATATAAGAGGTCATCATTTCAGAAATGAAATCTTCCTTGTTAGTCCAAAAACAGCTTTTATTGTAACCAAGCCCAAGGAACCACTCACTGTGGAATGTGCCTATCTAACAGATAGTTGGAAGACCACCTCTGCAGAAGAAAATCAACGCCTACTTCATAATTGCAACTGTGACCCCGCCCACTGGTGTGTTAGTGAGATGACGAGGAGAGAGCAATACAGGATCACTGAAATAAAATAACATTACCTTCCAAAGGATCCTAATGCTAGGAATCTGGTTATTTATTTTCAGCAATGTGAATGTCTCAGTTTAGCATTATTTATTTGTATTCAGTACATTCAACTGTGGATTCTTTGGTAAATCAGTCACGATTTTAGTGCAAGTTTTGCAAACAGACTTTTACGATATGGAAAAAACTTCACATTGTTTCTCTTAGTAGGATGAAAATAATCATATGCAAAGATGTCAGCCAATCACAGCAGTGGGCGCTTATACTGAAGTCTCACAGTAGACACTCCCCTTCAAACAGAGCGTTCAAATCAGAGGCTGAAATCAGGGTAGGAAAAATGCCTTTTATTTCTAAATTATGACAATTTTTGATGTAAAAATTAAACTAACATATAAGTGCACCCCAGGAAACATCATACAATAACAAAACAATGCAGTTCATGACCCCTTTAAAGTTGTGATGTCAGGAATTTCTGAAATTTTTTATATCAAGAATTCACATTTTTACAAGAAATAACTGATATCAAAAATAGGCATTTTTAGGCAATATCAGGAATTATCAACTAATGAAAATTGAATTGTTGATATCAAAAATGTATTTTCTTGGAATTATTAAAAGTCAAATTGGCTTGCCACAGTAGCATTCAAACTTCAAACTAGTAAGACATTGGTTCTCAATCACATATTTGAAAGTTTGAATGAAAACAGAACACAGAAATTATTATTCATTAATAGGTTTTCACAAAAGTTTATTTAGATTTTACGGTAAAACAAGCCGGAACCAGACATATGCATAGCCTGTAAAGTCGACAAACAATTGCAGAGAGTCCAAGCTTATATAAAAAACGTTTAATTTGTTTTGAGAATGGCACACTTTGATTGGCCGACAATTTGTTGTGAATGCTCTCTGAGGTAAAAGTTTTGCGCAAGAGAGAGCAAGCAAGCAGGAGAGAAAGACGGGCATCTTTTTTATCAAAATTACTAGCTGCAAGCATGTGCTCCCTATAAATAAAAATGCACTCTAAGAAAAAACATAAAATATGCTGTAAAAAAAAAAAAAAAAAAGTTGCTGCATTAAATATTTAAGTACAACCAACTTGGATGTTTAAGTCATTTCAACTTAAATTGCATTAAACTGACTTAAAAATTAGTTGAATCTTGTATAACATATAAAAAAAAAGTTGACAATTGCTTAACTTATTTTAATGAGTTAAAGCAATGTAAAAACATATGTCGTGAACATATTGATCATATCATTTTTATAGTAGGGCCCAATGTACTGTTAATATGAAGACATTTTCCATATTGATTTTTCACAGGTATTGTTTTACCCATATTTTGTGAATCTGATGGAAATTTTGTATGCGCAAATAGAATTGAGTCAAGATACACATTTTTTCTCAGTATGGATATATAAATCGCAGAGACTATGCCAAAAATGTTGCGCTGTTTATTTATTTATTTCTTACCAGTTTCCAACACTTCGGCTCTTCTCCATTCGTCCCACATACAAGTGTCCAGTCTTGAAATTCCTCAATAACGGTGACTACATTTTCACAAGAGCTCTGTATAGATGAAGGAATAAAAATGGATGTAAGAATGTTAATCCACAAAAACTCCATTTGTTCTTTTTACTCTTCTTCAAAAGAATTTACTCACCATACCACACCTTGGTAAGTTTGGATTCAGAGTGAAGTTCTACAAATAAAAATAAAAAAGCATCTGAATAAATCGTATAGTTTGCATCTAAATAAATCGTGTTTTAGTTTATCATCTCGGTCACAAGATCTTCTGAACACTTCTCAAAATGTATGTAAAAATTATTTAACAAAACAGACAAAGCAACCGATCACATTAATGTATTCTCACTAACCAATCACACAGTTAACATTTAAATAATTAATTGTAACCACAGCAAGACAACAGACTTATTAATGGAAATAATCTTTCATGAACACCTGATATTTCCACTCACTGCTTTTGTTTCATTGCCTGAATTAAATTACACTGACAGCTGCTATGGAGTGCGCATACTTGAGTGCGTCATAGGCTACAATATCTCCCCAATGTATAATTTAACGTAGGCTAGATTTACTTATTAGCCTACTTCCTCTGAAATTACCTTGAATAGAACTAAAATAATATTATTTTATTATTATTGTCAATAGAAAATAAAATCATATAGATGCGTCGTATAAATATCACATATAATTTACATATGAATGACCAGTAATTACCTCCAAAATCTGACCGTCTACATCCAAATATAGAACATTATTTAATCCTCCCAGCAAAAGACTCTTTGATCCTTCTTGATGGAATAAGACTGTGTGACTATAAATTGTGTCGTATAACAGTCGAGAATCATCTGAGGAAAAAAAAATAAAACTGGGTAAAGTTATGATGTAGTAACCTTTCTCACGAACACAATTTAGACTAATAGAATAGGCTACTATCAAAATGGTGGTATTATTAGTCTGATTGCAGGGCAATTCTGTATTTTCTCTTACCTTGTCTCAGTGTTAATCTGGGATTGTAAGAGCAAAACACGCACTGAAAGCACGCTCCATAAATAAACCAAAGATACGCCAAATTGCATTTGATGTCGACAGAGAGATATCGTTGTTTTAAGAGCATTGTCCAAAGCACATTTCATCACCACCGGTCAGTGTTGCTTTGTGCAGATCACATCGTAGACTGACCGATTCCACTAAGAAAAAAACCCGCCCTCTATGAATGGGACGTGCAAGCGTCCCAAATATATATATTTGTCCATTAGTTTTATTAGTTTACATATACCTGTATAGACTATGAACAGATTTGAAGCTGCACCTGTCATTCAATATGAAAATACATTTTGATTTGATTAACTATGTATAAATGTATTATCAATGGTCTTTGTAGCGCTCTCATCTCGTGCGCTTTCTTTCCCAAGTGCAGAGGTTTCCCAAACATTCCATAAGTATATATATATAATCCTATATAATATTCCATATATATATATATATATATATATATATATATATATATATATATATATATATATATATATAAATAAAATATAATATGCGAATGTAACAGTTATCTTAGTTAACAGTTTCTCTCGAAGCCGACACGGAAGTGACTTAAACTGCAATTCATCGACTGGCCGCTAGAGACAGGCTCCAGAAGGGAGCAGAATCTCATTGAGCTCCATGTTAAAATGCCCAACTTTACAGCAGAATAAAACATGTTTACAGCCTGGTACAAACTGTGGTTTTGGTCTATACGGCTAATTTTGCCCTTCATGACAACTGTGAGGGGGGTGAATTGTTTTTATAACTCATTCGTTTACATTATATAAAGCCTTAAAGTTCTGCATAATTAAGGGCGTGGCCACTTTGAGTGACAGGAGAGGTGGAAAGAGTAACAATCTTCTACTCAAGTAAAAGTACTATTACTTCAATTAAATTTTACAAGTACATTACTTTATAATTTTTTTAAAAGAATAATAGAGTCCTATGAAATCTTTCTTATTGTGATACAAATATTATCAAAAACGGTGGTAAGCAAATAAAATGTAACAAACTTTTATCCTTTTATTTTTTTGGCAAAGTGCTGCAAAACAGATTTACTAAATTAAACCATGGATTAAACAAGTATATTCTTAAATAATGTTTAAATAATGTATTATTATTGATATTATTAGGGCCCAAGCCCTGAAAGGACGAAGGCCCTATTGTTCTTCTAAGGATTCTTCTTCTTCTTCTTCTTCTTCTTCTTCTTATTATTATTATTATTATTATTATTATTATTATTATTATTATTATTTTTCTTTCGCCTTTTTGCCCTTTTTGGGGCCCTTAACATGCTCGAAAACTCTTGAAACTTTGCACACTCGTCGGAACGCGCGCCATCAGGGTTTGGGCTGGGTTTGGTACCGGGCGTGGCAGGGGACTCGACAGCGCCCCTTGAAAAAAAAAAGAAAACTGTCCATAAATCAAAAACGCTTGCATGTATTAGTATGAAACTCGGTATACATATAGAACTCATCGGGCCGAACAACATCCGTGCTCTAAGTTATGCGTCAGCCCGACAGGAAGTGAGCTATTATGGGTCGTTTTAAAACACATACTGTGGAATTTGAAATACTCCTCCTAGGCGATTAACCCGATCAGCACCAAACTCGGTCAGCATGAAGTCAAGGCATTGAGGATGCTAAATTGCGAGCGGATTTTTGATATCTCGAACGGTTTGGCCGTGGCAGGAGACGAATTTATGGCGAGAAATGGGAAACAGGAAGTGTGTTATAACTTCTGCATACATTGACCGATTTGGATGAAGCTTCAGCTGTGTGTTTGTTGTTAAGAGGCCGATCACATGGATATGACTTTTGTGAGTCAAAGTTATAGCGCCACCAACTGGCAGCAGGAAGTGCTTGTTTTATCAAAAATGCTTTGAAATCACTGTCTTATTTTCACCCGATTTACTTCAGACTTCATCAGTATAATGTCAAAACATGGCAGATATAGACATATGAATGGATTCCTGATATTTTAAATACTGTTGCCATGGCAACGTGTCAAAGTTGAATAATCTTTTAGGGTGTTTTTGAGACTCTCAGCATGCTTGAAATGGCATGAAACTCAACACACACATCAGTGATGCCTTCCAGTAGATATGGCCAAAGTCTTAGAAACGGGCGTGGTGGAGGGGCTCAGTAGCGCCACCTTTTGACAAAAGTGGGGGTTAGTTTTATCTACAGTCACCAAACTCTGTATATATATATTGTTCTCATCAAGCCGGACATCTTTCTAATTTACAGTCATTAGCTCTGACCAACAGGAAGTCAGATATTTTGGTTTGAATTTGGAATTTTGGATAAATCAGGCTCTGAGTTATTATAAACTATTCGTAGGAGATGAATGGAATCGACACCAAACTCGGTCAACATGAAACAAAGACACTGAAGATGCTATAGTGCGAACGATTATAGGATATCTCAAACGGCGCTGCTATGGCGAGGGAATTAAATGAAGGACAAAAAGGGAAACAGAAAATGTCTAATTTCTTGTAAAATCATTGTTTGATTTAAATTAAATTAAGATTGTATGTTCGGTAATTGAACCTGGGTGAATTTAAAATGAATGTACTATTTTTCAGATCAATATATTTATTTTATTTAATATATTTAATCTGAATCTTATTTTGTCTGCCCTCCCTTCATTGTCCAATAGATGGCACTGTTGTCTTAGTTATGAAGCCAAAAACCCTGTTTTCCTCTTTGTTTCTGGCTCTGGCTGTGTGTGTGTGTGTGTGTGTGTGTGTGTGTGTGTGTGTGTGTGTGTGTGTGTGTGTGTGTGTGTGTGTGTGTGTGTGTGTGTGTGTGTGTGTGTGTGTAAGGGGAATGGGTGCACCTGCAGTATTCTGAATGTCATTCTGAACTCGATTTGAAGAGCACTGTAATATAGTTTTATATAATTAGTTAATTAGTTAAATAATTATGTTAATAAAAATATAAAAAGACCTTTAGATAAATACTGGACTTAAGGACTTTAAAAAATGTAAGCTGCAAAAGATAACTTTGCACTCATTTCAAAGGGACCTGTGACATCATCTGACATGAAATTCATTTAAATTTAAATGATCTCACGGATGAGGCTGTTGTGATTAACGATTATATTTGCTGCAGTAAATGTGGCATATTCAGATTACTTTAAAATAGTTATTTTATATTTAACAGATTTAAAATCATATTTCAGCAAATGATAACTTCACATTTGAAATTAAACTATGACACTATCACTATTCAGACAGGACTCATTTTCTAAATGACATTTGAGTTACAATTCTTATCACATGACATCTGAGATTTCATGTACTCATTTAGATAGTATTCTTTTTTCTTTTTTTTTTACAGAGGAGTGTGTGTGTGTGTGTGTGTGTGTGTGTTTTCTATACAAGATACATGGGCTTTACAGAAGGACATGTGCTGTGTTTGCAAAGATCACGTATGATGCATGTCTTTAATGAATTATTTACTGATAGAATTCAAATTTATTAAAAAAGTACATTTCACATGATTTTATCAAAGTGGCTGTTTATAATAAACTTCCATAAAATTTAGACACTCATCTTACTCTTACCTGACACTGATATTAAAATCGACGTTGCGGTTTCTATGATTTGGCTCCATTGATTAATTTTGTAATTAACACTTTTTATTGGATACCTCCCATATTTAAATGAAAGGATGCTTTTTGGTGCATGAGATTGGTGAACAAACAGTAGCTAAGGTAGGTCAAAAACACATGAAGAGAAATGTTAGGATAATACAACATCAGCATTCGGACGGTATTCTGCACTCATTTGAAATTGAATTGAAATCTAAATTGAATTGATCTCATAGATGTTGTGGTTTGTGGTCATAGCAGCACCGCCTGCTGCAGTTAATGAGGTGGATTCAAATGACTTTGACAGTCATTTTATTAAAACATTATTTTAGCTACAAAAAATAAATAAATAAACAGCTTGCCTAATGTACTTTACGTAATGATGATTGATCTTAAGATATTTTAACGTATAATGTGTGTTGTGTGTACCCATGTTTACACGTACACAACAATAGAGTTTAGATGCATTTCATATCATAGGCTATCACAAATAACTATCACTTTAGTGTTTTTTTTTTTTTAAAACTATACAAATACCTTGAATTAAACACTGGCCTTCTGGACTTACGATTTTTGAGCTGCAAAAGATAACTTTGAGCATATTTGAAAGTGACCTATTGTATCCTATGACAATAAAATTATTCTATATTTAAATGTCATCATGGGTGTGGTTTGTGGTCATAGTGGCACCAGCTGCTGCGTAAATGTGGCATATTTAAAATATTTGTAAATATATATATATATATATATATATATATATATATATATATATATATATATATATATATATATATATATATATATATATAATAATGCCTGTCGTGCACAGTCGCCACAATTATCATTATTATTATGACAAGTACTTTCTATTGTAGGCCTACAATAGTAACATTTCTGTCATCATTTCTTCTAGTTAAACCAAACATTTATTTTGACGGGTTTTAGTCTTTCTTTTACTGTCTATGGTTTTAGTGAAGACCTGTTCGAGAGCGTATTTGACAATGGTTTTTATTCAAACAGAATGATGAAAATGCTCATTAGGGGTTCTCTCAGATCAGAAATGTTCGTGTGTTCATGAGACGTTAAAACACCACGAGCATCGCGCGTAACACAGGGGTGAGTAAATGATGACAAAACAATTGGGTGAACTGTCCCTTTAAAATCGTGCAACCTTGGCGTGCTGCAAAGACGTTTATTTATTTTGCAAAATAGCTGTACATTGTCAATTAAAGATCTTTTAGTTAAGGGCCCAAAACAGTCAAACATTGTATCATGAACTTCTTAACTTAAAAGGGACTAGAATGATAGAATAAATATATAAAATCTGTTTTTGCCTCATACTCCAGTCCAGTAGGTGGCTGGTTTGCAATCCATTCCATCGTTACATACCAGAAGAAGAAGAACGAGAAGAGCAGCTGACTGACTGTCATAATGGTATTTATCTTATTTTCTTATTTTGGTTTCACATTTGAAACCATTAAAGTTATAATACGTGACGGCTTTGTTTTGTGGATAGTTAATTTATTTGAATTTTGTGGATAGCGCACGCTAGTCGTCCAGTGTGAAGGCTGAGCAGAAGTAAACATTCTTCACTCACTTTGCTCTTTCATCTCTTATTTCAGAGGTTCCGATTTTGTGGAGATCTAGACTGTCCTGACTGGGTCCTTGCAGAAATTAGCACCTTAGCTAGAATAGTAAGTGCGGTTTGGCTTCATTTTAAGAGGTGTTTTGATGTCCCCTTTGACACATTCTGCCTAAAACTTGACTGCAAATAATTTCCTTCATTGTTGTTCTTCACAGTCGAGCGTCAAGATGAAACTTCTGTGTGTGCAAGTCATCAAAGATCTGCTTGATGAAGGCATTGATGTAAGAGAGCACTGGCCACTGCTGCTAATTGTAAACTAAATGGATATTCCTCTAACTAGTGTATAATATTTGTTTTTAGTATGACAAAGTTTCAAAGCTAACCGCAGATGCAAAATTTGGTGAGTAAAACCCAGTTTTTGTCATGTATTCTCAGTAAAAGTTAGTTAGATCTATCTCAGTAAAATTATTATAATTCAAATGTTTCAGTACTGATAAGCTGATTATTATTTTCATGTTATGGCTGATGACAAGAAATTGCTGATAATAAAATTATTTTATATATATATATATATATATCTAATAATGTTTAATTTTTAAACATTTATATTGAATAATTATATTATTTAAATAAACTAAAATGAGTCATTTTAAATTCTACGAGTGAATTTTGGCACCACAGCATTATTGTACAGTGTGAAATAAAATGGATATTGATTTTAAGATTGGCTAAAGATAACATTTAACATTGTTATTAAATTATTAGTTCTATTATGTGAGCATTAGATGACAGCAAAAGTCTAACTGTAAAAAAAAAAAAAAAAAAAAATTAGCAACAATTATAACAATCTATTCTATACCTTTCAAGTATAGTGCTTTATAAATAAAATCAATGAATAAGTGACAAATGATTATTAAAAAATCTTTAATATTGACTGATAACTGATATGTTAACAATATAATGTACACCGCATAGCCATAACATAATAACCACCTTCCTAATATTGTGTTGGTCCCCCTTTTGCTGCCAAAACAGCCCTGACCCGTCAAGGGATGGACTCCACTAGACCCCTGAAGGTGTGCTGTGGTATCTGGCACCAAGGTGTTAGCAGCAGATCCTTTAAGTCCTGGAAGTTGCGAGGTGGGGCCTCCGTGGGCCATCCACATGATGTAAAAGAAAACGTGATTCATCAGACCAGGCCACCTTCTTCCATTGCTCCGTGGTCCAGTTCTGATGCTCACGTGCCCACTGTTGGCGCTTTTGGCCGTGGACAGGGGTCAGCATGTGCACACTGACTGGTCTGCAGCTATGCAGTCTCATACGCAACAAACTGCGATGCACTGTGTATTCTGACACCTTTCTATCAGAACCAGCATTAACTTCTTGAGCAATTTGAGCTGCAGTAGCTCGTCTGTTTGATCGGACCACACGAGCCAGCCTTTGCTCCCCACGTGCATCAATGAGCCTTGGCCGCCCATAACCCTGTCGCCGGTTCACCGCTGTTCCTTCCTTGGAGCACTTTTGAAAGATACTGACCACTGCAGACCGGGAACACCCCACAAGAGCTGCAGTTTTGGAGATGCTCTGACCCAGTCGTCTAGCCATCACAATTTGTTCCTTGTCAAACTCTCTCAAATCCTTACGTTTGCCCATTTTTCCTGCTTCTAAATGTTCACTTGCTGCCTAATATATCCCACCCACTAACAGGAGCCGTGATGAAGAGATAATCAGTGTTATTCATTTTAACTGTCATAATGTTATGCCTGATCAGTGTATATGTCCCTACATTAATGTCTTGCCTGTTATCTGTGTGTATTCTATGCCATATCTCTTGCTAATTAGTTTGTTTGTTTGTTTTTCAGAAATTGGAGACATTAAAGCCAGTGTAGCTGTGCTGAGTTTCATTCTGTCCAGTGCTGCTAAACATGATGTAGACAGTGAATCTCTCTCCAGTGAACTACAGCAGCTTGGCCTGCCTAAAGGTAAGGATATGCACTTTATAATTTTTTTTTTTTTTTTTTTACTTTATACTAAAGTGCCCCATTATGCTATTTTAAAGGTTCCTAATTTTGTTTTGAATATAATATATACACTCACCTAAAGGATTATTAGGAACACCATACTAATACTGTGTTTGACCCCTTTTCGCCTTCAGAACTGCCTTAATTCTACGTGGCATTGATTCAACAAGGTGCTGAAAGCATTCTTTAGAAATGTTGGCCCATATTGATAGGATAGCATCTTGCAGTTGATGGAGATTTGTGGGATGCACATCCAGGGCACGGCTCCCGTTCCACCACATCCCAAAGATGCTCTATTGGGTTGAGATCTGGTGACTGTGGGGCCATTTTAGTACAGTGAACTCATTGTCATGTTCAAGAAACCAATTTGAAATGATTCAAGCTTTGTGACATGGTGCATTATCCTGCTGGAAGTAGCCATCAGAGAATGGGTACATGGTGGTCATAAAGGGATGGACATGGTCAGAAACAATGCTCAGGTAGGCCGTGGCATTTAAACAATGCCCAATTGGCACTAAGGGGCCTAAAGTGTGCCAAGAAAATATCCCCCACACCATTACACCACCACCACCAGCCTGCACAGTGGTAACAAGGCATGATGGATCCATGTTCTCATTCTGTTTACGCCAAATTCTGACTCTACCATCTGAATGTCTCAACAGAAATCGAGACTCATCAGACCAGGCAACATTTTTCCAATCTTCAACTGTCCAATTTTGGTGAGCTCGTGCAAATTGTAGCCTCTTTTTCCTATTTGAAGTGGAGATGAGTGGTACCCGGTGGGGTCTTCTGCTGTTGTAGCCCATCCGCCTCAAGGTTGTGCGTGTTGTGGCTTCACAAATGCTTTGCTGCATACCTCGTTTGTAACGAGTGGTTATTTCAGTCAAAGTTGCTCTTCTATCAGCTTGAATCAGTCGGCCCATTCTCCTCTGACCTCTAGCATCAACAAGGCATTTTCGCCCACAGGACTGCTGCATACTGGATGTTTTTCCATTTTCACACCATTCTTTGTAAACCCTAGAAATGGTTGTGCGTGAAAATCCCAGTAACTGAGCAGATTGTGAAATACTCAGACCGGCCTGTCTGGCACCAGCAACCATGCCACACTCAAAATTGCTTAAATCACCTTTCTTTCCCATTCTGACATTCAGTTTGGAGTTCAGGAGATTGTCTTGACCAGGACCACACCCCTAAATGCATTGAAGCAACTGCCATGTGATTGGTTGATTAGATAATTGCATTAATGAGAAATTTAACAGGTGTTCCTAATAATCCTTTAGGTGAGTGTAATCTCGGTTCTTTCTTTTGGAAACTTTGTACAACTTTTACATTCACAAACAGCTACATTACACACTACATGAAAGGTAATATCTGAAAAATCATAATGGAGCACTTTAAAGCTTTAATCATTTATGTGTTTGCTTTAGAGCACACCACAGGACTGTGTAAATCATACGAGGATAAGCACAGTGCTCTACAGGAAAAACTGAGGGAGAGCAGCCTAAGATGTGAGTATTACCAATTAAAAAAAAGGAAAGCAAGGAAATTCAGCCTGGATCTTTCATTTAAATATAATATTCTGATCCATGCCATGTGTCAGTGGGCCGTCTGGAAGCGGTAAACTGGCGTGTGGATTACACCCTGAGCTCCAGTGAAATAAAACAAGTGAATGAACCCACAGTCCAGCTCAGACTTCAGGCTCAGGACCCCGAGACCGACTCCACAGAGACCACTGTTGTCTCCATCACTGCTGACAAGTTCAGAGTCCTGCTAACAGGTGGCTGAGCCATATTCCCTCTGGGATCAGTAATTATATATTGTATTATGCATATTGTAAATGTCCTTATTTTTGTTTTCCAGAACTCAAACAAGCACAGACGATGATGAATGCACTACAGTAAACCAGTCATCTTTTGTTGAGTAGTATTAATGTGCACACATGCACAGATTCTGTCCGTGTATATATAATGGGCTTTTCTGAAAGAAGAGAAAAATGTTTTTCTAACATTATGTATTTTGTAGAGGCCTTCACACACATTTGTCACATGTTGTTGCTCAAATTGAGCACTGACTCTTTGGAGCAGACGTCACTAGAAACTTAATTTTGTCATCCAGAGAACAAAAAGCTCTTAGTGATTTATCCCACCTCATGTATTTGTCTTAATATCATGTGTATTTTTGTTAATTGTATTGATTCTTTTTCTTTAAAAAATAAATAAATGTAATAATTCAGTGTCCATCACTTTGCTGCACATTTCAGGACCCTTAAAGTTACAATTTCTTTGTTAATTTTTTATTTTTGCAGTCTACTGTTAAAGGGGAATGGCATATCTTTAAAATGCAAATACATACTATTTATAGTTTATTCAAATATTTTATTTATGGATATTTATATTTAATATCCTGAATTCCTCCTTGGATTTACTGTACGAGAAGAAAGTAGTTTTGTGTACAGCAAAAGGGTAAAAAACAACAACAATTAATTGCGTAAACGATTTCATTTGAGAATTTGGAGTTTAAGTACACAGATTGGAATCTGGAAATAAACTACAACTCCCATGATCTTCCAGGTCCCGTTTCATAAACATTAGCACATACCCCGCGTGTTTCCATGATTATATAACATACACCAGGAGCAAAGGTGAGTTTGAAAGTATTCATAGAATTTAACCATCGATTTACTGAACATGATCATGCTTGCTATTTTTGAGCACACGTTGCTAAGCGATAATTCATGAACTTTGCATGTAGCATCTAAACAGCCATGTAGTTGCTTAGCACTTACGGCAGACTTTCATAACGGCATCGTTCAACATCAGGAAAGGATTGTAAACTAACACGGAACGCTATCAAATGCTCTCCGTTGGTGTACAATACATATTCATACTATCTAGCAGTCTTAGCTCATCTATTATTGTCCACTGTGGCGTCCCTTGTTTTAAGAGGAGGTACTAAATCCATTCGGTGAAGAAATTGTGACATTTGTATGAAAGCCCGTTTCCGCCACTAAATAAAAAAAATAATAAGAGTAATTGCGAGTTTATATCTCAGAATTTTGACTTTATAACTCGCAATTGTGAGGAAAAAAGTCAGAATTCTGAGATAAGTCGCAATTACTCTTTTTATTTATTTTTTATTTAGTGGCGGAAACAGGCTTCCATACATTTGCTTGTTGTAACTTCAAAACTAAAAGCATGCAGCATGCCATGGGTGGGGGTTTCTGGCACCTGCAGAGTATGGGTTCTCTCCGTCTTCTACAAAAGAAAGACAAAGACAAAAAGTCACTTTGTTGTGGACTGGACCCTATAAGTATGGCATTCACATTATAAAACTAATCCTAAATTTCAACTGTAAAACCCATAAATCAGGTGAACATTATTACATCAAATAATATTCACATTATTAAATCAACAAAACAGGACTACTACTGTTACTTTTACTCAGTCTTGTTATTTTTCATATGAGTAACAGGATTGAGTTAAGCAAAATTAGCAATTACATGCCACATTGCATAATAGCATGGGGACACGAGCAAACTGCAGTGACTTACCTAAAGTTAGTACTAATTTAGGTAACAGGACAGTACGATGAGATTGACCTTCTCCATCATAGTTACAATTTCATCAAATATACAGAAATAAAAATGAGAGGACTTACTTTTGGTCTTCTCATGGCCAGCAAAAGATCCAGATGATGCTACTTCCTGTTGGAAATGTGTCTTGTGGTATGTTTTTTAGAGGGGCCAATGTGTGAGGGTAACAAGACTAAAATGTGTACACGACTAAAATGTGTATTTTATATAACATTGATTTCTTATGATTTTTTTTTTTTTTTTTAACCATAGATAGTTACAAACCCGATTCCAAAAAAGTTGGGACACTGTACAAATTGTGAATAAAAAGGAATGCAATAATTTACAAATCTCATAAACGTATATTTTATTCGCAATAGAATATAGATAACATATCAAATGTTGAAAGTGAGACATTTTGAAATGTCATGCCATATATTGGCTCATTTTGATTTCATGAGAGCTACACATTCCAAAAAGTTGGGACAGGTAGCAATAAGAGGCCGGAAAAGTTAAATGTACATATAAGGAACAGCTGGAGGACCAATTTGCAACTTATTAGGTCAATTGGCAACATGATTGGGTATAAAAAGAGCCTCTCAGAGTGGCAATGTCTCTCAGAACTCAAGATGGGCAGAGGATCACCAATTCCCCCAATGCTGCGGCCAAAAATAGTGGAGCAATATCAGAAAGGAGTTTCTCAGAGAAAAACTGCAAAGAGTTTGAAGTTATCATCATCTACAGTGCATAATATCATCCAAAGATTCAGAGAATCTGGAACAATCTCTGTGCGTAAGGATCAAGGCCGGAAAACCATACTGGATGCCCGTGATCTTCGGGCCCTTAGACGGCACTGCATCACATACAGGAATGCTACTGTAATGGAAATCACAACATGGGCTCAGGAATACTTCCAGAAAACATTGTCGATGAACACAATCCACTGTGCCATTCGCCGTTGCCGGCTAAAACTCTATAGGTCAAAAAGAAGCCATATCTAAACATGATCCAGAAGCGCAGGCGCTTTCTCTGGGCCAAGGCTCATTTAAAATGGACTGTGGCAAAGTGGAAAACTGTTCTGTGGTCAGACGAATCAAAATTTGAAGTTCTTTTTGGAAAACTGGGATGCCATGTCATCCGGACTAAAGAGGACAAGGACAACCCATGTTGTTCTCAGCGCTCAGTTCAGAAGCCTGCATCTCTGATGGTATGGGGTTGCATGAGTGCGTGTGGCATGGGCAGCTTACACATCTGGAAAGGCACCATCAATGCTGAAAGGTATATCCAAGTTCTAGAACAACATATGCTCCCATCCAGACGTTGTCTCTTTCAGGGAAGACCTTGCATTTTCCAACATGACAATGCCAGACCACACACTGCATCAATTACAACATCATGGCTGCGTAGAAGAAGGATCCGGGTACTGAAATGGCCAGCCTGCAGTCCAGATCTTTCACCCATAGAAAACATCTGGCGCATCATAAAGAGGAAGATGCGACAAAGAAGACCTAAGACAGTTGAGCAACTAGAAGCCTGTATTAGACAAGAATGGGACAACATTCCTATTCCTAAACTTGAGCAACTTGTCTCCTCAGTCCCCAGACGTTTGCAGACTGTTATAAAAAGAAGAGGGGATGCCACACAGTGGGAAACATGGCCTTGTCCCAACTTTTTTGAGGTGTGTTGATGCCATGAAATTTAAAATCAATTTATTTTTCCCTTAAAATTATACATTTTCTCAGTTTAAACATTTGATATGTCATCTATGTTGTATTCTGAATAAAATATTGAAATTTGTAACTTCCATATCATTGCATTCTGATTTTTTTCACAATTTGTACAGTGTCCCAACTTTTTTGGAATCGGGTTTGTAATTTTCATGCAAATTTATACATGCAATGTCCATGGGGACCGAAATGTTACACGTTTGGTGGAATGGCTCATTTCTTAAAACTGTGACAAATGGGAGGAAGTAAATCATTACATTTTTCTAAACATGTACACAGACTGTAGTGGTAACTGAATTTGTTGAGATTCAGGCCTTCAATTTATAAAAAAAAAATATATATATATATATATATGAATATTTAATTGAAGTTTATTAGTACATGCTTAATTTAGGCTATATCTTCAACTCCATTACCCATTTGGCCAGAAAATTATTCCTATTTTCCTTTTTATGTAGTCTTTTCCTAGAAAAAGGGCTACAAAAAAACAAAACAAATTAAGACAACTAAGAAAAAAACTATTTAGTTAGACTTTGAAAACGATTTAGTTTGACTTCCTGAGGTTTAAAATCAGAATCTTCATTGTCTGAAGGTTAAGCACTAATTCTGTCACTGATCATTTGTTGAGAGAAAAAAGATATGTTTTTAATTTCGGCATGAAATGAAAGTTGAATCGGTCTTTTCTTCCCTGTTGTGTTGTATATCCAAGTGAAACGGCTTCTCTAACAAGAACAAATGCAGCGCGGGACTTGATTATGTCTATAGGGAATTGATTGGATGGTTGTGGTTTGCTATTGGTCAATCTCATGTGATTGACAGGTTGCCCCACCCTCGCGCCGATAAACACGTCGGAGAGGTCGCTGCAAGAGGAAGTTATTTTGAGATTACAAGGACACATGAAAAAAAAATGTGCACAGATAAATAATTGATAATAAATACTGCAATATTCCATTAAAAAAATAAGTGGTCGATTTTGATTTCATTGTGACTTTAAGAGTTTTAGGTCCTATTTTGAACTGATTTGTGGAAAGTCTCTAGTGTAACAACATCTGAACCCCTGCTATCTTGTTTAGGTTTTTCCACAGCCTGTCTTCCTTTCATGCTGGAGAATGCCGGAAGGTCCTGAGCTCCATTTGGCTAGCCTGTTTGTCAACAGGGTGTGTGAAGGGCTTGTGTTTACTGGAGCTGTAGAGAAATCTGAAGTGAATAAAAACCCTGAGGTCCCTTTCTGCTGTGACACCTACTGCATCAAAGCCCAGTCCAGAGGAAAAGAAGTCAGACTCACACTCACACCCATTAAAAATGATGGTGACAGTAAACGCAAGCTCGGTAAACAGTCCCAGCAGCCGATGGATGTGGTTTTCCGGTTTGGGATGTCGGGGTTTTTCCGCTTCACCTCAGTAGATGAACTTCCGAAACATGCCCACTTGCGGTTCTACACTAATGAGACACCACGCAGGGTTCTGAGTTTTGAGGACACGCGCAGATTCGGCAGCTGGCATCCAAATGGGACCTGGCAAAAAGACAGAGGGCCTTGCGTCATGTTCGAGTATGAGAGCTTCAGGTGAGGGAGGAAAATGTTTCCCAATGCACTGAACTCTAATAATCATTGCATTCATTAAATATTACGATAGCAGGAAGTGTACACAAGAAAAGCAATCGAAAGACACATGGGCAGTGACACAAATTACATGATTTGATTTGGTTTCACAAGCTTGTGATTCAATTCAATTCTGATTTGATTCGATATGGATTCATTTCGATATATATTATCAGGTACATGATGCCAGTTTTTCTCAAGGAAAAAAAACTTAACTTTTTTTTGTAACTTTTTAATGACAATTATATTTCTACTCCAATATAACGTGTAAACGGTGGCTGTCACAACATTAAAAAGGTTTAATGACGGATTTATTCATACATACACCGATCAGGCATAACATTATCACTAATAATGTGTTGGTCCCTCTTTTGCTGCCAAAATAGCCCTGTAGAGGCATGGACTCCACTAGACCCCTGAAGGTGTGCTGTGGTATCTGGCACCAAGATGTTAGCAGCAGATCCTTTAAGTCCTGTAAGTTGCGAGGTGGGCCCTCCATGGATCGTACTCGTTTGCTCAGCACATCCCACAGATGCTCGATTGGATTGAGATCTGGGGAATTTGGAGGCCAAGTCGTTGTTGTGCTCCTCAAACCATTGATGAACCATTTTTGCTTTGTGGCAGGAGCATTATCCTGCTGAAAGAGGCCACAGCCACCAGGGAATACCATTTCCATGAAAGGGTGTACGTGGTCTGCAACAATGCTTAGGTCGGTGGTACGTGTCAAAGTAACATCCACATAGATGGCAGGATCAAAGGTTTCCCAGCAGAACATTGCTCAAAGTATCACACTGCCACCGCCGGCTTGCCTTCTTCCCATAGTGCATCCTAGTGCTGTGTGTTCCCCAGGTAAGCAACGCACATGCACCCGGCCATCCACGTGATGTAAAAGAAAGCGTGATTCATCAGACCAAACCTTCTTCCATTGCTCCATGGTCCATGGATGCATCAATGACCCATGACCATGACCCTGTCACCGGTTCACCACTGTTCCTTCCTTGGAGCACTTTTGATAGATACTGACCACTGCAGACCGGGAACACCCCACAAGAGCTGCAGTTTTGGAGATGTTCTGACCCAGTTGTCTACTCTAGCCATCACAATTTGGCCCTTGTCAAACTCCCTCAAATCCTTACGCTTGCCCATTTTTCCTGCTTCTAACACATCAACTTTGAGGACAAAATGTTCACTTGCTGCCTAATATATCCCACCCACTAACAGGTGCCGCGATGAAGAGATAATCAGTGTTATTCACTTCATCTATAATGTTATGCCTGATCATTAAAGAGTGCCAAAGCGGTATTGAAATTGTTATTTTCAACCCAATTATTTTCTGCCAAGTATAGTTCATGATGTGTCTTCAACATTGTGGTGTACAATTCAATTAATCTCTGCCACCAATCATGTAGTTATATCATGGAAATTAGCTGGATCGTTTAGTTTAGTTTGTTTATTTATTTATACAGCGCCTTGCAGGCTATACAGTAGTCCCAAGGTGCTGTACATTACAATGGAGAACAAGAGAAACAACAGAACAAAACATAAAAACATCCATTTACTAGCCAAAAAGATAAAAATGCCAAAGAGCACAAATATGATCTTAAACGATCCTTAAAGACATTTAAAGTCCAGGAAGATCTAACATCCAGTGGCAGATTATTCCACAGTCGTGGACCAGCGACAAAAAAGCACAATCACCCTTCAGTTTGAGCCATGCACGAGGGAGAGTTAGGAGAAACTTATTCGATGATCTTAGTGTTACTGGTAGCCATCCGAAAAGAGACAACAAGGGAGTAACATGATCTGATTACCTAGCATTCCTAGCAAGCGAGCAACATGTTTATGACAAGTCCCAACAATAAAGAGCACTATAATAGTCTAGATGGGGAAAAATATATATGGACAACTTTTTCCAGGTCCCTGGCTGGAAGAATTGGTTTCAGTTTGGCTATTGGCCTTAAATAAAAGAAGCAATTACAAACCACCATCTTTATCTGTCGATCAAATATGAGGGATGAGTCAAAAATGACTCCCAAGTTCTTTACTTGATCATGCAGATATACCTTCCCAAGTTATCGTTTACCATCTGGCTACAAGCTGAACAATCAAAAATAATAACTTCTGTATAGGATATCGGGCATAACGTGACACTGGTTCAGTGGTTTGATGCTACTGTCGGTGGAGATGCGATTGATATGAAAGGCCAGGGCCAGTTTACAATGCTATAGGTTGATAACTTAGTATGTGTTTAAATATTTCAGGGAGAATGTTCTTTCAAATCTGTCTGACAAGGCATTTGACAAACCCATCTGTGAGGCGCTTTTAAATCAGAAGTATTTCAACGGGATCGGGAACTATCTTCGAGCTGAGATTTTGTTCAGGTAACTCAATTTCCAGTGTTTTCTATGTTTGAAATAAAATCTCAACTTCTTTATTAAAACGAATAAAACCATGTTGTCTAGTTGAAAAATCCTGCATTTCTTTACTTAATTGTACATAAAACCATTGAAATGTTTCTTTCTTTGATGGCCTACTGTAGACTGGGTAAACCCAGCCCGATCTGCCAGCAATTTGATTTCGCCCTGCAGGTACATATTTTTATCCTGCTTCTGTTACAATTTTGCGGGGAACAATCACAAACCGGCTTATCCACCTGGTGTGCTACTGGCGATGGGTCATTGGGTCTGATTGGTTGAAGGACTATCCAATTGCGTACAGAGTCATTTAAACTATTCCCGTTGATCAGACATCTTGTGGTCTGATTGGTTGAAGGACTATCCAATTGCGTACAGAGTCATTTAAACCATTCCCGTTGATCACGCCTCTTGTGGTCTGATTGGTTGAAGGACTATCCAATTGCGTACAGAGTCATTTAAACCATGCCCGTTGATCACGCCTCTTGTGGTCTGATTGGTTGAAGGACTATCCAATTGCGTACAGAGTCATTTGAACAATGCCCGTTGATCATGTTTCTTGTGCAGTAGAAAATACAGAGCAGACTCCTGGCGATGTAAAGGCTACTGGCGATGAGTCGTTGGTCTGATTGGTTGAAGGACTATCCAATTGCGTACAGAGTCATTTAAACTATTCCCGTTGATCATGCCTCTTGTGGTCTGATTGGTTGAAGGACTATCCAATTGCGTACAGAGTCATTTAAACCATGCCCGTTGATCACGCCTCTTGTGGTCTGATTGGTTGAAGGACTATCCAATTGCGTACAGTCATTTAAACTATGCCGTTGATCACGCCTCTTGTGGTCTGATTGGTTGAAGGACTATCCAATTGCGTACAGAGTCATTTGAACAATGCCCGTTGATCATGTTTCTTGTGCAGTAGAAAATACAGGGCAGACTCCTGGCGATGTAAAGGCTACTGGCGATGGGTCGTTGGTCTGATTGGTTGAAGGACTATCCAATTGCGTACAGAGTCATTTAAACTATGCCGTTGATCACGCCTCTTGTGGTCTGATTGGTTGAAGGACTATCCAATTGCATACAGAGTCATTTAAACTATGCCGTTGATCACGTTTCTTGTGCAGTAGAAAATACAGAGCAGACTCCGCAGACCAATGTTCAATCTTAAAAGACTGAGCTTGGTCTGGTGATAGCCAGACAAGGCCTACTGTCATGCCAATCTAAATCTGATTATGAGGAAAAAAGGAACCGATTGTTTTCCCCACACATCCTTTTCAGATTACAAATCCCCCCATTTGCGAAGGCACGGACGGTTCTAGAGGGAATTGAGCTGAAAGACGAGGATAAAAAGGAGATAAAAAGGGAGATTACAGTTTTAGAGGTGAATAATTTGACACTATTGCGAGTGTGTTAATAGGCACTTTGTTAGGCATAAATCATGGCTTTGTTCTGTCTCATTCAGACAACAGATGCAGCTGGTAAAAAGGGGGTGAAGGTTGAGAACCCAGACCTCCTTTCCTTGTGTCACGCTGTTCCCTTGGAGGTGGTGAAATTGGGTTAGTTTACACTGCATCTAACTGATAGATTTATCAACCCTGCTGTGTATGATGGTACATCACATTCTGAATAACCTCAGATTTGTAGTCGTAGTGTCAGTGACATTGCCTTTTTAGCTTCAGATCGGTATTCATGCAACTGATTTTTTTACTTCATTATATAATTAGGTGAAAATGGCTATACACCAGCAAAGGGTGAATATTCTGTGCTACAAGCCTGGATGCAGTGTTACTCTGTGGATGGAATGAACTCCTTAAGTGACCACAATGGACGGACGATTTGGTTCAAAGTATGTAAATCTTTGTAAAATAGTAATTCTAAACCTGGAAACCATTAGGTGACATATTTAGAGTAGTGCTAACTATTTAATCGCATATTTTTCTATGATTAAACGCACCTAACATTCAAGTTTTTAATATACTTTTACATTGTAATATTTTCACATTTAACCTAGAAACAACATAAAACAGTAGCCTATATTTGAAATATATGTTTAATGGCATCTTTTTATGAAAGAAAGTATCACTGATACACCGATACTGCTACTGATGTCTCTGTAGCTGGGTTTCCATCCAAACGTGAAGCGATTATTTTCAAAGTTAGCAAAAAAAGAAAAAACTAACAAGTGCAAATTAGGTGCGTTTCCATCACGCTGTTCGGATTGACGGCGGTATTGGTAACCTAGTAACCAACAGGAAATAAAACTCCCTCAGCATTCTGTAAACAATACACAGTTGTCCTCACATAGAAACCAAGAAAATTGAGGCTCAAAGGACCAACAGTTATAAAAAAAAAAAGACAAAATATGTTATACATTATTAATAAAACACGGGCAGGTTTAGTGATTTTCAAAAACCAAATCTGTAACTGTTACTCACACTGTGTCACACTTACCACTGTGTCATAAACACAGAGGGAGAACAGATTAGTCAGGTGGGTTTAATGTTCGCTACTACAGAATTTATTTGGCAAATGCATTTCCAGCTCCCATTATTCACATTAACTTTAAGTCAAGAACCTTCTTAAGCAAGCACAACTTTTTTACGAATTAAAGATACACTATGAATTTTTCGCCGCTAGGGGTCACTAACCTCTTCAAAACAATAACATAGATTGATGACGCAGTGAATGAGCGTGGAATCATGACGAGTCTGACTCCAGCTCCTTTTTCGCCAGCTCCTTATTCGCCGAACTATCCGTTCCACCTTAAAAATGTATCCCTTTAAAGCACTGTTTACAAGGTTACATGGGTCAAAAACAATGCAAACAAGAATTTTTTGTCCAAGTAACAATCTGAACTGGTCTGACTGGGTCAACAGAAAAAAAAAAAAAAAAAAAAAAAAAAAAAGAGCCCTGATGTATTGAATGGCAGGTAAATGTGACATTTATTACAATGGGTTTATGTGAAGTGGACTCGCGTGTGACGCTGATATCTGTCTCTTATTAGTAATCGCGCCCTGCTTCATATCACAGTCGTGTTAAAAATCATGAATGCGTTCACTTATCCATAAACATTATTTACCCATAAATCTTATTAGATCCATCGGTATGATGACAAGTTCCATGATTCCACGAGTCTGACTCCAGCTCCTTTTTCGCCAGCTTCTTATTCGCCGAACTATCCGTTCCACCTTAAAAATGTTGAACGGTTGTGGCTCATTGCTTTTGGCTTTGTTTTTTTTAAAGGAACAGTAGTACCAGAAATATGAGGTACAAAATATATGTTCCTGTTAAATGGTCTTTATTAAAGGTGTACGCTACGTGGCAAATTCAACCGGTACTTTTGTATTTAATCTCTATTTCTTACTAAATGTCTTGTCTTTTTATAAGTATGGAGAAACAATGTCTGAATTACTTTTATTTTTTCTCAAAAAATTGAGAGGTATAGATAAATTAATTCTCAAAAGAAATTCTACATTACAACATTGTCTGATGTGTTTAGTTGAAATATGATCCCCAGAACATTCACCTCCATGCAACTATGAGCCGACAAAGCATAATGGGGGTTATAAAATGAATTTATCTGTACCTCTATGTTGTGTTTTTCCTGAGAACTTTCAAAATAATAAATTAATGACACCCGGGTATGCTTTATAGTTGCATGGAGGTGAATGTTCTGGGGATCATATTTCAACAACTACACATCAGACAATGTTGTAATGTAGAATTTCTTTTGAGAATTAATTTATCTATACCTCTATATATATAAAACCTGTTAGAATGAAGTGCATAGCATTATGACATAACATTAAATGTTTCAGACAATGTTTCTCCATACTTTTAAAGAGACAAGACATTTAGTAAGAAATAGATACCTCATATTTCTGGTACTACTGTTCCTTTAAAAAAAACAAAGCCAAAAGCAATGAGCCACAACCATTCAACATTTTTAAGGTGGAACGGATAGTTCGGCGAATAAGGAGCTGGCGTCAGACTCATAGAATCATGGAACTTGTCATCACACCGATGGATCTAATAAGATTTATGGGTAAATAATGTTTATGGATAAGTGAACGCATTCATGATTTTTAACACGACTGTGATATGAAGCAGGGCGCGATTACTAATAAGAGACAGATATCAGCGTCACACGCGAGTCCACTTCACATAAACCCATTGTAATAAATGTCACATTTATCTGCCATTCAATACATCAGGGCTCGATTTTTTTTTCTGTTGACCCAGTCAGACCGGTTCAGATTGTTACTTGGACAAAAAAATTCTTGTTTGCATTGTTTTTGACCCATGTAACCTTGTAGACAGTGCTTTAAAGGGATAGTCCAAAATTGAAAATGATCCCATTTACTCACCCTCAAGCCATCCTAGGTGTATATGACATTCTTCTTTCAGACGAATACAATCAGAGTTATATTAAAACATATCCTGGCTAATCCAAGCATTATAATGAAGCCCAAGAAAGTGTATCCATCCATTATTAAAGTAATCAACACAGCTCCGGGGGGTTAATAAAGGCCTTCTGAAGTGAATCGATGGGTTTGTGTAAGAAAAATATACATATTTAAAACTTTATAAAGTAAAATATCAGCGGACCGCCTTTTCCGTATTCAACTTAAGAAGAAAGTGTAAGGCGTCTCATAATTCCAAACGCTTTCTGATGTCATCGTTGCGTCAGCTATGCTGTTTCCGTAAGTTGAATTCTTACAAAAACCCATCGATTTGCTTCAGAAGGCCTTTATTAACCCCCCAGAGCTGTGTGGAGTACTTTCGTATGGACTCTCTCTTCTATTATTATCATTAATGACAGACAGCAGTGGGTTTATTAGGCTTCTATCACTTTAAGAATTGACGCAAATCTGACACACATCCCATCCCAGACTTAATTTAAGACCGCGCTTGCGAGAATACTCGACAAAACAGGCATTTTGGCATCATTTTGTTTTTGTCCGTTCAATCGCTGCCTGAAGCGGCTTTCTGTGCGCATGAATCGTGTGCGTCACACAAACAGGAGATTCACAGACGTGCACCAGTACTGCGTTGCGTTCCCTTTTGTGTCTTGTGGTGTCTGAATGGTATTTGCTTGAATAACTTATAATGGATGCTGCGTTAATTGTGTTAAATATTTTTAACGTGTTAACAGAAATAAATAATTGCATGTGTTAACGTGTTAATTTTGACAGCACTAATTTAGAGTTCAATTTAATTTTGTTTAAATGTTTGCTTTGTTTCAGGGGGATCCTGGTCCTATGGTGCCCAAAGGTAAAATCAATGTAAACAGATGATCGACTCCTAAGAATGTGAAAAATAATATATATATATTTTTTTTCCATTAGGTGCAAAATCTCGCAAAATGAAGTGGAAAATACAGAAAGATCACGATTATACCGATTCAAAGGTGAAAAGCAGTTACCTTTTTTTGACACTTGGTTTCAAGAACAGATACAAGAACATTAAATCTGCTTCACTCTAGAAAGCCAAAAAGACCCACACCGACAGCACTGCAATAGAAAAGCCTGCCAAGAAAAAGGATGCCATAAAGAACGAAAGTGCAACCTTCAAAGCACAAAGGCAGAAAAAAGACACAAAGAGGGTCAGTACAAAACCTGCAGATGAGAACAAGTCGAAAAAACAAAGAAAGAGAAGCTCAAAAGGTTAGATTCAACATTTGTATGTCTACTTTCAGTTTTAGTATTCAGGCCCTGATTTCACTGCAATTTTGTCCTTTTGTAAGTTCCTCCAAGGGCTGGAACTAACAAAATCAAAGGCCAACATGTGGAGGAAGTGATTAAAACTAAAAGGAATTCCGTCACCTGTAGGAAAAGTGCAACAAAAGGTATGAATTCAGTCTTGGCCTTTTAATACAGAGGCTGACTGCTCAGTGAGTCTTGTGTTGCTGATTAAATCTTTCTTTGGATTCTTTTGTAGCAAAGCCACAGCGGAGAAGTAGTTGCACAAGAAAAGGCCGTTCCAGATGAGGACTCAAATCTGAAAGGATATGAATCCGCAAACTACTGTAATGGACCACCCAGACCTTTAATGCTAGTTTAATTGCCCATTTATTTTCCTAAAATGTCACTTACAAAGAAATTTGAGAGGAAATAAAAACACAAACAAGTAATACATTGTAAACCTTACATTTAAATGTATTTTCACACACACAAAAAAAAAAAAAAAATTCAACCATTTAAAAAGGTGAAAATGTGGAGCAAATTTTCCAAAAGTGATAACAGCTAGGGATTTAAAGAGATAGTTCACCCAAAAATGAAAATTACCCCATGATTTACTCACCCTCAAGCCATCCTAGGTGCATATGACATTGTTCTTTCAGACGAATATAATCGGAGTAATATTTAAGAAATTTCTGGCTCTTCCAAGCTTTATAATGGCATTGAATGGCATAAGACAAAGAATTACTTTATAATGTGTTAAATATGGATTTTTTTCTTACTCAAACCCATCGATTCACTTCATTTTATTAACCTTTATTAACCCCCCCGAGCCGTGTGGAATACTTTTATAATGGATGGATACACTTTTTTGGGCTGCCATTCACTGCCATTATAAAGCTTGGAAGAGCCAGAAATTTCTTAAATATAACTCAGATTGTATTCATTTGAGAGAAGAATGTCATATACACCTATGATGGCTTGAGGGTGAGTAAATTATGGGATAAGTACCTGCATCATAACAGATATGGATTGAAATGGTTCACTATATAATTAAGAGGAGAGATCTGATCTGAAAGGGTTTGAACGATAAGGATATTCCAGAGGTGGTCTTTGACACTGGAATGCTGGGATCAGGACGCTCCAGGAAATCACAACTGTAAAGACGATACGTTAGGGATTATTGTTCTTGACAATACAACAACAGAACATTAGTATGCATTGTGTACTCACTGCCAGGCTTCTTTCACTGTAAGGGAAGTTGACAAAGTCGCCGTCACGCTGCTTCCGTGAGACTCATAGAGGCGAATAAGAAGGGCATTCTCTTTTCTTTCCGCCTGTGAGAATAAAGGAAACAGTTTGTGATGACACAGTGGGCAAAATTCTGTTAGAAAAAGGTTACCGTCAGGACATTTCATGAATGGGCACCTGTTTTATGGTCTCCAGGATGACGGCAGGAGAATTTACAGAGAACACACTCGAGGGTTCAGAAATGACACCATGATAGACACGGAGCGGGAAGTTCAGGTTGTGGGCATACTGGATAACTGAAGCTTCCTGGAAGGGGCCTTTTTAGACACAATGATTTTATTCATGGCTGTCTGGAAATGACTTCTAGTTTAAATATGAGATGAACCAACCTGTATGTGGCATTAATGCGTAAGTAAAATTATGATTCCCCATATCTGCATTGGCATCTGGTGCTTTTGGAGCCCGCAATCTGTGGAAAAAAACTGTGGTGTTAGCAAAACATCTTAATGACCTGTCTGTACTTGTGTGAGAATGATAATGCCGTGTTTGTTCATTCTGCATGGGAAGCTTACAGTGACAAGGTCATGATGTTTTCATGGATCGAGTAGCCATATTTGGAGTCGTTAAGAAGAGCCACACCAAAGCCATGCTCAGAAAGATCAGCCCATTTGTGTCCCCACACCTATTAAATAAACCATAAGTTCATACATTACGTAATGTTCTCCAAAAGAACATTACACCACAGATGTTATAAAGAGGAGAGATGGCAGCTGCTGAGAAACCAATGGGAGACAAAAGAAAACAAAGGAATAGGAAGTATCATCAGCAAAACTTGAAATAGCTCATGATTTACTGCAGAGCAAGACCTGAACACAAGCAAATATTAGTGTCACTGTCACTTGATGGTGGATGACTTAATAGTGGGTGAATCAAAATGTTGAGTTTGAAGATGTTGAAAATGTTAGTTCTGAAAAGTTTGAGATGGTGAATATGAGCCAGATGCTGAATGTACTGGGAAATGAGCTCTGACGAGGACAGTGATGACGCCATAAAATCTGCTCAAACTGAACCCTTCCAAGCTCCAAAATGTAACAAAATATGCTTTATTTTAATCTTCCGTAATTGTTATTCTTAATATCAGTAGAGTTTTATATTATTTTGACAGGTAGAGATCCATCCGGGTTAGATATAGGTCCGGGTCGCTAAAGACCCGAATATGTAATAATGATTGGCGAAACAGTCATGCATTTAAGGGTTAAAGAGCCAGTCATCGTATTGGTGAAGACATGGTCTTTTTGGGTTTGAACATGCAAATGCATTCATTGGACCAACCAGAAAATTTTATTTGGATTTTATGGGCACAGGTTACTGAAATGTACGCTTGGCTTGATGTGAACTTGGGCATCTTGTAGCCTATGCTCACATAAGTCCATGAGGCCAACAAGTAAGGTGTCCCATTTATAATTTTATACGGCACCATTTACACCTGGTATTAAGATGCAATTTTGTTGATCGGATCAGTAGACGAGGGAGACGCATTCCCATTTACACCTGGTATTTTAATCTGTCTCTTTTGTCCACTTTCAACCACTTCTGACCTGATTTATTAGAGGAGAGTGCCTATGGGCGGGTTAATATGTGTTTTTTCTGATCTTTCGATCTAATGGACAAAATAAGCTTGCGCATATTTACATATGAAAACGACCAGAGATGATGGAAAAACATACAGAGAGAATCAGCTTTTGTTTCTGCACTGACAGCCTCAAGTCCATTCCAAACACTATGAGTGTGTGTTAGAAATCAGGATTAGTGAGAGAACACTGTGCTTGGTTTGTTTTTCGTCTTCAAACTTGGGTCTTCAACTGACAAAGTTTAAATCCCGTCTGATTAGAGCACTTCCCGTAATGTTGTGGCTGTTTGAACGCATTCGACCACGAGCGTCTACTACGAAAGCAGTCCGGTCAAATGCGTTTTTGATTACCTCTGGAAGTGGTCAAAAATAGGGAAGCTCAAAACATTTTAGACATCATTTGCAACTGTATTTAGAGTAAACCACTTGTATTCCGATCGACCAAAAGGCATCTTAATACTAGGTGTAAACATGGCCTAAGGCGTGCTCATGAGAAGTATTAGCCACAATGCTCCCTTCATTGTGCCCTTTTGCCAAGCCCACAAGCAAGGACTAGAGGCTTTTTTGGGGAATCCTGCGGGATGGGAAAGAAAAATGACTGTTAATCACGTGATTGGGATGGGACAATCGTAATAAAACTATGATACCCAACTTTATACACACATATACTGTTTATATAAATAAACTATATATATACTTTAATTTTGAACTCAATTCTAGTTGCCCTGTCTCTTTATGCTCTCCTGTTTGCTTTGGTGTGGCTGGTTAAGTGAAAGGATGGCAATTTCTTCATTTATGAAGTGTAAGGTGCCAGTGACTGTTAAGTGGAGTTTTACAAACGTGATGGCTCGTATGTGCATGGATGATTTCCATGAAATGTAATGTGTGTGCATTGTTTAAGCTGGCTTTCTGTTCAATAAAACATAAATATTTTTTACTGTAACTGACAGATTCCGGCCAAAAAACACAGGAGTGGGAGGGAATGAGAGTCATTCTTCTGGGATTGGGACAGGACAAGATTTTCCCACAGTGTTTCTGTGGGATTGGGATGGGACAGGATTTTTTTTTATGGGAGTGGGATGGGAGAGGTTTGAAAATCCACTCCCATGTCGCCCTCTATTGAGGACTTCACGGCAGACTACTACTTGACAATCTACTACTACAATGTCAACAGAATGTGGACTCTTGAGGAGAACTGCATGGATTGAAGGCAGCCTTTAGGATAGGACCAGTTTTTGAGGTCTTTCACCATTCAGAAAGATAGGGGCTATACTTCTATGTATACTTCTAAGTTTGCAGTACCTCAAAGCGAGCCCAGTCCCAGGAGGTGTTTCTATGAGTGGGTCTCTGCAAGTGTCCGAATTGGATCTCGTAGGTAGCGTTTGGGTTGCGCACCTGCACAGGGAATTCCACCTTCAGAAACTTATGTGCCTCTTCCCAGTCCACCTGGATACATGATATCCATTATGCTTCACAGAGTTCCTTGAGCAGCTGGGTGATGATTAAATATCAAGCATAAGATGATCCCTCACCTGTGTGTTGAATTTAATATAGGGGCAGCAAGCATCCAGAATGATCTCCTGCCTTATAGTGCTGTTTCCGCTGATCCTTAGTGAAAAGGAGATGCTGCCCTGAAGTCCCCCAGATCTCATTACCTTGGCAGGCTCGACAAGCTCAATTACAGGCTTCCTGGGAAAGCAGAATTATTGCCCACAAGATTATGACCTCAACTTGGGTTCACACTAAGTTCAAAGCTGGGCTCATGCTTGGATCAGAATCCGATCCCTCACCTTGTCTGAAGGTGGTAGTCCATCACATCCCAAGCATCCCAATACAGAGGCACATCGTCGAACAAAGCAAACTGGTTCCCAAAGCAGCCCTCAGAAATGGTTTCCCTTAAGTCATAACATAGTTGCTTACAGTAAGTTCTATAAACAACCCTATAAGATTGTGCACTCTGCTTGAAGGCCAACATGATGACTCACCTGTTTGTTTGGACTAAATGCAGGGACATCAATCGACCCATTTGATCAATAGTGGCCTTCAAAAGGCCATTCTCCATCATAATGGTCCCATCGACCTGTATCACAAAGAGCACCCATTGAATGGAGGAAATGTGTGGGATGAAGGAAAATGTGCAAGTGAATTAAGTACCATCTTTGTGACAGAGACAGAATCCGTAGGCTCGGTCATTTCTGTGACTTGAGCGATGCCCACGCTAGGTACCCTCACCAAGGCTGGGGAAACAGGTGGAAACTATAATAGGGGATCTGGTTCAATGAGCCTTACTGTTCTTTAATAAAATCATACCTTGTCATTAGATATGACTAGGATTTTTCTTTGAGGTTTACCCAAAAGAAAGTCATCTGAACAATGTTATGTTTTGTCTGTGGGAAGTACCTAAACTTGTTTTATTGTCTTCCCCTGGCAGTGATACAACTTCAGTTCTTTCCCAGGGTAAAGTGTTCAACACAGCTGTGCTTGATTCTGCTCCACTGTCAGGAGAGGATCCCAGTGACTCACAAGCAGCAAGTAGTAGTCTAGACCCTGTGGTGCGTATCTCTGAAAACAAAGTTCATTAGGTCATCAGATGCTGCAGTCCATTAGACATAGAATGGACACAGGAAGTGGAGGTCTTATTATTCATCATGATGGCATCACTTCTTATGTTTGCTTTGTCATACTTTGACGTTAACTGAGTTAAGGGGTTGTAGATTTTTGTCATTGTTTACTCTTCCTGCTGGTGTTCCAAAACTAACATGATCGGAGGTTAGGCAATTGTGCAAGACAGTTCTGGGTGGTAATTATGTTGATGACAGGCTTAGACTCAGGCTTTTCAGGATGACTAAAACAATATTTGAGATGTGCAATGGGATTGGTCTGCTGGCGAGTCCAGTTATCCATTCACACAATCTGCGAGGACAATTCACACAATTTTATATATATAATTTAATTTTAATATTTTTTAATTACATTTTTTGGAGATTTTTTAAATTTAATTTACCTTTAAATTACTAGATTTGATCAATAAATAATAATTTAAGCACATTCTTCAATAATAATTTAAGCACAACTCTCCAATACATGCAATAACCAGATGAAATCAGCTCAAAATATTAAGAGACAACTTAATTTGGGTGTCTCTGCGACCTCTCGTGGAAGAAAAAATAATATGACATGATATTTCGTGATTCTTGCCACTAGATGGCCTTATAGCTCTATATGGAGCAAATGAGCTGTTCCGCTGGGTCCTAAGTCAGTTCTTGAGTTTATCTCTTCAGAATGCATTCAGAAACACAAGTAGACATTATAAAATTAACATATAAATTAAAATATAAACATTTTCTGGTAAAGTTTTAGCATTTTTAAGGCCTGTTCACACCGGGACGATTTTCACGCGCATTTAATCGCCGACGTTTAACGCCTCATGACTAAACAAAGAGCGTCAATGTGAGTGTGCACACCGACATGTAAAACGGCAGGCGTAAAAGCATAATTTTTAAAAAACGCCTTGGGTTCGTTTTTATATTTTGACACGGCGCATTAAAAACTGGCCGACCAATGAGATCGGCGCTTTTGTTCACGTGCCTGGAGCTGCTGAAGTTACAGTAAAACACGACTTGGTGGCGCTCAAGAGCACAAAACGGTCTTGCTAAGCACACATTGATACGACAAAGAAGTAGTAAGTAGACAAAGAAGAAGATGAGCTGCTAATGCTGCTTGCCAGTTAGCAAAAAGTGTGTGAATGGTTTTGGCAAGCATGTAAATACTGTCTCTCTTCTTCTTATGTGTGACAAGCGAGTGTCAGAAGTGTAAAGTGCCGCAGCACCACCTTGTGTACCGGGAGTGCCATTTACTGTTTTGCACGTTCACTCGGCACATCACCAGTGAAAAATCGCTTGGGTGTGATCACTCAAGGCGCGCCAAAAAACGTATAACGCGATAAGCATGCGCGATATTCGTCCTGATGTGTACAGGCATTTAGTTTTAATTTTGAGCATTCTTTTAGGTTTTTCTATGTATACTGAAGCATTCCTCACATTCCATTCATTCTTAAGGTTATTTTTTTTTTTTTGTATTTGTGATTAAAGTGCGACAAAAGTCCTGAAGTCTTGAACCACTCTGAAAAAAAAAATTCTAAATGAGTTTCGGGTCAAAATGACCCGAGAGAAGGATGAAGGTAAGAAGACTTGGAATACAGAGCATGAATTGTAAAGACTACTTTTTGGAAGTTAAGAGTTTTTTTTTTTTTTTTTTTTTTTTTTTTTAGCTAGACAGACAAGCCCAATTCACTTTAATTGTATGGAAAATAACTTGCATTGAAAAAAATAAATAAAAATAATAATAATAATAATAATAATAATAATAATAATAATATGGAGTTGGAACAACAAAAGGTTGAGTAAATGATGCCAGAATTATCAAGTATTCAACATTACTAACTGTTGTATTAAAACCCTTTAGAACAAAATATGTAGACAGGTAAAGACAGATGGTTTACCGTCATAGTACTGTAAAGCATCCTCAACAACCATCTCAATACAGCTGCCAGGAATCACATCATGGAACTGATTGAGCAGAAGCAATCTAAAATAAAGACATGCAGAGAGCCACTTGAGATTTCAGCTACACTCTTATCATCAGGATCTTTGATGCCTTAGTACTTGCCTCCACAGTTCTTGAAGTTTGCATGCTGGATATTTGAAGCTATCTCTTTTACACAAGGCCAGACAGCTAGCCACCTCAACGTCATGAAGCAGAACTTCACATTGGCGGTTTCCCAATTTTATCTACAGAAAAAAGACAAATTAAAGGGTAAACATTAAACTAAATTAAAATTGTGTAAATTGAACTAACAAAAAGCTTCCCATCCAAGTTCACTCAGAATATCAATAAAAACCAAGCTGGTCAATTAGAAATAGATGTAGTATTGATTAGTTCAGAAATAAAATTTCCTGATAATTTACTCAACCCCACGACTTTCTTTCTTCAGTCGAAATTTTTTTTTGAGGAAAACATTCCAGGATTTTTCTCCATATATCACTCCAAGAGAACCAAGTTTCAATGCAGCTTCAAAGAGAGGAATCCCAGTAGAGGAATAAGGGTCTTATCTAGTGAAAAGATTGGCCATTTTCTAAAAAATATAAAAACGTATATACTTTTTTAACCACAACAGCTCGTCTTGTACTGTGCTCTGCGATGTGTAACACATAAAGACGCAATCACATTGATACTGGGTTGGTACTTCCTCCTACGTCACGCATGGCCTTTTCAACGCGATTACGTAATGCGTGGTGCATCACAGAGCAGTGCAAGACAAGGCTTTGTGGTCAAAAAGTATATACTTTTTTTTTTTTTTTTTTTAAATGGCTGATCGTTTCGCTAGATAAGACCCTTATTCCTCAGCTGGGATTGTGTAGAGCTCTTCGAAGCTGCATTGAAACTGCAATTTGGACCTTCAACCCGTTGGTCCACTATATGGAGAAAAATCCTGGAATGTTTATGAGTTTTCCTCAAACGACTTTAATACCTTGAAAAAAGAAAGACATTAACATCTTGGATAACATGGGGGTGAGTAAATTCTCAGGAAATTTTAATTCTGAAGTGAACTAATCCTTTAACAAATGACCACTCCCTTTATACATCAAACCTCATATGCAAGTATTCAGCAGATGTGCCCTGATGAATAACGTTGTGAACTACGCCAGTGTGGGGGTTAGCCAATCATAACTGAACTCTTAACTGAAGTCTTAAAGGTACAGTAAGCAAAATCAGTCAGTTTTCCTCTTATGACAGAGAGAGAATAGAAAATGCAAGTAAAGCAAAATAGTTTTAATGCAAAATCTTGACTATTCTAAAAAGTGTATTATATGCCCATTTATCAAGTCATACACTGTAGAATGAAAATTAATGCTATTTTGGGGTTGGGAGACAGACACACCTTTGCTTGTGTGGTGTAAGTGCCATTATGAAGCTCAAGGAAGAGCTCGCCAACCCATGTGCACAGAAGGGATGAGTCCGATTCCAGCTGAGAGAACAGGACATCAGGACTTGACATCTGAACCCTGGATCACAAATCACATTCATTAAATCTCATCCATAAGATTCATTCTGGTAAATATATATATTTTTTTAAATAACGTCATGAATGCGTTACAGGGTAAGTGGATTATAAATGTTAATATTTTTATATTCTCGTATAAAAAACAGGATATGGGTGTTTTTGTGTTACACCCTAAAACAAATGAAGGAAACTGACTTTGGCAGGCAATCAGTGTCCCTGACACGCTGTAAGCGGTCAAGCATTAGCTGTGTGGGGCCACCACCCCCGTCTCCGAAACCAAACAGGGCCGCGCTGTGATTGGCTCGCCCCTTGTCTTTGTTGTTCTTCACCGTGTTAATCAGCTGTGTTAAGTCAGAGGGAGGAGAAATGAGCTGGCCATCACTAGAGGGAGCTCGCAAATGATAGATGATGAAAAACGTACATCTTCCACTTTACCCTTCATCTCATAGGAGTTACCCGGAGGAAAATGAGTGAGAACCGGTGTCCCATCAATACCTTCCCAAAAGAATGTGTTATGCTGGTGGAAAGAGGAATCATGTGATTTTGAAGATCACAAACAACCATAATAAGGGTTTTCATATGTGCAGATGTGGCAGGCACAGACCGGAAATGTGTTAACAAGGTTCCAGCTCAGCTTCTGAGTGAGAAAACGAGAGATTCCACATCCTTTCATGATCTGAGGCAGCTGTGCAGAGTAGCCAAAAGTGTCTGGCAGCCAGAACTGTGTGAGATACAGTAGACAGTTAATTAGTACAGGAAGTGCATGTTTTTTTGGTTTTTTTTATAACTGACGCATACTGTAGTTTGAAGCTTGTCTAAAAAAAAAAGGGGAAAAAAAGACGTCTCTTCTGCTCAAGCCTGCATTTATTTGATCAAAATACTGCAAAAAACAGTAATGTGAAATATTATTATAATTTAAAATGATGGTTTTCTATTTTAATATACTTTGAAATATAATTTATTTCTGTAATGCAAAGCTGAATTTTCCGTCTTCAGTGTCACATGATCCTTCAGAAATCATTCTAATATGATGATTTATTATCAATGTTGGAAACAGTTGTGCTGCTTAATATTTTTTTTAATCTGTGATACTTTTTTCAGGATTAATTGATGAATAAAAAGTTAAAAAGAACAGCATTTATTCAAAATAGAAATCACAACTGTTCACAACATTGATAATAAATCATATTAATGATTTATTATCATTACAATATTAGAGTTTTCCCCTGTATTTTTGATCAAATAAATGCTTAATGAAAAAAAAAAAAAAAAAAAAGTACTTTTGACTGGTTGAACCAGATCCCCTATTATAGTTTCCACCTGTTTCCCCAGCCTTGGTGAGGGTACCTAGCATGGGCATCGCTCAAGTCACCGAGATGACTGAGCCTACGGATTCTGTCTCTGTCACAACTTTTGACTGGTATATATTCATAATCAGACTACACTTATTTATTTTTTTACTGATTACATGATAACAAATTTACACAATGGCAGTAAATTATATTGTTGTCTGCATGTTATGTTTAAGAAAGTACTTGTCTTTACGGCCTCCCACATGATGCTCGCGTCTGGTATCCACTTTTTTCCTACGTCCTATGATGCTTTGCACAAATGATGGGAGTAACTTCCGTTAAACTGTAAACGATCAGTGAAAGGTTCGCTCTATGGACACAATAATAAGAATTTTCAAAAACTGGGTACAATGAGATTCTACATTATTCTACTCAACCTTCAACCATTGAAAAATAAAATTAAATACATTTAAAAATGCAAAAGCATGAACAAATTACTACAGGAGGCCATGATTATTTACAAGAGGCTTTATTATTTACACAGCTATATTAGAGACGTGTTAAATATCAGTAAAATATCTGTAGTAATATACACTCCCCTAAAGGATTATTAGGAACACCATACTAATACTGTATTTGACCCCCTTTTGCCTTCAGAACTGCCTTAATTCTACGTGGCATTGATTCAACAAGGTGCTAAAAGCATTCTTTAGAAATGTTGGCCCATATTGATAGGATAGCATCTTGCAGTTGATGGAGATTTGTGGGATGCACATCCAGGGCACGAACATTCCACACCACATCCCAAAGATGCTCTATTGGGTTGAGATCTGGAGACTGTGGGGGGCCATTTTAGTACAGTCAACTCATTGTCATGTTCAAGAAACCAATTTGAAATCATTCGAGCTTTGTGACATGGTGCATTATCCTGCTGGAAGTAGCCATCAGAGAATGGGTACATGGTGGTCATAAAGGGATGGACATGGTCAGAAACAATGCTCAGGTAGACCGTGGCATTTAAACGATCCCCAATTGGCACTAAGGGGCCTAAAGTGTGCCAAGAAAACATCCCCCACACCATTACACCACCACCACCAGCCTGCACAGTGGTAACAAGGGTAATATCCTGTGGAGTTTTATATGCCACAGGATATATATGTATTTGTGTAATGGTGAGCTTGCAAAACCATGCGTATATTGTGTTGGGTGTAACTTAATGGCCATTTGCAGCATGCATTTGTGGGAAGAAATAAAACCCTTTATGGCATGAAGAAATTTTTTCACAGGAATTTTTTATTTTTTTTTATCAATTTGTCATTTTTGTGATCAAAGATGAATTTTAAGGCATACAATTATTGACTATGGGGACTTTAATCAAAAATGTTCATTAACTGGAACATTGAGTGATAATATTTCAAAGTGATTTTCTGTCATTTGGACATACAATAAATATTGTATTTACCTGCTTTAGAAACATTCCAATAAACACGGCTAATAGGGATTAGAAGTGAAAAGAGGAGACAATTAGATTATAATGCATCTGTGTGAAAACCGAGAGCAAGAAAATCGAGAGCTTCTTTGTGCATTCCAGTGAATTATTCATGGGATATATCGTAAACTAAATCAGGAGAGCAAACCAAACATGCACAGTACATGTTGTCTTTTTTCAGCAGAAATACAGCAGAATACAAAGAAGAAGAAATAATAATCAGGAGACAAAGTATGCAGCGACTAAAAGAGCTTTTGCCATTGATATTCTTGTTACTCCATGTCACATGAAAATACGTTACGATGACCTCCTGACGTCTGATAATAGAACACGAAGGACATTTTTTCAAATCATTCAGTCAAACTGACGGATAAGGATTATTTTTAGCCCAACCTTATGAGTTGAAATGATTTGTTTCAGTCTTTTTTAGTGGAAATTCCCCAAACAGAAGTGCCTCCCATAATCTAAAATCGCAGTAGGCTCGTTAGGAAAAAAGGTGGATAGATGGGTATCAGCCGTTAAGCAACTGAATGCCAATGGGTGGGGCTTATGGTGTGACTATTCATAATTTTGCAGCTTGGTTAATTAAATACTTTGTTTATAATAAAGGCATTTTAAGCTATGAGAATTGCAGGATGTTCTAAAGGTACAAAGATCAAGGAAAATTTGATTTGTTATGACCACTTTAAAAAGTTTGGTTAATTAAGAATTACATTTCTTGTCATTGTACTCAGTTTCTAAATCTCATCAAAAGGTTGTGTCTGACAGATATACAGCCTCACTGTGCCCTCCTTTCAGGCTCTCATGGCCTCCTCAGCCTTGGTGGAGAGAAGATATGCACTGTATTTCTTTCTTAATCAGTTCTTTGCCAGTAAAATTCAGAGATTTTAAGAAATGGTCGGCTGTGACCATGAGTTACTCCACGCACCTGCATCAGCACTGATAATGACCTAAATGAACCATATTGTGTCATGGGGAGTGAATGCACCATTATTTTTTTTTATAGACAAACACAAGTACCTCTTTACAGTAATGTCCAAATTCATCCTTGAAGAAGTTCTGGCCATGTAGAAAATGTCTGACCATGGACTCCCCAGACGGCAAGTTGCCATCCTGATAAAAAGAAACGGACCAAATAAGCTTGTTTAACATCTTATCTAGTTCTGAACAGAATGTGGTGAAGAAACGTGCACAAAAATGAGTGTCCTACCATTTCTACCCACGTGCCTCCGACTGGAATAAACTGTCCTCTTTGCACAAAGCGCTTGATCTCTGAGAACAGGCCCGGATACCAGCTCTTCACCCACTGGAACTGTTGTGCCTGCACAAACACATCTTTTTTTTTCTATCACTTCATTGACATCTATTTGCTTTAATTATCCCAACATGTAGTATGCTTACTAAGCATCTTACATTAGCTGATGGCCACAGTGAAGGCAATTCCTTCTCGTTGTGCCTAAATCTGTAACAAAAACTTACTTGGGAGCACGTAAAGACAAACTCTGGGTTCTTCTCCATCAGTCTGATCACAGTGACCCAGCTGCGAGCACACTTCCTGATGGTCTCTTCATATGGCCACAACCAAGCTGAGGACGGCATTGAACACATTCAACAAGATCTAACATTTCCTACTGTATGTACACTACCATTCAAAAGTCTCTTATGCTCATCAAGCCTGCATTTATTTAACCAAATACAGTAAAAACTGATACAGATACTGTTAAATGAAATTCCAGGACTTTTCAAGCACTACTTTTGTATAAACTATATACAAATACTATAATCCTTGATCTCACTTATCAAACAATATCTTTATTATCTTTCAAGTTCTAAAAAAGGTAACTAGATTTATAAAAATAAACCAATAAAACAAAATGGTACAAATAAAGTCCATGCAATAACTGTGGTAACATCAGGTATATCAGACAGGCTGCAGCGTTAATTTTGCGTGAAATAATTTGTATTGATAAAATTGAACACTAATTTCACATATTATGTCTTTTAATAATTCAAGCACTTTTTAAGTACCTTTTCAAGTGTACGTACTCGACTTAAATTTCAACTTCAAGCACTTGTACGAACCCTGTTAACATGACTATCCGTTTTTTCAAATTTTGAAATGAATTTGTTCCTGTGATGCAAAGCTGTATTTTCAGCATCATAACTCCAGTCTTCAGTGTCACATGATCCCTCAGAAATCATTCTAATATTGAATCATTTCTTATTAATATCACTGTTGAAAACAGGTATCTTTGTGGATGCCATGATAATTTTTTTTCAGGATTCTTTGATGAATGGGGATTATTCAGGATTATTTGATGAAAAACCACAGCATTTATTTAAAATAGACTTTTACATTTTTGTAACAATGTAAAAGTCTATAATCTCGGTTTTGAATAATGTGATGTGACGCAAACTTTTAAAATGTCGAGGCCCCGATATACTCACGGCGAAGTTCTTTTTCGTTCTTTGTTTAGGGGTAAAACAAGTTTGAAATACATAACTAGATATACTGTTGGCTAACATCCGACGCTGCCCACACTGCCGAGAGCGACTTTTAGATGAATATGTAAATATGTGGTGCATGCTTTCCTCTCAATAACAAAATAAACACACAACAAAATTTAGAAAACAGCAAGAATTTTAATAAAGCATAAGAAAAGTACCTGATCATAGCGATGAGGATATGGTTGCACGAGCTCTGCAATTCTGCACTCTAGTAAAGTCATGTCACGTTTATTTATATACCACTTTATACAATAGATTGCTTAAAGGGTTAGTTCACCCAAAAAACGTCCATATTAAATTCAGTCTCTCGTGAACGCATGTACGACAGTTAGCGGAAGTTTGTAGAGATTACAATTTGTAATTTTAAATATGGATATTTTTCTTACACAAACGCATCGCTTCGCTTCAGAAGGCCTTTATTAACCCCTGGAGTCATGTGGAGCAGTTATATGATGGATAGATGCACTTTTATGGACTTCAAAACAGAAACAGCCTTTCACTGCTATTATAAAGCTTGGAAGAGTCAGGACATTTTTTAATATAACTGATTGTATTCGTCTGAAAGAAGAATGTCGTATAAAACTAGGATGACATGAGGGTGAGTAAATCATGGACTAATTTTTGGGTGAACTAACCCTTTAAAATCAAGCAGCTTTAACGTATTAAACATGAAAAACAGTATCAGTATCTCGTTTCATCAGAAGTTCAGTACAACTTCATTTTCTGCTATAAAGCAGCTCTCCAGTGTGTTAATGTTTTTACTCGCCGACGTTACCTTGACGTACTGAACAAAAGAAATGAACCAGAAAAGATTTATACATGAAAGAAGGCTGACCATTACAGACCAATGACAGTACGAAGGTGTTTAGTAACTTTTCCGGAAAGTTCGCTTTGGCAAGCAGTTTCGAGCTCCCAAAACTAACTCCAAACCTTAATTTGTTTGAAATTATGTCACATCAGTTCGTTCTTCGATTTCGCTTGAAGTATATCAGGGCCTTTAGTGTACATTTCCACATGCCAAAAGTGAAGTAATAATTATTTAATATTACCCGAGTCAATATGACAGTGGCCCATGGCATGAACCACATGTTGGCTTTCCCCATTTTTCTGGGCAAAAAACTTCTGGGCTAGACTTCGAGCAGCAGCAAATGAACTAGGATTGGCTGGATCGCACAGATTCACCATCTCATTGGCTGTAAACAAGGCCTGGAATCCACGCTGCTCTCCTTCTCCTAGTAACTGTGCAAAAACAGCAATAAATAAGACCAGGAATGTGTGTTTAAGGGTGTACATTTTTGTTGTACTGCTCACTTTAACATCACAGTTGAGTCTGAAAATACCTTGACAATGTCCACAAGCATCTCAAAGTCGGTAAGAAGCTCCCTAACATCTTGATTGAAAACAACCAGCTCGGCCTTCTGGAGAGTGTACTTCCTGTTTGGATCGGGGGCGGCAATCATGGAACCTTGCCCAGCTCCAAAAAGTCCATTACATGCAAGTTCCACGTAAAGGGTAATGCTGAAATATGAGATTAAAACATGAAAATAGAAGCAAATGTACATCAGTTCAGAGTCAGACTATGTTGTTAGATTTCCACTAACCCATGAGGTTCACTGTCCTTCAAGCACTCTGTCAAAATATAACTGGTCTTCTCACCTTCTTTGGTCAAACCCTGAAAAATAACTCACAATGCATGAACTCTTAAATGTCCGGCAAGTCATTTTATGAGATGATCTGGCCTTGGGTTTGCTCACCTGAACTGGATGGTGATCCCGCCACACCATTCCCTCTCCATCGCTCTCCCATCTCAAATGGACCTCCTTCCCTCTCCAGGCCTCTGGGATCTTCATGACCACTTTGAACCAGCACGTCCACCATCTGTCAAATATCTGTCAATACACTAGTGCTATATACAGTTTGTTAGACAGTAAACATTTACACAACTTACGTGGGCCCAAATGCATCACCAACTTTACAAGGCTTAAAGTTTTGCTGGATGGCCTCTAAATAAGGAATACGCTTCTCCGACAGGAACACAGTGATGGACTCAAGTGGATGAGTGTCTCCAAACAGTCTGCAGTGAATGAATGAGAGTGTTTACATGCTCATAACAAACTATACACTAGGGTAAACAAGGTCAAAGGTCTTTTATTAGCCTTCAATAACTTGTTTTACAAGGAATAAATACAAATATTCATTATTTAAAGACATATTGAGTACAAATAGCTCTTTAAACATGAAACCCGTTAAGTGAATTTGCATAAAAATGAATAATTACACAGAAAACAAGCAGAGAAACCGTGTACATAAAAGTGCACAGGCTTACCTTCCTCTAAGATTGCAGTCTGTGAAATATATATCGGAGATAAACTTCTCCGCTCGCTCCAGTAGAGTCCGTCTGTTTTTCAGTACGGGTTGGTGATACATGATTAAAAACTAATGTAGTTATGAATGAACAGATCAGCTATAGTCAGGCGCGTCTCTGCATTAGCACCCGGAAGTACTTTGACAATAACAATCAGCTTTAAATGCCGTAGTGAACACTAGAGGACGCCATTGCACCATGCGTTTCCAAAAATATATAAGCATGGCCGCTGTCATAACAAATCGGGTCCTTCAATAGGCTATCAGTTCATACGAACGATATTAATTTAAAATATGTATAGCTTACTATATAGTGCATAATACAACTTTTTTAACGTAATTTCTATCACTTGATACACTTTTACATAATTATTTAATAATATTAAATGAATTAATAATATTAATAATAGTAATAGCCTATTAAGTGAATAATTGAACATCATTAACTGTTACATTCTTTTTATAACTGAAACATTTAAACATGTAACACTGAAATTAACATGTAATTAAAGATTATTGTAAAAACATGTAGGGTATTATATGCGTGTAAACTAAGCTACCAGGCTAATCATGTATCTGTATGCTTATGCTATGCTAGCATGTTCTATCTATCTATCTATCTATCTATCTATCTATCTATCTATCTATCTATCTATCTATCTATCTATCTATCTATCTATCTATCTATCTATCTATCTATCTATCTATCTATCTATCTATCTGTCTGTCTGTCTGTCTGTCTGTCTGTCTGTCTGTCTATCTATCTATCTGTCTATCTATCTATCTATCTGTCATCTCTATCTATCTGTCTATCTATCTATCTATCTATCTATCTATCTATCTGTCATCTATCTATCTGTCTGTCTGTTGCATGTTTGCTGAGGAGACACTGTCAGTGAAGAGCTTGAGATGAAATGGGAGACGTGATGTGTGAATGAACAGTGTTTCATTGTTTTATTTGTATTTTGGTTTTCAAATTATGCAAAAATTGTAATCTGTTAAATATATTAACTATTATATTAGTAAACATACTGTATATAATAATGTGAATTAATATTAATAACATATAGGCTAATTAATAATATTCTCTTCTGTGATTGAGGTTTATAGCAGGTGTTATTAGTGATTAACAACAAATCTATAAGGGAGGCTCATTTGTTATTAATAGCCCATGTCTACATTTGTTTGTTAATTTGTGATATTTTTCGTTAAAAGAGAAATATGTTCTACCCCAATATGTGCCAGATATTTTTTTGTTTGCTACTTTAAATGACAATAAACTACTTGATTTGCAAAGAAGCAGCTTGTGCAGACTTATTTAGATTTTAGACAAGTATGAAATTATTTAGGTTTTAGTGCTATAATCAAATAACTTCTGACATAGGATCATTAGATGCTTTGGAGTTGAACACCTTAGCTGTAACAACTTTTGAAAACTAAGATTATGTTTCCCTGAGGAGTAGATTTTGAATATTTTAGTATATAGTATAGTTCATATAATAGTAGTAATATAAAGATTTAAGTTTTACACACTGCAATTTGCATAATAAAAATACTATACTAAATAATATTATATTATATAAAATAAAATAATATAAATAATGTGAAAAAATACTGTAATTTGTTCTTCATTGGGTCAATTTATTACCAGCACAAAAACATCATAACACAGTAGTTCACAATACCAAAACACTTTTAAGACAAATGAGGAAAAAATACAATGAAAAATTACAACTCAAAATTCAGCTCATCACAAGTATGTGCACACAACTAACCCATATGAAATAACTAGCAAAATCACCAAGATTCTTCTGTCAGTCAACTTTACCAGACAGACCATGCTGGTTAACCATCTTAACCAGAATAACCAGCCTGGAACAGCATGGAAACTGGTCTTTTAAGCAAATCCCACCGAATTATGGAAATACTGACTTTATTTGCTTTGTATCATACAGAATTCACAGCTTCAAAGATCTCCAAAGACAAATCATCATAACCGATATGATTCTTGCACACATTTTTCTCATTATTTTGTCATTAGCTCTCATGCTAGAACTCAAAACTCCAGAAACCAGCTTCCCGGTGGAGTCGACTCAGGCTACATCTACATGAATCCGGATACATTTGGAAATGCATCTTTTTCTCTATGGGGAGTCTACACGACACCGTTTTCGACTAAAAACTAAAACGTATGTGTTTTGCCCATTCATTTACACGAAAAGCCAATTTGGGGAACTAGTTTCAAGTGCATGTTTTTGAAAACGATACAATTATCGTCTCTGCGTAAACTACAAAAATGTGAATATGTGAAAACGGTGATGTCATGCGCATGTGTGTAACGAATTCAGTCTATACGTGCGTAGTGTTTCTTTACAATATGCCATCGCCACCTACTGGCCTGGCATGAATAATACAGCACAGTAATATGTTTTTGTTTCAAAACACTCTGTCCGCACTAGCGTTTTTAAGCGTTTTTCAAAAGTTTCTTGTCCACACTGAAACGTCTGAAGACGAGTACATTTTCTGTCACCTTTACATGAATTGTACAAAGAAGATACAAAGAAATAACATTTTAGCAACACTGTGAAAGTGACCAGTATAAACATCATATATCGGTACAATATGCATCACATGCATGGGCGTCGGAAGAACAAAAAAAAAATATGGGTGGGTCCTTCCCCAGAAAACTTTTACTGGAGTAGATGTCATTTCCTGTATTCTGGTGCCTTTTAATTAAACAATTGCTTTTATAGCCTAAAACGGTTACCACATACCTGGCAAGGTTTCCCAAAAATTAATACAGCAACAAAAGTCTAGTCTAGTAAGTTGTTTTGAACAAAAAACTTTCTATCATCTATTATCTTCTATCATTCTATAATGGGTTTCAATGTTGCTAGTCAGTGAGGAGAACCATACACCTTGGCTTTAATATTAAAACATAGCACTGGTACAACAACTAGCTTCTCTCATTGACCAGGATTCAAAGAGATGCTAACACTGGTTGATTGATGTACTGTAGCTAGCTAGCTAGCCTAGAAATATGTCAGATAACTGTTAGCGTTACAACAACATAGGCTGCGTCCGAAAACCTAGGCAGCTGACTTGTTGCCTTGTTGCCTTATCAGACAAAGACTTGTAAGGCAGCGTTTGTGCATGGCACCTCACAAAACGGACAGATTTTGTTTTGATTCTGTTTTCGGGATAGACTTCTAAGGCAGTGTAACAGTTTAATGATCTACAGCAAAACAGAGAGAGGTTTGATGAGAAAACTTATATTTAATTACTACACTGGTAATTTCTCGCTAGAAATTACATCAAAAGTGGAAAATGTTGGTAAAAAAAAAACTTACATTTACACACAAACTGACGCAACTTTCGGACGCCATCTTTTTTTCCAGCTCAACTGTGACAGAATGGAATGCACAGGATTGTGGGATATCAAAGGCAGCGAAGGATACATATATGATGCCCCTAAAAAAAAATTAAATAAAAAAAAATCTATCAGATGAAGGTATCTCAGGAGGCAGGAAGTGAAGCTAACATTAGATTCAGACGTACCTTGATGCCTCCCTACCTTGAAATGTGTCCTCCGAAGGCAGCATTTTCCAGGTTTCAGACGCAGCCATAGTGTAAGTGTAACTGTAATTCAATGCTGCAACAAAGACTACATGATGCCTTTAAAAGCAAAAGGCGAACAAATTATGAACATTCACTTAAATACCAGCTTGTTATGTGAGCACACAGCCAGACCAACCTGAGAAGCAGATATGCTAAAGCCGCATTTCCACCGCAGGAACTTTCCCCAGGAACTAGGGACGTACTCGGTGTGTTTCGACCACAGGGACCAGGGTCTAAATTAATTTCTGGGTAAAAATATTCCCCTCAGAAAGTCCCTGCTCAAGAGGTAGTACTTTTTCAAAGTTCAGGAACTTTCAGGGTTGGGACTTGGGCACTGAACATGCTGATTGGTTAACGCCACGCAGCCTTTTATTTTAACCACCATTTTTAAAAGTCTGTTGTGGTGTGCGCAGTGTTTGCTAAAATACGACCATTGGACCGGCGACGAGGTTCCGGCTTTATTAAGCTTATATTTGGAGGACAAAATCCAGCGGGTACTGGAAAGTTGCATGCAGTCCAACATCACCGGACTAATTTTCCTAATCTTCATGGTACTATAGACCGGAAACGCAGACTGCAACAAGTTTGGGGGAAAAAAGTTCCTAGGACAAATTATTCCAGGTAATTTCGGTGGAAATGTGGCTTATGATGCTTTGTTTACCTTGTTGTGTCACAGGAGTGTGAGTAGTGGAAAAAATGGAATGGAGTTTAATTTATATGGACTCTGAATGAGCCAAGCGCACCTATAGACATTGCCTTAGTCATGTGACACATATTGTACCCATAGATCTGTATGTTTATAACAGTAAGTGCCTGCAATGTGCTATTCACTTTCCCAGTGCTGCTAAAATGTCTGCATTTTACATTCCTGCAAAAGTGACAGAAAATGCACTCACAATTGCATTTTAGACCAGACATGGAATGGCGATTGAATGCGAGATATTAGAGAATAAAGTGATCGTGCCAGAAGATTAATGTGAATATTATACCTGGTCTCTCTCATCTCAGTGAGCTTTTATTACATTTTATGCATAGGAAGATGATTTTAGCATTTTCAGATGGTGAGTAACTTTTGAATGTTACACCATTTTCAAATGTACTGTATCTGGATTAAATAATAGATGGAGCTTCAGATCAAGCAGCTAATCGAGATCATTGTTCACTGAAAATGACAAACAGGTGAAGGTGAAATGTTCGAAATCAGGAATGAGTCTCCCTGATGCAGCGTTCACCAAGCTAATCACTCAAGTCTTTATGCAGTAACTTCACAGTTGCAAGAGTCTGAGCATTCCGGTACATTATATTTGTACGGGTCACTGGGCATGCATGGGCGTTTAGTCTCATGATCGCTCAGGCAATGAGAAGTCAAAGGTCAACCTACACACAAGCTGGGGAACAATAGGCCAGTTCTGTGGCAAGCTCAGTGGGAACCGAGAGCGCGGCTCTGCTCGTACCCTTTCATTACTCTAATCGGTCGAACAGCACAATAGTAAATATAGGGTGGGGACATCATAACTACCCATCTCAGGCCGCCACATATCCATGCTGAACCAGAACGTCCTCGTTGCCTCGGGCAGAAGCTGTGTTTTCCCACCACGTCTGCCTGGCATTACATAGAGAGATGTCACATGCCGGTGGACAGCAAAGGAAGGCCACCCTGCAGAATATTGTATGATGGTTTCTGTTTAGCGAAGCACCGGGTTTGATGTTGACTGGTGGGTTATATGCATGCGGTGAATTACATACTGTACTAAAATGACATATTTTTACTCTTCTCTCGTGTCATCTTAGGTTTTCGGGTCTTGTTGGATTAGAATGTGGTTGAAGAAGAACTCAGTATTCAAATAGTCAGAGTTCCTTGAACATTTTTGATCTAAATATTGCATGCAACCAGACAGTTCCTTAGTGACCAGGCAGCCAAGGACAGAAATGCAAATGATGGAAAAATGGATCGACTGTGTATGGATTTCAAAGTGCAATTTGCTCAGGTTTCATCAGATGTTTAGAGGTTATACTTTGGAGATGTTTTCTTCTTTCTCAGCCAGTTTGTACCCACTGGTTTTGTCTTTTTTCTCTTCGGTGTTAGATCTAGGTAAAAGAACAGAAGATGGGCAGTTTATTGTGGAAATTTGTGAAATGATAAAACTGATAAAGTTGCATTAAGATGCAGTCACATCAGTGTGGCAAATTCATGTGACCAACTTAAACACGAGCCCAATTTGCAAGTTTTAAGATTTTTTAAGATTTGCAATTTTTTCGCCCTCACACCAAACTCCTGACTAGGCCGATTCCTATTAAAATTACTGGATTTTCACGCAAATCTTATGAAAACTACTAATAAATGATTGTGGTAATACATGCATATGTGCACATACACTATATTGCCAAAAGTTTTTGGATGTCTGCCTTTACATGCACATGAACTTTAATGACATCCCATTCTTAATCCATAGGGTTTAATATGGAGTTGGCCCAGCCTTTGCAGTTATAACCGCTTCAACTCTTCTGGGAAGGCTTTCCACAAGGTTTAGGAGTGTGTTTATGGGAATTTTGACTATTCTTCTTCAAGCGCATTTGTGAGGTCAGGCACTGATGTTGGACAAGAAGGCCTGGCTCACAGTCTCCGCTCTAATTCATCCCAAAGTTGTTCTGTCGGGTTGAGGTCAGGACAGTCAAGTTCCTCCTTTATGGACCTTGCTTTGTGCACTGGTGCGCAGTCATGTTGGCACAGGAAGGGGCCATCCCCAAAACTGTTCCCACAAAGTTGGAAGCATGAAATTGTCCAAAATGTCTTGGTATGCTGAACCATTATGAGTTCCTTTCACTGGAACTAAGGGGCCAAGCCCAACCCCTGAAAAACAGCCCCACACCATAATCCCCCCTCCACCAAACTTTACACTTGGCACAATGCACAAGTACCGTTCTCCTGGCAACAGCCAAACCCAGACTCGTCCATTGGATTTCCAGACAGAGAAGCGTGATTCGTCACTCCAGAGAACACGTCTCCACTGCTCTAAAGTCCAGTGGCGGCGTGCTTTACACCACTGCATCTGACGCTTTGCATTGCACTTGGTGATGTAAGGCTTAGTTGCAGTTGCTCGGCCATGGAAACCCATTCCATGAAGCTCTCTACACACTGTTCTTGAGCTAATCTGAAGGCCACACAAAGTTTGGAGGTCTGTAGCTATTGAAAGTAGCTACAGAAAGTTGGCAATTCTGCACATGCGCTGACCCCGATCTGTGATTTTACGTGAGTTACGGTTGTTCCTAATTGCTTCCACTTTTGTAATAATACCACTAACAGTTGACTGTGGAATATTTAATAGTGCGGAAATTTCACGAATGGACTTATTGCACAGGTGGCAACCTATCACGGTGCCATGCTTGAATTCACTGAGCTCCTGAGAGCGACCCATTCTTTCACAAATGTTTGTAGAGGCAGTCTGCATGACTAGGTGCTTGATTTTATTTACCTGTGGCCATGGAAGTGATTAGGACACCTGAATTCAATTATTTGGAGGGGTGTCCCAATACTTTTGGCAATATAGTGTACATGTGCTGTCAGATCATTTACGATGTTAAAACAAACACATTGTCCCTGTAATTGGATAAAAGCTAGAAAAACAATGTAGCTTATCCATTTAGTGGTCTCTGTCTGAGGCTCCCTAAATTAATGTTGAGCAATTATGGTGGGATGTTTATAGCACTGTCACATTACATTGTACTAAATAAATGAATTATTATTAAATTTATCTTTAAACCTTTTGTTTACATTTCACTGCCGGTTGTATATTCTGTATATAACTGTGTATGTGGCAAATAAAACTCTTGAATCTTGAAAACCTATGTGGTACACAGTGTTTCCCCTTCACTTTCATCAAAATGAATTGTGTCTTTTATGCCACAAGGCATATGATTTTCACATTAGTTGTTTGAGCATTTTCTATAGTGGTAGAATTGCAATAAACCAATATTTTCCCAAAATATTTCCCTCAAATACAAAGTTCTGTCATGAAACTCTAAATGGCTCAGGTTTATAGATACTTAACTCAATCTGCTGCAATCACATCATTCTCTATCTATCCTTTTCCACCAGAATGGTTCATGTTCTAGAACCAGAGTCTGTTCTAGGCTAGGCAAACTGGAGCCTGTCACGAACCGGCCGTGTGTGTCCACAGACTTGCTGTTTCCACAGACAAGCTGTTTCCACAGACAAGCTACATCTCTCTGGACGTCTAATGGGGTGGGGATAGTCCAGCTCCACCTCTCTGGACGTCTAATGGGGTGGAGGGATAGAGTTGTGGGTAGGGTTAGGGTGTGGTTGGATATTCTAGCCCCACCCATTAGGCCCAAGTTAGGGAAGTTTGTGAATGTATGTCTAAAAGTGAAGTGCACGCAACCCATGTCGGTGAAAAAGGGGTAGGGCACAATGGTCAGCATTTTATGTTAGCAGTTTGCTTTCCCTAAACCCTCCACCTTCCCCAGCACCACCTGTATAGATCTGCTATGGGAAATTCATGTAGGCCTACGCTCTATTAATTCGTAGCAGATCTATTCAGACCAAACAACAATATTGTCATATCCATTACCATGCCGAACACTCAAGAGTTTCCATGACAGAAATAAAAACCTCTTTATATTTTTGCTGTTGGATATATATTTCACGTCAAAATATCTAAGAAGATTAAGGGTTAAAGTTTACAAGAAAACTTTGCCTTTGCGCAAAAGACGCAACAGAGTGAAATGAGTGAAATTTCAGCAAAATTTAGTAAGCAAAAAGGTCCATTATTTATTGTCAATAGTGTAGCGATGTATGAAGCACAGCTCACTCAGAAGTCACTTTAAAACTAATCAGATATCTGTTGGTCAATGTTGCGAATTCAAGTGACACATTTGAACCGGTTGTGATATCTGTGTGGGGAAATGTTTCGAATTGATTCCTGATCCTGTAGAATACTATTGAAATTACATGATTTCGACTAAACATTCACACAAGGTAAATGTGACTGCATCTTTATGTAATTAGTTTAATTTTGGTATGAATGTAATACTCACCTTTTTCTAAAAAGACACCAAACTAATGTAATGATCAGTAGCAGTCCTAGCATGGAGGCCACTATAATTGTTGCTAGTATACCTGAAAGGAGAATTAACCTCATAATTAACAGTATGTTTGATTACCCTCAATTGTTGGTTTAATGCAGCATGCCTTGTATTTTGTACGACTTTGTTTTGTAAGTTTACAAAGTGCAATGTGAACATTTATCAATGAATATGATCATAACTTGGTTTGAAATACATTTTGTGCAACAAATGAAAGCCAGTCAACATGAAATGGCATTTTAAACCCATTTTATATTCATAAAATAATGGATTCCTGAGTAAAACTAGATATTAAACAAGAAAAGTGGCAGGATTTGATTTTATCCATAGGGAATTGATTAGACTGTGAAAAATTGATGTTGAAAAGGAAAGTAAAATAGTCAGAGACAAAACAAGTTATTACCTTTTTGATCAATTTTCTTTAGAATAATGTGTATTAAGAAAATATAGGGTAAAGTTTGTTTTCATGTTGACTTCAATTTCATGACAAAAGTTAAAAATAACTTGTAACTCCTTAAATATACCCAGATTAGCTTCTTGGTTAGCTGTTCTCAGTATGATTAGCAGTCATCACACACTAATGTTACACAACTGACATAATACGCAAAAATACATAAATGTGGCTATGATTACACGTGGTGACAAAACCCAGTAGTGTCAAATGAGACATGCATGCACACGGGCACAGTGGTTTAAAGTAAAGATATCTGTCAGGCACTGCAGCACTACAATTACAACTAAACCATAGATACGTCAATGATAAGGTCCTAAAGTCATGCTAAATGCACAAACATGCCCTCTCCATATGTTCAATCTTATGTCAACAGCAATTATGCTGTGGTCAAAGACGGGTGATGTAACACTGCAGTTACACGTCACTGCATGGCCACCAGCTTATCGCCTCGCATATAAGTGTCATATCGTAAGACGCCATGTCTGTTAGCCAGAGGTGAGGAAGTGTCTGACATCACAAACACACACACACACACACACACACACACACACACACACACACACACACACACACACACACACACACACACATGCACAAACTGTTTGTGTTACAATAACATACCCCAGCTCATCCAAGTAAAGTCTCCTTAGGGGAAAGAAAAGAAAACTATGAATTGGGAGGAAAGTTTTGAGAACATATTGCACATACAAATTCACTTTTTGTTTGTACATGCAATGAAAGTCAATGGGGTCCAAAACAACACTATTTTTGTTTTTTTTTAAATATCATCTGCAGAAAAAATAAAGTCAAATAGAAAAGAAATAGGTTTGAAATGACATGAGTAAATGATGACAGAATTTTCATTTTTGGGTGAAATATCCCTGTACGATGCAAACATAAGATTCTGATAAATGTAGAACTTTTAATTCAATACAAATTCAAACATAAACAGGGACATGGTTATCCTTTACAAGTGGAAGAAGTGATACATTTTTAATTGATGTTATGCTTTTATTTTACAATCCATGATCTAGACATTTCACACAAAAATGTATACAGACCAAAATCTGAGTCAGTGTACAAAAAAAGATTATGCTGTCTGCATTCTCTCTGGTCTCAGATCACACCCAAAAAAACTGTACCACTCAGAGTTCAAGAATGTGAGAATGTTAAAATACTTAAAGTGCTGATTTTGTCCTTTTGTCCCTTTTAATTTGCGCATGAATCTTTCCAACCACAGAATACAATTACTGCAATATACAGCTCAACTTTTCCCAATAAAATGTAAAAATATACCCTCAACATTATGGTCTTCTGTCTTTTTGTGCATTGCATATCATAATTAAGATAGTTTGAGCCATACACTCCCACAAAAAATCTCACTAATGCTTAAAACAGACCAATTTTTAGTCTAGACTAATCATTAGATAGTTAATCTGGAGGTTGGAAAAAGGCCCATTTTGTGGTTCCTGTCCATAGCCATCTAGCAAATGTTGTCTAGCATACTGTCCAGTTCTTTGGAAAGTAACTTCAAACTTCTTCATAATCAGCGGCATAACATATCATGAACATTATTTGCTCACCAATTAATTTAATCTACTGCAAAAGCAACTAGTTTGAGAGTCTCTGTCTCTGAGACAGTGTTAGAGGGGTACCATCAAACTAAATAAATATTAGACAAATGATGTGCTAGCCTTAGGAGCAGAGTTGACTAAATATTTTGTGCGTGACAGCGTACTGCGGAAATGTAGGCCCTCTGGGAGGTTTGCGGCCTTCACTGGGTCTAATCTTCCCATTCAACACGAGGTCCGTGGTAAGTCAAGGCTGAGTTGTAGTCCTTTGGGAATGTAGCTTGAGGATGCCCCATGGTGGTTTTCATGTTTGGGTTTCTATGTCGTTTGATCTGCCTCCTTATCTGCCTCAGCATGGCTTTAGTCAGTGAATGTTCGAGCTCAGCTGCCTCGTCCCGAGATCTTCCTTGTATGAGTTGTTTTATGGTCTGAAAGTCCAGATCAGACCGGCAGTGCAAGTAGCTCCTGAGGTTCAACTCAGGAAAGACAACCTCTCTCAGAGCTTCAACCATCAGACCCTTTGCATGGTATCTCTCGAGATGGTGAATGACATTCTCCTCCAGGGATACAAAGCACATCCCTTTATCCGTATCAAATGCTCCCATATACCACGGTGTTGGTGTTTTCTTCCCAACGGAATTGGAGTAGCCAGTGTTGCTTGGCACATCATTGTTCGACCACTGCTGTTTCTGAGTTGCCTGGCTCCACTGTCCCTGCTTCTTGGCCTTCTTCCATTTTTTATCCACTCCCGGATGGGGACTTAACTTTGGCAGAAGCTGGTAGAGTCCCTCGTCAGCCAAATCCGCAAGGTCGCCCACCAGAAGCTTCTGGATGACTTGCTTCCTCTGAAAGGAGGATGCCGCTGAAAGAATACCGTGCAGTCCTGCACCAGAGACAATGTAGAAAGGTGTTCAAGAAGAGCATTGCATTGGAGGACTGCCGGGGCAAAGCCTTACTAGCACGGAGGCTGGAAGGAAAGATTAAGGACCAACCTTTCTTCTTGGTAAGTCAACTTTTTGGGAAACATTGCCATGCAGTGAAGAACGCAGCAAGCGGTAGCCTTGGATATCGATGCCCAGACAGCAACATAGTGTTGGCCCAGATCTGGTACGCATGGAATCCACATGTACCAGATGTGGCCCAGATGTGGGCTGACCCTATGTTGATGTCTGGGTGGATTGAGCCTTCATGCAAAGATGTTAGAAAACAGCAAGACTAAAGAAGATCACAAGGCTCCGGTGATAACAGCAATCCCAGACTTCTCTCATAGCAACAGAATGCCTGACATTTAGAAGCAAACTCTGTTGTGCATCAACTCTAAAACCAAGTTTAGAGGAAAAGATTTATGTCAGTGGAAGCCTCTAATTTAAAACCCAGCATTTGTTTCAAATGAGCCTGAAGTAGCGAAGGTCTTTCATTAAGGAAAAAAGGTAACAGTGCATAAACTGAGGCCTTATGCAGATGTTGAGAGACAAAGCCATCTTGAAAACTCTATAAATTCTTTGATAGGAAACCATCATGCTCACATAAAGCACTGCAGCAGATATTTTAGCATTTCAGCTTTAGCCCTTCATTAGGCTTCCTGGTCATATCATGCACATTCAAATTGAGATCTAAACTGTACTTACCGTCCTTGAAAGAAACCAGTACCACTCTGTTGTCTGTGAGTTGTGGCTTCCGGTAATTTCCGTGAAGTGGCACGGTAGCAGAATCTTGGGCATAAGAGGCATACAGAGCTGTGGCCAATGCCAAAAACTGTAAAGACACAACAGTAACATTACTACAATATGGACAGCTGAAACCATTGCCTCAGTGGTCCATGCCACACTTAGGCCATGTGCCCACCAAAGCGTTTTTAGCCAGATGAAAATGTTAGGTGCTCTGCTGAAAATGCCTTGCTGTGAGCGCTTGAGAGCATTTTGGCAGCGGAGTTTTTGGAGTATTTGGAGTATTTGGAGTATTTTTCATCTCAGTTGAGACTCTTTGCTTGCTATGATATGGAACATCCGCAGAAGTGTTACTAGCATCTCATTTCATAGATAGTTTGTTTCTGTATTGTTTCATCTGTTGTTGACAGTTGGTCTGTGTCGTATTTGTCCCACCCCTTGAGGACTTTATATATAGAAAGACGGTTTACTTATGAATGGGAGAGTGCAACGCCTAATATAGCAAATAAGCCCTGCCTTCTCAATGAAAAAAGTTTTGGAGAATTTGATGTTTCCCCATTCAAAGAGACAGGAGCTGCACCTGCATGCCAGAGAGGCGTTTCAAAGATGAGTGCCAAGAGAAATGACTTGTCTTAAAGGGACTTTAATTTGAACATCCTTCAACTCTCAGCGACCGGTAAAAAACACAGAGCGCTCAGCACTTCAGCTTGATGCTCCTGCTGTTTTAAAATGTGGTGCTCCCATTAAAAACAACTGAAAAAATACTCTAGCCTCTGTATTGTTGTCTGAGGTCAACTTATGACGTTTGCGTGGTTTTTACATTCAAAAACATCATAATGAATAATTAATAGGCTATTTTCTACCCTGGTTTTGAGGATCTCTCAAGAAATGCTCGGTTTTGATGGGCGTGCCGCACTGAAGACTTGGAAGTAAACGCCCACGGCTAGGATTGGATAAGATTTGCATATTTAATGAGCTTCTGCTCCCCTGTCAGTTCACGTGAGGGAGGGATTATTTTGAAAACGAAACCAGAATGATTCTTTCACAGGACTCGCAAAACGTCTTTATCAAACAAACACAATGAATTATTTCTCATCCACCCGCGAATGATTGGAATATAATTTTTTTATTACTTGGCCCGCCTGATCGGTGGATATAAGTGCGAACCACACACACGCACGCACACGCGAGCCCTTCAAATATCAAGTCAAGAGAGTGAACAACGCAGATCAAGAAAGGAATGTTATTTCACTATTTAAGATTCACCGGCCTGCCGACGGGCTTACGTTTTGGTAGCCCGTCTGGAAAACACATAGCCCCGGGACGTTGGGCTTTGCGAGCCCTGGCCTATACATGTCCGAGTCTGATCCCGAATCGCAATGAAATCAACAAATAAATGATTCTCCAGCCTGTGACAGCGTGCTGAGGTATGTTCTGTTAGACACGTACACATAATCAAAACGATCTGTAACAATGCAATACTATCACATATAAAAAAACATCTTTTACTCACATAAGTGTGTTACACCATTCCTGTCGGATCCAATATAGAAGGCACAGCATTGTGTTTTAATCTCAATATGTCTGCAAATCCAGTCTCAACCTGTGGTTTATTTACAAACGATTCCGCGGTGAAATGAAGCGAACAAACGTGCAATGTCTTATGCACGTGAGCTGGAACTTCATTAAAAATAAAGTTCAACCACTCATTCCTAATATTAGAATCCAAAGGAAGCATATGCAGCAACTGTGTTCATACACAACCAGGCACAGCGCAATATCTTGCTATCTTCGGCTAAGTTTATTGCTTGGTAGCGCCATCTGTTTAGCTCCATGAGTCGGTGAGTGGAGCTACAGAAGCAGGCGTACATATTTATCTGTTGAGGAGCCGTTTCTGCATTCTATGACGTCAATGGTCGAAAATATTCTGAGATTGATCGTTTGCTGGGCCTGGTGTCAATAAAAGCTTTTCTTTGACTAACAAGGAAGTTTTCAGCTCCGAAACTTACGGGATATTTTTATATCACGATGACCTTTTATATATCAAAGGCTCAAGGGAAAGCTGATTTCTCAATTCATCACCCCTTTAAAGTGGTTTGGCTAGTTAAAATAGTAAGGTTTGGCTAGTTAGCACCTGCTGGTTGATGCCGGAACTAGATCTGGTGATGACCATTCAAAAGTAGTCGTGAATTCTGACTAAAAAAAGTTTCCCAAGCAACATATGAATCATGTTTTCTGTCTTTCATATCACAGCTCACAATATTTGCTAGCTGTTAATTGCAAACATAGCAGATTTCAACTTCTACTTAAATGGGAACACTAATGATAACTTAGCTCAAGGTATTATAGAACTCCTTTAGTGTATATTTAATAATAATTGCCCGATTTGATTTCTACTTGACCATCTTTTCTTGAAATTATAGCATAGCCAAGTAATATTTGACAGTGAGAAACCAGGTTTGAACAATAAGCATGGTTAATTTACTTGTTTTCGTGAAATGGTGACAGGTTTCCTGAACACGGTCCATAGCACACTGGGAAAGCAGGGCGGTGTGGTCAGAGACCCATCGTAGCGGTAATACTCGTCTAGACGGGCTGGTAGCAGTGCACGGATGTTGAACGCTGGGACCTGTATTTTCTGATCTGTCAGATCACAGGTTAGTAATAGGAGAGTGTTAGCATACTTGTGTTGTGCATATCACAATCACAGATAGTTGAATCTCTGTAAGTGGCATACCTCTGTACTTTATCCCATTTATGTATTTGAAGAATTTCTCAAAAGCAGGGTTCAAATCTCCAATCTAAACAATATAAAACACTGACTGATTAGAAAATAGACTGAGGGAATTTGTTGATGTGACTTTCAAGCAGTGAGCTTATTACAGGGTCAATTACCCTAAAGCATCTGGAGTTAAATGCCTTGTGGTGATGGCCCATTGTTCAGTTGCGGGAATCAAACCAGCAACCTTCCGGTCATCAGCTCGAGTCTTAACCACTACACCACATCAGTCTCAGTGGTTGGTTTAAGGTCTGGACTCACCTCAATGAAAACTCCCAGCACAGCCAGTCCATCATGCTTGTCCACTGCCATTGAGATGTTGGGGTATTTGTCAGAATTGAAGTGTACTATATGCATCTGGATACAACAGAAAAGGCTGCATTTAATGAGGAATCATAAGTAAATCCACCTACCCATCCATCCGTCCATTTTCGCATGCAAAGGAGGAGTTCTGCACTGTGACTCGAAAGGGCCGCTTATTTCAAGAGCAAGATGATGCACCTCCATTTTTATGTTTTATTAACAAAGTTTGGGAGAAGCATGTTCAGATAATTAACCCTCCACCACCCCATCTTCACACTTCTAACTATTCCTATCCCAACCTGGGATGGGGGAGTACTCTGGGTTTGGGCTAAAGTCTGAGCTCGGTGCCCTCCCCTCGCACAGCATGCCAAATACACATAACCTTTACTCTATTTAATTAAATGCAAGTGTGAACTCATGTACCTGCATCTGCTTTAAAAAAAACTCATCACATAAGTGGGTGTGCTTGCGTTGTTAACAAAGCAACTCATGCAGATAGGTTGGTTATGTCTGGACACACAAATATTATTTGATCAACTGCAATTAATAGAGTGGACAGTCGCCTGAAAAAAATCAGATTTGCCTGCAGTCTGAACATAGCCATAGTGCTGCATCTGAAACAACAGACCATTGCAATGGAGTATCCACACATTGCAAAGGCATTTGTTGAATCGTTTGGAAATGCTGTTTGGTTGGCTAGAGAATTTTAGAAGAAAGCCACAAATTCTCAATGTGTCTTTTCAGGTCAGGTTACAGGATATAACCTCTGGCTGCTGGAAGGAGAGGCAATAGGCCAATTTAAAGGGCAGAGGACTGAAGTACAGAGCCACAATGACTATAAATCCTGTCATTGGAAACACATTTAGGAACACTAGGAACACATATTGTGCAGACATTTTCCTTGACCTAAAGTGATGACACCTTACTGAACATTGCATCATGCACTGTTGAGTCCTGACTTCTTTTTAAATCCTCTATAATGGGGCGTATGCATTTGAAAACAGTTTGTTCATGCACTAAAGGTGTTCAGAGTAATGGTAAGTTCTCTTTTTTGGGGTTTACTTTACCTCTCCGGCAAACCGCTCGCCATTAACAGTGTGTTCTGATCCAGTCAGCAGACTAGAGGAGCCCCAGTGGAAATGAAGCTGAGCTGCTGAATATCTGTGAGGGAGGCTGGAGATGTGCATGTGAGATGGCAAAGATAACTGCACTGTGGGTACAAGAGGAAAATATTTATAAATTTCACCTTTAATCCAAGATTTTGCTGGCAAGAAAGGTCCATTGTCAATACTGTAGAGATGCTCGAAGATTCGCTCACATAGAAGTCACGTTTAAACAAGTAGCATTTTGTTAGTCAGTATTTTGGGAACAGAAGGTTATAACTTAAATTGTTGTCCTTAATTTACATTTACACAATGAGAGGAAAGAAACAGTATAAAATGTTTGAGCCTGTTTTGTTCAGGGTTCATTCCGACTCTGTTGAACCCGAGGTGCTTTGTGTACATTGTCACTGCTACTCTGCAACAAACTTCATCGAGAGCTTCCTCCATTTTTACTTACATGAATTCCATGTTGGCCCGGGCTAGTTTATGCTGGTTAGAGCTGTTATAGTGCTAGTCTAGCTAGTGAACCAGCATAGTCATGCTGTTCTCAATCAAAACTAGGTAACACTTTATAACAACTTTCATCAATAAATCATTAACAAACATTATATAATGGGTTAATTCACCCAAAAATGAAATTTCTGTCATTAATTACTCACTCTTATGTCGTTCCAAAACCACAAGAACTTTGTTCATCTTCAGAAGACAAATTAAGATATTTTTGATGAAATCTGAAAGCTTTCTGTCCCTCCATTGACAGCTATGCAACTACCACTTTGACGCTTCAAAAAGTTCATAAAGAGATCATAAAACGAATCCATATGAATTGAGCGGTTTAGTCCAAATTTTCTGAAGAGACATGATCGCTTTATATGATGAACAGATTTAATTTAGGACATTTAAACACTGATCAGGGGACATAAACAGAAGCCTAAAATTTTGGACTAAACCTCTCAATTCATATGGATTGGTTTTATGAGCACATTATCTCATATCTCTAACCATGTGAATATATATGAACTAATTATCTGTTAAGAATTATATAATGTTTGTTAATGATTTATTAATGAAAGTTAATATAAAGTGTTACCAAAAACTAAGATGGTGTAGCTGGTCCACCAGGACATGTTGGTGACCAGCATCCCATATCAATGTAAATCTATGGGATTAATCATATATTTATAGTTTGCCAGGCAAAAAAAAAAATCTTAAATCTGGCCACTATCCCTATGCATCATTGCAGAAATGGTGCATAGGGATGTTTAATATTAAAGGTTAGGTTTCTGTTCAGACATGGCACTAATAAATATGGCTGAGGCCTTGCATCTCTGTATCAAGATTTCCATTTAACAAATTCAAAAAATAGACTAATAACTTTTTTCCAAATTGAGTCTGAATTGACTCCAAAACCCCAAACACAGTGGCAAACTGTCAGAAAACCTCATCAGTATTCATCCTCGTGGCAGGAGCTCTGTGGCAGCAATACACACTTGGTTAACTATACATTTCCCTCTCTTTCTGATCAGACATGGCTCTTTTGCAGTGAGAGTGCACAAAATAAAAGAGTCTCGAAACTAAACAATCAGTTGGGAGATGGCAGATGGAAAACTTCAGTCTGTTTAATGCACACTGGACCAAAAATATGGCAGAAAATACTCATTACCTAGAAAAGTATCACTTGTTATGTTGTTTAAGACATTACCTCGAATCAAAACTTTGCCATATTTTCCAGACTAAAATACAAACAGCTTTGTTTTATCATAATAAGCGGGTGATTATGGAAAATTGCTATGGCAGAGATGCAAAATAGATCCTTCTATCATTTTCTCCACGTTGACATAGAAATTAAGTTTGAGAAGAAAGACTATTTTACCTTTATGTGTGACGCACGGTCTCATTAGTTTAACAACCACAAATCCTTTAATCTATTATTTCGAATGAAGTCTATGTTTTCTCTCAGACATTACAATATGAAATGCAATATCTTAAAATGTATGTTTAAAATGCATGTATTGTGACAATAGTTATTAGTCGTGTTTAAAAACAAAATCCTGCTCTATAATCATACTGCACCAACCAGAGTGTCCGTTGTTTCCGAGAGTGAGCTGCTCGTTGGTTGACAGGTTGTAGTTCTGGAGCTGGACGGGCGGCAGGTTTGGATCGTATCTCAGCAGCTGTGTCTGGAAATCGATGGGCGACTGGAATGCTCCTCCGCAGAATGGGTAGTTGCTGGACCAGTTGTGCTCTCCATCAGGTCCTGAAACCAAAGGTCACAGAAATTTGTGGTCACCGAAGCATCTTTCCCTGACCGATTGTTATCTGGTGGTCGTTTAAATTTGGGGCCAGATTTACTAAACGGCAAATTAGCGTAAGAGCGCAATTCCATAAATGCACCAATGGGAGTGGACAGTTCTATGTGTGATCTACTGACGACACGCAAATTAATGAACACAGATGCAGCCGGATCATTTCCATAACGACCAACGCTATCTACCAGTTAGTGTCTAGTTGAAGACATGCTTTTTGGGGCGTTAAATAATGGCGCAAATACCAGTAAACTGACTAGCGCAAAACTTACCCAGGATGTCATTCACTACCCTCCTCCTCATTAATTTTTTCATTCAGTTAGACATCAACCTTCTTAGTATTCCTCAACCAATTCATTATAAACAATATAACAAGAAAAAAAAAAAAAATTATAAAGAATGCGTTTTTCCTTAAGTTTTTGTAAAAAAATTATATAGGGTCACTAATGACCCGATGTGTGTAATAGTATATTTTTTCTGCAGAACAACTGAATCTTTAATGACTGAATAAGTGCAATGGACCTTTATTCCACAAGGTGGCAATGTCTGATACACAATGATGAAGTGACATTTCACTCATAGTTACTGCAGGCAGACAACAAAAGAATAGGAAGTATCATCAGCAAAACTTGAAAGTTCTTGCTCTTTACTGCAGAGCAAGAACTGAACAATCGAATATTAGTGTCACTGTCACTTGATGGATCTGGTGAAGAAGCTGTCAGTGATCAAAATATCGATGTTGAAGATGTTGAAAATGATAGTTTTGAGAATATGTTTGAGATGGTGAATATGAGCCAGATGCTGAATGTTCTGTGAAATGAGCTCTGACGAGGACAGTGATAATGATATAAAATATCTGCTCAAACTGAACCCTTCCAAGCTACAAAAGGTAACAAAATATGCTTTATTTTATTCTTCTGTAATTGTTACTCTAATATCAGGAGAGTTTTATATTATCGCGACAGGTGGAGATCCATCCATGTTAGATATAGATCCGGTTCACTAAAGACCCGAATATGTAATAACAATTGATGAAACATTCATGCATTCATTTAAGGGTTAAATACTCTCCTCCCATCAATTTTGTGTCTGAAAGGGAAACTCCAACAAATGCATATGCAATAAGGTCAACTGGAAAAATAACCTTGTCCATGACTTTGTCCAAATGTTTCACTGCGTGTCTTCAGTAAATTATAACAGTAATTTTTCTTAATGGTTTGTGCTGGCGCAAGCTGTTAGTGTGGTTAGAATTGGAGTGCATTAGCCATAAGTTTTGCTAAGACACAGGCTAAGGTCAGCGATCAGAGAACACTGCCTTACAAAATGAATGCCCTTACATGAATACCACACCCAACAATAAAAGATAATGTTTTGTTCCTTTGGAGGAGGCTTAGAAGTCATTCCAACCGAGTGCATGCTTGTCTAAGGACATTTCTGGTGCATTGTGGATCTTTTAGAAAAGAGGGTACAGAAAAGGGATAGATTAAATAGCAAAGTTCTTTATTAACATACTACTAATAATAGTAATAATGTAGTTTAATGCAATGAATTAAATGCAACTGTCATGGTTTCTGTTTCTGAAAACAGTGGCAATAAAAGTGGTTTGTTGCTGTGGGCTTAAAACATCACATTAAGGTCTTGAGTACTCCTCGTCAATGATGATCATGGTTTTGTGGGCAGCTTTTGTTCTCAGGACTGCTGTAACTGCGAAACTACACAGTAACTTTCCCTTGCGGTCGCAATTACTCACCGTCCAGTTCATTTTTAATCTAGACTAGCTTCTCCATCATAATCACATCAGATGCCTGTGGCCAGCCCGTAGAGGTTCCTAACCCTAAATCATAACTGTCACCCTGTTATGTAGTCATAATGAGCAGGCCTCTACAATAAAACATCTGAAGCTCTCTGGTCTGGATGTGTTTGACATTAACACACTGAACCGCTGAAAGCTGAGGTCATGTAGCTGTTTGCAACAAATTCCTAAAGTTAATAAAACCCTTAGGTGATAATAACCTTAAAATAAAAATAAAGTATTATTTTCTAAACTTAAATCTTACATTCTAAAAATAAATAAAATAAAATATAAAAATAAAATAAAAGTACATTTTGGCCCAGAGAGGATTTGCTTTTTGTTAATTTTATCACATTGGAATAAAACTTCCTGAGTTTGCTCACACAGGGTATAACTACTTCCCAACATTGTGGGGATCATTTTTGTACTTTTTTTTAAAAAAAATTTTCCCCACCTTGATACACTTTTGGTGTTCCCAGTCAAAAATGACCGGTCTACTAAATTGCTTATAAATCTCTCATTAAGGTATATTATCACCAAATATTGGATTAAAACTTTTGTCAACTTGTTTTCTTTCAGTTAGGACAGGTTTTGTGTTTCATTTGGGAACTGATTGATCGTAGGCCTTATTGATCTGAGCTTATCTCAATTTTTGAGTGGAAAAAAAAGCAGTATTTGTGGATATTTTTGTTCATATTCAATAAAATATGAAAAAAAATGCATTGTTTATTAAATCTAGTGTGCTTTAATGTTTAACCAGGAAGTTTGTTTTGAAATTTAAACAAAGCTTATAAATCTCTCGTCATGCTATCTTATCACCAAATATTGGATTCAATCTTTTTGAGGCCAACGATCAATCACTTCAATAAAGAAATGACAAAACCTGTCCTAACTGAAAGAAAACAAGTTGACAAAAAGATTGAAAGATTGAAAAAGTAAAAAAAAAAAAAATGTAAAAGGCTGGTCATTTTTGTCTGGGAATGCCAAAGGCGTTACAGCGTTTGCAACACAGCATAAGGGTTCATTTGGGGTTTTGTTGCAATGGGCCTATGATATAAAATATAGTGGCACATAAAATCATTTCACATTTTATGAAGAAAATGCATGGTTCTTGTTTACTGTCCAAATCAAAAGAGCCCACTCCAAAATCTCTATGATATTCTCTACTCAAAAAGCAGGATTTGAGGTATCGTTCGTGACTGTGTCTGACCAGGATAAATTATGCTAAAATAAGCTAACTTTTTTGAGCAGTTGCATATGTGTTTTCATCTTAGACTTAAGGCAAAGAGATGTTTGACGTCATTACGTCCCTCTATGTGATTCTAAAAGGCCTTGACTCAGCGGAATTAATTCAGGCTCAGAATGTCAAGAGCTCTCAGTGTTAGCCAACACAAAGGACAATGCTCATCTGAACTCTGTTTGATATGCTTGATAACATCTACACAGCAGTGTATACAAGCACTGCTGTGTTTTTCACTGAGCTATTCATCATGGTATTTCAAACAGTGGTTTTGGACACTTTCATTTCATTAATCACATTCTCCATATCTCAATATCTCAATACTTTATATATCTCAGTATTTTAACACATACACACAAACCCGATTCCAAAAAAGTTGTGAGACTGTACAAATTGTGAATAAAAACAGAATGCAATGATGTGGACGTTCAAATTTCAATATTTTATTCAGAATACAACATAGATGACATATCAAAAGTTAAAACTGAGAAAATGTATCATTTTAAGAGAAAAATAAGTTGATTTTAAATTTCATGGCATCAACACATCTCAAAAAAGTTGGGACAAGGCCATGTTTCCCACTGTGTGGCATCCCCTCTTCTTTTTCTAACAGTCTGCAAACGTCTGGGGACTGAGGAGACAAGTTGCTCAAGTTTAGGAATAGGAATGTTGTCCCATTCTTGTCTAATACAGGCTTCTAGTTGCTCAACTGTCTTAGGTCTTCTTTGTCGCATCTTCCTCTTTATGATGCGTCAAATGTTTTCTATGGGTGAAAGATCTGGACTGCAGGCTGGCCATTTCAGTACCCGGGTCCTTCTTCTAAGCAGCCATGATGTTGTAATTGATGCAGTATGTGGTCTGGCATTGTCATGTTGGAAAATGCAAGGTCTTCCCTGAAAGAGACGACGTCTGGATGGGAGCATATGTTGTTCTAGAACTTGGATATACCTTTCAGCATTGATGGTGCCTTTCCAGATGTGTAAGCTGCCCATGCCACACACACTCATGCAACCCCATACCATCAGAGATGCAGGCTTCTGAACCGAGCGCTGATAACAACTTATGAGCTTTGTCCCAGAGAAAATGCCTGCGCTTCTGGATCATGTTTAGATATGGCTTCTTTTTTGACCTATAGAGTTTTAGCCGGCAACGGCGAATGGCACGGTGGATTGTGTTCACCGACAATGTTTTCTGGAAGTATTCCTGAGCCCATGTTGTGATTTCCATTACAGTAGCATTCCTGTATGTGATGCAGTGCCGTCTAAGGGCCCAAAGATCACGGGCATCCAGTATGGTTTTCCTGCCTTGACCCTTACGCACAGAGATTGTTCCAGATTCTCTGAATCTTTGGATGATATTATGCACTGTAGATGATGATAACTTCAAACTCTTTGCATTTTTTTTCGGAGAAACTCCTTTCTGATATTGCGCCACTATTTTTGGCCGCAGCATTGGGGGAATTGGTGATCCTTTGCCCATCTTGACTTCTGAGAGACACTGCCACTCTGAGAGGCTCTTTTTATACCCAATCATGTTACCAATTGACCTCATAAGTTGCAAATTGGTCCTCCAGTTGTTCCTTATGTGTATATTTAACTTTTCCGGCCTCTTATTGCTACCTGTCCCAACTTTTTTGGAATGTGTAGCTCTCATGAAATCCAAAATGAGCCAATATATAGCATACATATAAAATATTTTAATGGGGGAAAAAAAATCCCATATAGACTATCTTGGCCCACTTGTCTTAAGCCAGTACAGTACCGCTTGGCAATGGCCTAGAAACTACTTAAAATAACCACATAGAAACACCCTAGCAACAGCATAACAATTACAGATACATAAGGGTGGGCTCTTGTAACTTGGCCTAGCAACCGCATAGCAACACCACAGAAACTGCATAACAATTATAAAGACATAAGGGTAGGGTCTTTTGACTTGGGCTCTTTTAACTTTAAACAACAACATGGCAATGGCCTAAAAAAACATTTACAACACCTTAGCAACACCATAGAAACCACATAAGAATTATAGAGACATGAGGGTGGGGGTCTTTTGACTTGGTCTAGTAAACAACCCCTTAGCAAGGGCATAGTAACCACTTAGAACAGCTTAGCAACCCCATAGCAACACCCTAACAACACTTTTACTAACAAACAACCAGCTAGAAATCACTCAGGGCACCATAGCAACCACATAAGAATTATAGATGAGAGCTGGGGTCTTTTGACCTGCTCCAGTAAACAACCACATAGCAACACCCTAGCAACAATGTAACAAAGTTGGAGGCTCTTTTGACTTGGCCCAGTAAACAACCCCTTAGCAAGGGCATAGTAACCACTTAGAACAGCTTAGCAACCCCATAGCAACACCCTAACAACACTTTTACTAACAAACAACCAGCTAGAAATCACTCAGGGCACCATAGCAACCACATAAGAATTATAGATGAGAGCTGGGGTCTTTTGACCTGCTCCAGTAAACAACCACATAGCAACGACCCAGAAACCACATAGCAACACCCTAGCAGCAATGTAACTATGTTGGAGGCTTTTCTGACTTGAACCAGTAAACAACCCCTTAGCAAGGGCATAGCAACCACTTAGAACATCTTAGCAACCATATAGCAACACCCTAACAGCGCTTCTGCTAACAAACAACCAGCTAGAAACCACTCCCCTGTTGAAAAAAAAAAAAAAACAGCATATGCTGGTTAGGTATGTTTTAAAGCATTGTAGCTGGTTTGAGCTGGTTTAAGCTGGTTTAGTTGGTCATGAGCTGGTTTATGCAGGTCAAGTGCTGGTCTTAAATTGGTCCTAAGCTGGTCCTAAGCAACTAGCTCCAGCTCAGGACTAGCTTATGAGCTGGTTTAAGATGGTCCTGAGCTGGTTATAACCAACTAAGGACCAGCGTAAACCAGCTCAAACCAGCCGCCATGCTTCAAAACATACCTAACCAGCATATGCTGAGTTTTTTCATCAGGGTCAGGGGACCATAGCAACCACATAAAAATTATAGTGACATTAGGATGGGGTCCTTTGACTCGATCCAGTAAACAACCACATAGCAATGACCCAGCAACCACATAGCAACACCCTAGCAACCATGCAACAATTAAAGTTAGCAAGGGCATAGTAACCACTTAGAACAGCTTAGCAACCATATAGCAACACCCTAACAATGCTTCTGCTAACAGTCAATCACCTAGAAACCACTGTATATTTTAAATGCTGGTTTTAGCATGAGTGCCACTCATGTTTTCTTCAGAAAATGCAAAAATCGAGTTTTAGTAGCAGCTAAACTTAGCAATTTGCTTAATGAGGGTGCTTGGTTTGATCATCACGTTGTCTAAAATTCATAGTCTACAAGCCTAAAATACAGCACATTACAAAGTAGTCTGACTTTGCAGCCACTGTAAATTTGCACACAGAAGTATAACCAAAGGGACAAAAGAGATTCAGCTTGTAAATTGCAATGTGCCACACACAAAGACAGAATAATATTATGCATTGTTCTTTCCTAAGTATAGGGAGCTATGAAATTTCACAGCCAAGCAATTAGACGAACAATCTCTTCCCAAAATAAAGCCATTATAACAGAACTGTTTTGCAGTTGAGGTCCCTTGAGTTGCCTTGTGTCTTAGTTCAAACCAGCTTTAAAATAAATCAAAACTAGACATGTAATGAGGTAAATATGTATAATTCAATCATGGTACTCAATGAACCTATACGGGTCTCCTTGAAAAGCAGTTGAGAACACGTGAGTGACAGCGGCACGAGGAGAGAGTCGGCAAGCATGCTAACAGGAATGACATGAGAGACATGGTGGGAATCATTTCAGAGCCGAGAGAGCCAAAAGGGGTCGAAACGAGGTCAACTTTGCACCACAAGTTACCCTTTTTCAGCAGTAACATGTTCTTTGATACCTTCATCGTGGCTGCCAGAGGGTCTCCATGTCCACACTGGTATGGCATACTGGGATTGTTAGAAATAACAGTTAAAAAGTCTGTCCAGAAATAGGCTTGACTCATGAGGATGGTAAGCAGAACCCTGCTTGGTTCCCTAGGTGCAGGCAATAGACCAGAAATCTGCGACAGCAGCCGTGATTAAGCATGTTTATTTTAAAGCTCTTCGACGTGTAAAGAGCACGTTCTGTTGGTCTCTGTATGACCAAATGACCTTTTTTTACTGAGGTGAAAACAACAGCATCTGGTCATTAAGGAAAGGCATTACAACTTAATTACTCACAGTTAGGTGACATATTCAATATTTGCAGTATACTTTCAATTTGAAAGTATAAATATTTTGAAAGCTCCTGATTTTGCTGGAGATCATGTGCAAAATGGTAAAAAATGAAAATGAAAAAATGAAAATTACCCCATGCTTTACTCACCCTCAAGCCATCATAGGTGTATATGACATTCTTCTTTCAGACGAATACAATCAAAGTTATATTAAAAATGTCCTGACTCTTCCAAGCTTTATAATGGCAGTGACTGCTGGGTCATTTTTTAAGTCCATAAAAGTGCATCTATCCATCATATAACTGCTCCACACGGCTCCGGGGGGTTAATAAAGGCCTTCTGAAGCGAAATGATGCGTTTGTGTGAGAAAAATATCCATATTTAAAACTTTATAAAAGTAAATTATCTAGCTTCTGGCCGATCACCTTCCGTATTCAACTTAAGGAAAAAGTGTAGCGCCTCTCGCAGTTCAAAGTGCTTACGCCATGTCTGACGAGCGTAACTGGTGTGCAATGTCGTCAGACGTAGCGTAAGCATTTTGAAATGCTAGAGGCACTACACTTTTTCCGTAAGTTGAATACGGAAGGCGATAATTTACTTTATAAAGTTAACATGGAAATTTTTCTTACACAAAGCGCCACTTCACTTTAGAAGGCCTTTATTAACCCCTCCCCCCCCGGAGCCGTGTGGAGCAGTTATATGATGGATAGATGCACTTTTATGGACTTCAAAAACAGAACTGCCATTATAAAGCTCGGAAGAGCCAGGACATTTTTAATATAACTCTGATTGTATTCGTCTGAAAGAAGAATGTCATATACACCTAGGATGACTTGAGGGTGAGTAAATCGTGGGCTAATTTTCATTTTTGGGTGAACTATTCCTTTAAGGATGCTTCCAACCCTGGCAACATGAATAACTAGTTAAAACAAACATTTATTATATTTAAGTATGCGCACAGCTCTGGTTTGTTTTAAACCAGCGCTTTATCAAAAAAATGTATGTCATGTATTGCAGGTACATATTACGGTGTATGACTATGTATTGTTATATTGGTGCATATAAATTAATATAATTAAATATCATTCTTTCTGGTGTTCATTTAGTATGGAAAACCTGTCTGTCTTACATTCAACATTTTGAATCTACATTGCAACAAGTACATTTACAACACAAAATAGCAAACTTACCATTATATGTCCATTTTGCCCCTGAAAAAGAGATGGACACAATTATTAAATGCTTTTAAACTGGATGTCGAGGTTCACTGTCTCTTTCATGCAGTTCTAATAGAATGACTGAACTCCAGACATAAATCAGTCAGATAATGCATTCCATTGCAGCTGGACTCCAGTCTGGTTGCAACCTGCTGCTCTGGTCATTGCTGGCTATTCTCAGTCAGTTTGAACGGACAGGATGAGCCAGACTCTTGCTGCTCTTTCCCACAGATTTCTGGTTGACAATGAGGTACCCCGGGAGAGCGTATAATCCGTCACTGCTTAACATGCTGAAGAGCAAGTCAAAGGAAATCAAGGCATTTCTCTAATAACAAAAGTTTATACGTTTAATTTAAACTCAACAGATTTAAAAGACATACGGTCTATGATGAAACTCAGAAAAAAGTTTGTATGGAACAGCTTTTTTTTTTTTACAACAAAACCACCATACATTAACTGTACTGTACAGTTATGGAAAAATTTTCTAAATGACACAGGAAATTATGATATTATCCCAATATGAGTCTAAACAGGAAGGCGCAAAAAATGTCCTTAGCAATTTGGTCATCACTTTCTTTCACAAAAATTGCTATTTTGAGACCACAGGTGCTGACCCTTTTGGGGAAGATCTACAGACAAGATATCAGCAGGGCCATTAAGGGTGCTAATTTGCCGTGACAAATGTTTCACCTGTGGTTTTCAATACATTGAGGTCATTTAAGGTAGTTTGTCAGATCTGCAGACAGAAATTTTCATGCTAATTCAGAGCATTTTGGGGTTCTGCAAGTTTATAATTATGATTTTACATGGTCTTACTTTACTCCCAAGGTTGTTCATTTATGGAAACAACATTCACCCACTCATTATAACAACTCAAATGAACTTCCAGGAATCTATATTTGATGTTCAATTTTCTCCCAAATTACTACTTTTACATCAATGAGACCATATTGTCCACTTAAAGTGATGCAAAATATTATAATGCAATATTTTTAAAAGTATTTATAATCAAAATGACTAACATTAACATGCAAATAAAGAGTGTTTTACAATAATGTAACAGAAATAAGAGAAAGTGTTACATTTCTGCAGGATTTTTATCCAAGTATCATATCTATAATCCATTATCCATCAACAAAATCTGTAAAATAAAGTACTAACAACTAATATTTCCACATCATAGGTAGCCTAGATGTTTAACAGATCAATAATAATTCGCATTTTCTTTTATTCCTGAATATGTAAGCTACAATTTTGAATGCACATGTAGTACTAATATGTTAAGTAATAGTTTACCATGTTTCTGACCTATCAGTGGAAGTTTAGGCTTATTATAAAGTGAGCTCTGAAAGACTACAGTGCGCGAGACTAACTTACCTGTGGACGCGAGGGGACACGCGATGAAGAAGATGAATAGAAGTGTAATTGTCATTGCAGAAAAGTGCTGGCTTCTCATGTGCCCTCAGAAGTCGACTCAGAAGAGAGCAATTTTGACATAGTTGTCGGAACCGGCTCTTATATCAAGCATGGTGCGCTCGCGAGTTAAACAAACTGACGTCACGGCGATGACAGAGCAGCGCCTCAGAATATCTGTCGCTCGTTTGCAGTGACTTAATACAAATCTGTGGCTGTGCCTCGAGTAGAGCTGCTCCCCAGACAGCTTTTTAGGCATCAGAAGCGCACAACTTTGTCTAAATAGCCATTAGCCACACGTTCTCAAACCGGTCATTTTAAAACTCCGCAAACAAGGTACAATAGAGTGTCATGTGATGTGAGGAGGAGAAAAAAAAAAAAAAAAATAAAATACATAGGCTACTGCTTATGACAGTCATTATATCTCCATATTGCAACATTTGCTCGTTGTTTACTGTGCCCGCAAATGACACACTGCGTTATTATAGGTGTCTATGTATATTGCAGGTATTGTGTTTAATGTAGCCTACATTATCTTTGACTGGTTTTGCTGCATAATCTATCCATCTGTCTATTGAACGCTAGCCAATCAAATTCGAGGACTGGAATTATTCCATTATTCCCATTTAACAAAATTATGTTCTAGGAACGTTTTGCTAACTTTAACATTAATTTATGAAAACGTTAATGTTCTCTGAACGTTCGTCCGCTTCTTTTAAAATGTTTTATTTTATTATATTGGTTGTGCGAATTTGCAAACATCATGGGATTGTTGCATTGGAATGTTCTCCATTCTGAAACAAGTAAACTTAGTAACATTTAAAAATGTTTTCATGGAACATTCCACAAACGATGCAACGTTTTTGTGCAAACATTGAGAACATTAAAGACATAAATGTTCATTTAACGTTAGGCTACTCTGGGTGAACATTAGCCTTCTTCATAACTTGAGAGAACCTTGTCAGAACTAGTCAGGGAAAGTTCCTTCTCAGGTGGGTTATTATTATTTGTTAGGGATGCTGGGATGAAAAAGGGACCCAAGAGCAGATTAGCAGTTTGCTAAATTTATTGACCAAGGTGCAAAAGGGAAAACAAAAATAACTGGCAGCCGAGCAAAGGGCAGAGGCGAAATCCAAGGCCAGTCAGGAGCAAAGTCAGCAGTCAGTTCAGTGAAGCAACAATCCATAAGGAAAGTTGATAAGGAAGACTGGCCAGGCAGGGGTCAAAACCAGAGGGCGTTCACAGTCCCAGGAGCAGAGCAAAGACAATAGTCCAAAAACAAAAGCAGCAGATCAGTAACCAGGTAAGTGATCCTAAACAGGGCTACATACAGGAACTGGGCAAATCAAAGAGGAAACAAGATTAAATACACAAACAGGGCATGAAAACTAGGCACAACTAGAACCAGAAAATCTTTTGGGCAGTAGTGAAACGGACGGTAACCAAGACACACTGACAGAGAAGCAAAGAAAGAGAGAAGCTTAAGTAGTGGACAAAATCAATGCAAAATGAGAGACAGGTGTGTGTGATGAGAGCTGGAGCACTAATTAGAATGGGGTGCAGGTATGATGGCAGAGTGAGTGGAACTGACAACCCAAGACAAACACAACAGAAAGGCTGATGATCAAACCAAAGTCCAAACAGCCGACCCGCCGGGCCCCCCTCAGGTACCTCTGCCCCTGACTGAGCCTGCCTGACACGCTCCTCAATGCCCCAGGTGACGGACCCCACCACACAACCAGGTGAAAGAATGGTGTCTGGTGGAGTTGCGTCCTCCGGAGCCGTGAACTGACGAGAGAGCACATCAGGCTTAATGTTTTTGGAGCCTGGCTGGTAAGAGGGTAAAATTAAAGCGACCAAAGAAAAGTGCCCAGTGAGCTAGCCTGGAATTCAGTCGTTTAGCTGTTTGGATATAATCCAAGTTCCGGTGGTCGGTCCAGACCAGAAACTGCTCCGCCGAACCCTCCAACTAGTGGCGCCACTCCCCCAAAGCCAGCCGCACTGCCAACAATTCACGATTGCCGATGTCGTAGTTCCGTTCTGTGGGAGACAATCGGTGTGAAAAGTATGCACAAGGATGCAATTTATTGTCAAGAGGGGAACGTTGAGATAGAACTGCTCCGACACCTACCTCTGGACCTCAGGAACCCTGGAGAGATCTATCGGCTCCTCCTGCAACACAGGAAAAGAAGAGAGAGAAGACAAGGCAGACACAAGACAATGGGCATGACAATAGGGACTCCATGACAAGATGATGCTTTCAGACCAGTTAATGTGTGGATTGTGAGTGGTTAACCAGGAATTACCCAAGACCACCAGAGTGAGGGGTGAGTGAGTGACAAAGAACACTATTTCTTCTCTATGATTACCATAAGTAATTAATTGTAATGGAACTGTGATCTGAGAAATGGTAGTAAGTTCTCTGCCATCTAAAGCGTGAGCAGTAAGGACAGGAGAGAGAGAGAGAGATTGAAAAGAAATGCCTTTCTTCAAAGCCCAAGAAAAATCAATAAAATTCCCTCTGTCTCCTGAATCAATGATGGCAGAGAGTTGATGAACAGCACCTTCATATGTGACTGAGACTGGAAGCATAGAGCGGGAACCAGTAGATGGGGTGGTGGAAGTAGCACTCGCCAGTACCCCCTTGCTTACTAGCGAGCGTTGGCTTTTGCCGGACAAGAAGCAGCAAAATGTCCAGGACGACCACAGCAGAAACACAATCCTTTGGACAGACATTTCGGTTTCTCCTCTGCAGATAAACTGTGCCTGCCCAACTGCATGGGTTCTGTAGCAGATGAGTGGACTGGAGTATCAGAACCCGAGAAAGCAGGTACAGGGTCAACAAAAGACAAGGATGTAGAAGCATGCGCTCTCCGACGAAGATCCCGGCGATTATCCAAACGAATAGCCAGATCAACAAGTTCATCTAGATGTTCAGGAAGATCGTGAGCATACATCTTATCCCTTATCTCATCCTCCAGCCCCTCCGTGAATCTGGCCGCCAGTGCTGCATCATTCCACTCACTTGAAGCAACAAGATTGCGAAACTCAATGGCGAAGTCTGCCACCAAATGTCTCCCCTGACGAAGTGCTGCCAACAACTGCGATGCCTCCTTCCCGAGTGCTGAACAGTCGAATATCTTGACAAACTCCGCTTTAAAGCTGGAAAACTCCATACAACATTCTGCCCTTGCAGCCAAACAGAAGTGGCCCATTCCCGAGCCCGACCGGTAAGGAGGGAGAAGACAAACGCCACTTTGTCTGAATCTGAGGCATACGTGAGGGGTTGCAGAGAAGAGAGAGAGAAGAGGGAAGAAAAAAAAAAATATTCACCTCACATTGAATAACGAATACACGACATACTGTAGGCTCACCGGAGTAAATAGGAGGATTATTTATGTGTGGTTCAGGGGTGACTGAAGAGCGCTCGGTGGTCAGCGACACGAGGTTACGTTCAGTCTCCATCCGGCGAACAGCTTCTGTAAGCTCAGTGACTTGGCTGGCTAATGTGTCCACGGCATGATGACAGCATCAAGGTGAGCTGGCAGCTGCTCCAAGCACCACACCCTGTGCTTCCAAAGCTGAGCGTAACTGCGATTGATCTGCTGGATCCATCCTGGTCAGTGTGTACTGTTAGGGATGCTGGGATGAAAAAGGCACCCAAGAGCAGATTTGCAGTTTGCTAAATTTATTGACCAAGGTGCAAAAAGGAAAACAAAACAAAAATAACCGGCAGCCGAGCCGCCGATCAAAGGGCAGAGCAGAGGCAAAATCCAAGGCCAGTCAGGAGCAAAGCCAGCAGTCAGTTCAGTGAAGCAACAATCCATAAGGAAAGTTGATAAGGAAGACGGGCCAGGCAGGGGTCAAAACCAGAGGGAGTTCACAGTCCCAGGAGCAGAGCAAAGACAATAGTCCAAAAAACAAAAGCAGCAGATCAGTAACCAGGTAAGTGGTCCTAAACAGGGCTGCATACAGGAACTGGGCAAATCAAAGAGGAAACAAGATTAAATACACAAACAAGGCATGAAAACTAGGCACAACTAGAACCAGAAAATCTTTTGGGCAGTACTGAAATGGACAGTAACCAAGACACACTGACAGAGAGGCAAAGAAAGAGAGAAGCTTAAGTAGTGGAGAAAATCAATGAGAGACAGGTGTGTGTGATGAGAGCTGGAGCACTAATTAGAATGGGGTGCAGGTGTGATGGCAGAGTAGGTGGAACTGACAACCTAAGACAAACACAACAGAAAGGCTGATGATCAAACCAAAGTCCTGACATTATTATTATTATTATTATTATTATTATTATTATTATTATTATTATTATGACGACAAGCATATCGTAAAAAAAAAAAAAAATTAAAAGCATCCTATTATAGGGTTTTCTTTTATTATAATATGCAAAAAAAAAAGAAAGGTAAATAGGCCTAATGAAATACTATCAAACTTTACAATAACATATCAAACCTTTGTTTTGCTTAATTTTGTAATGCTTTATCCCTCTAATGATGTAATGCATGCGGATCTGCATTGTTGAGTTTTCCTAATACACTCTTTTCCAATTGGGAAATGGATTACAAGTAGTTGCGTTGCTAATCAGATTACTTTTTTCAAGTAACCAGTACAGTAAGGCTGAACGATTAATTGCACTTGCGAAAATATCGCGATATGATAAAACACGATTTTGTAACCGCAAAGGCTGCGATTACCATCTGGTCATGTGACACACGAGCAGTCTGCAGAAGCACGTCAACTTGGCACGTTATGCCTACAGGAAAGAACAGTTTGTTTAATCGATCTAATATTGTGTTGGTCATACTATACAATAGAGGTGGGAGAAGATACTCTCTCCAAAGATTCTGGATCAATTCTGAGCTTAGATTTTAACTGCAGGTGCTTGTAATATGTTTTTGTTCCTCTTTATTATTTACTAGCTTTTATGTTTTGAAGCTATATTAGTTTATGTATTTAAAATTCTTAACATGCAAATATTTTAATTCAATTTGTGTAATTATTTTAAAAAGTAGGCTACTTATTAATAAAACAATTTTTTTCTTTTCTTTTTTTTTAATAAGATTAATTAATAAGAAAAAAGTTCAAGAATTGTTTTGGAATCGGATCGTGAGGTGCCTAAAGATTACCACCATTACTATACAATGATTTATTGCTCATCTTTGTTGAATAATCCAGAAGATAAAGATCTTAAAAAAACAATTGCATATTAAAATCGCAATATTGGTAAACAAAAAAAAAAAAAAAAAAAACCCTAATTAGTTTATTTTCCAAAATCGTTCAGCCCTATAGTGCAGTAACACATTACTTTTAAATTTAGAGTACTACTTACTGTAACTGGTACCACATTTGGTTTGAAACCAATTGCCTGTGTTCCAGGCAGGTTTTTGAGCCCGTAAGTTACGACTTCAAACCATGACTCACGACTTTGTAGCGTTCCAGGCAAAGTCATGCCAAACTGCAAGGAATTGTGGTAGCTAGATGTAAACAAAGCATGGCGGACTGGGGGCTTATGCTCATTTACAATCATTTCGATCACCAAAGGTGCTTATTTGAGGGAAACTGAGGAGAAAAAAGCGGGGCATAAGGCAAGAGAAGCTGTTATACCTTTTATTTTACGTTATTTGTAAAATACTGTGTACGACTTCCATAAACACCACATCCGTAGGGGCTACCATTGTCGTTTCGCGGGCTATGTGACGTCAGAGCTCGTAACTGGGAGTACATCGATCTAGTACGAGTTCACGGGTGGGAAGTCATGGGTTTGTCTGCCATTCCAGTGCACTTTGATGGGTAGAAGGTGGGAAAAACACAGGTTAAGGGTTGCCTAGGACGCGGCATTACTTTGCAACCATTAATGTGTGTAGTATGAATTAAATTTGGACGTACTACATCCGCCATGTTGTCATTAGCTGGGTCTCATTTCGAAGGCTGCGTCCTCCAGAGGTCGCATTCGAAGGCTGCATGTGTCATCAAGGCGGTCTCATTTCAGAAAAGTAGTAGGACACTTCGAATGCGACCTTCGAATGCGCCCTTCTTTCACAGGAATTCGAAGTGTGCATGAGGTGTATCCTTCGCTGTTGCAGATAACCCACAATTCTTTGCGTCGCCATTAACAACGGTCATGTTTTAAATATTATTTGAAAAAAAAAATGGCAACGCCGGCAGATATACGGTGTTTAAATTTAAGTAGTTTCAAGCTTGTTTTTGTTTTTAAGCTGTATTACCTCAAATAGATAGTCGTGGTAAACAGGATTACAAGTATTTAGTGATTTTTAAACGTTTAGAACAGTACTTTGTTGTCAAGGCAAGAAACATTTCATAGTCATTTTCAAGTTATAAATAATTTTCATTCATATAACTGGTGTGAGAGCGCAACAAGCTGTGAACGTGTTGGCATAGCAACGTGATCCTTCCTGCCTGTGTGTCCTAGAAGGATGTCCTTCACAGGATGTGTCCTCCGGAGGACGCAGCCTTCAAAATTAAATGAAATGAGACACAGCCATTGTCAATTGCATCGCTTTACAAATCCTCTCCCGTGGCCTCATGGGATAGTAAAGTGTCCATTGAATACACACTTCAGAATCTCGCCGGAAGTAGTAGTTCATCCTGGTACTTCTCAACTATGTTTTATGAATACTATGAATTCTGACATACTCAGCTCACATACTCTACTGTAGCCTATAGTTTGCATATTCAGACACAGGCTCAGTTTGTGTTTTCCTGTTGTTTTTCATTTAGTCAAAAAGCCACAAAATAGCATAAATGCATTTTAAATATACACATGTTGTGAATGATGGTGTTTTGCTTTAAATGTTCTAAGATATAAATCACTGTCAATAAACAGCAGGTTCTATATACAGGTCAGTGGGCGCTTCACAAAAACCTAGGGTATGGCATGAGTCCTTCTGACCATACAACAACAACATCATTCACAAATAGTCACTTTAACCTATATCTGAACAAAATGTGGACAAAAATCCACTAAAAGAACTTAATCGACAGATTTAACAACATTCAAATGCAAATAGTTTTTTTGTTTTGTTTTTGTACTAACCAGCCGCAACGGCGATTCACAATGATTCTATTTTACAAACAGTTTTTATTTCTGTGCTGTTGTGGCTGGAACAACATACAAAGTATGACGGGTGCACATTATGTGCTTTATTTAATGTAAAGGGAATTTAAAGTGAGTTTGATATTTTTTGTGACCTTTATTGACAGCCTTACTGAAAGCAATAATTCACCTCAGATCTTGAGGCTATACACTCACCTAAAGGATTATTAGGAACACCTGTTCAATTTCTCATTAATGCAATTATCTAATCATCCAATCACATGGCAGTTACTTCAATGCATTTAGGGGTCCTGGTCAAAACAATCTCCTGAACTCCAAACTGAATGTCAGAATGGGAAAGAAAGGTGATTTAAGCAATTTTGAGCGTGGCATGGTTGTTGGTGCCAGACGGGCCGGTCTGAGTATTTCACAATCTGCTCAGTTACTGGGATTTTTACGCACAACCATTTCTAGGGTTTACAAAGAATGGTGTGAAAAGGGAAAAACATCCAGTATGCGGCAGTCCTGTGGGCGAAAATGCCTTGTTGATGCTAGAGGTCAGAGGAGAATGGGCTGACTGATTCAAGCTGATAGAAGAGCAACTTTGACTGAAATAACCACTCATTACAACCGAGGTATGCAGCAAAGCATTTGTGAAGCCACAACACACACAACATTGAGGCGGATGGGCTACAACAGCAGAAGACCCCACCGGGTAACACTCATCTCTACTACAAATAGGAAAAAGAGGCTACAATTTGTACGAGCTCACCAAAATTGGACAGTTGAAGACTGGACAAATGTTGCCTGGTCTGATGAGTCTCTATTTCTGTTGAGACATTCAGATGGTAGAGTCAGAATTTGGCGTAAACAGAATGAGAACATGGATCCATCATGCCTTGTTACCACTGTGCAGGCTGGTGGTGGTGGTGTAATGGTGTGGGGGATGTTTTCTTGACACACTTTAGGCCCCTTAGTGCCAATTGGGCATCGTTAAATGCCACGGCCTACCTGAGCATTGTTTCTGACCATGTCCATCCCTTTATGACCACCACGTACCCATTCTCTGATGGCTACTTCCAGCAGGATAATGCACCATGTCACAAAGCTCGAATCAATTCAAATTGGTTTCATGAACATGACAATGAGTTCACTGTACTAAAATGGCCCCCACAGTCACCAGATCTCAACCCAATAGAGCATATTTGGGATGTGGTGGAACGGGAGCTTCGTGCCCTGGATGTGGATCCCACAAATCTCCATCAACTGCAAGATGCTATCCTATCAATATGGGCCAACATTTCTAAAGAATGCTTTCAGCACCTTGTTGAATCAATGCCACGTAGAATTAAGGCAGTTCTGAAGGCGAAAGGGGGTCAAACACAGTATTAGTATGGTGTTCCTAATAATCCTTTAGGTGAGTGTATATTCGAACCGTCAACTCAAGGTGAACAAATAAGTGTATTCTGTGAAAAAAAATAATGTTTCGGTCACTCAAGTGATTGATCAGTATGTATTTTTAATCATGCTAAAAATGGTGTAATTTGGGAATTCAATATTGTACTTATCCATTTTGTTGTGAAAGCAGTCAGTGCACTTGCAGAGAGAGCCCACCCACACGCTCTTCTGATTGGCTGTGATTTTTGATTGATTGATCTCAGGTCGAGTCTGGTTTGCCGCAGAAAATCTTGTTGCATCGCGTCTCTGATTCGCGTCTGGTTAGGACACGGAGGCTGTTTAATTGCTTTTCAAAGGTGCAACAGAACTAACAAGCAGCATCGTGAGCTGTTTATTTCCCCTGCTTGTCTGAATGCCAGGGTATTGCAACTGCCATAGCCTACTCTGCCATACGTAAACGCCGCCCCTGATATAGGTTGTGACTATATCCCCATAGAGGCACATTTAAAGGGTGAATGTGTATTTATTTAATGAGAAGGATTCACTTGATAAAAAAAAAAAAAAAAAAAAAAAAAAGTATGATAGCCCACTGTCTTTTATAATTTATTTCAATATTGTCAAAAAATCTATTTGTTTGCCATATTTTGAATAAGTACTCATGTAAATGTGAGCTAAGGTTATTCAGACTTTGTTTCTCATACAGACTGATATAGTACTTTAGAAACTTGTTTCCGCCACAGAATAAAAAAATAAATAAAATAAAAGGTAATTGCAACTTTTTAATTGCAACACAATTAAGACTTTTTTTCTTTGTGAGTTTATATCCAGTGCTGGGTAGTAACTGATTACATGTAATCTGGATTACATAATAAGATTCCCAAAATGAACTACCTATAATTAGATTATATTACATTTTAAAATAATCAGAGTACAATTACTTTTATGGATTACATGATTATGCTATTCTCACAATGCCATTAATAATTCATTGATTCTCCCTACTACTTTTATCTTTTAAAAATCATACTGCTTATTTACATTATATTCTTCCAGGTTTGTGGAATTGCACACACAGACCAGCTACTGGTCATGTGACTATCAGTGGTCTCCTCTCCACCACTCAGCTGGATGTGATCATCCAGGTTGCTGCACATTGGTGGTGGTTGAGGAGATTCCCCCTTTCTATATGTAAAGTGCTTTGAGTGCCTAGAAAAGCGCTATATAAATGTAAAGACCCCCCAGCAGTTGATCACTGGATTTACAGAAATCATTTCACTTTTAAGAACTAAGTTCTCAACATTGCATATCTAATCAGTTCCAGTCTTAGCCTGCCAGGTCCGCCCATGTACACATCCCAGATCCGCCTAGGCCCGCCTCTGCTCCACGGCCCAGGCCTGTGACAGCTCCCCGACCCAGGCCTGCCATTGCCGTCCCATGGTCCATGTCTTGTCCCCCTGGATGGGCCTGGCCCACCATCCCACCCCCAAGACCTCCTCCGCTCCTCCTGGAATGTATGTCTACAGGTGCTGGTCATATAATTAGAATATCATCAAAAAGTTGATTTATTTCACTAATTCCATTCAAAAAGTGAAACTTCACAGACTGATGTATTTCAAATGTTTATTTCTTTTAATTTTGATGATTATAACTGACAACTAAGGAAAATCCCAAATTCAGTATCTCAGAAAATTTGAATATTACTTAAGACCAGTACAAAGAAAGGATTTTTAGAAATCTTGGCCAACTGAAAAGTATGAGCATGAAAAGTATGAGCATGTACAGCGCTCAATACTTAGCTGGGGCTCCTTTTGCCTGAATTACTGCAGCAATGTGGCGTGGCATGGAGTCGATCAGTCTGTGGCACTGCTCAGGTGTTATGAGAGCCCAGGTTGCTCTGATAGTGGCCTTCAGCGCTTCTGCATTGTTGGGTCTGGCATATCGCATCTTTCTCTTCACAATACCCCATAGAGTTTCTATGGGGTTAAGGTCAGGCGAGTTTGCTGGGCAATTAAGAACAAGGATACCATGGTCCTTAAACCAGGTACTGGTTGTTTTGGCACTGTGTGCAGGTGCCAAGTCGTGTTGGAAAATGAAATCTGCATCTCCATAAAGTTGGTCAGCAGCAGGAAGCATGAAGTGCTCTAAAACTTCCTGGTATACGGCTGCGTTGACCTTGGACCTCAGAAAACACAGTGAACCAACACCAGCAGATGACATGGCACCCCAAACCATCACTGACTGTGGAAACTTTACACTGGACCTCAAGCAACGTGGCTTGTGTGCCTTTCCTCTCTTCCTCCAGACTCTGGGACCCTGATTTCCAAAGGAAATGCAAAATTGACTTTCATCAGAGAACATAACTTTGGCCCACTCAGCAGCAGTCCAGTCCTTTTTGTCTTTAGCCCAGGCGAGACACTTCTGACGCTGTCTGTTGTTCAAGAGTGGCTTGACACAAGGAATGCGACAGCTGAAAGCCATGTCTTGCATACGTCTGTGCGTAGTGGTTCTTGAAGCTCTGACTCCAACTGCAGTCCACTCTTTGTGAATCTCCCCCACATTTTTGAATGAGTTTTGTTTCACAATCCTCTCCAGGGTGAGGTTATCCCTGTTGCTTGTACACTTTTTTTCTACCACATCTTTTCCTTCGATTCGCCTCTCTATTAATGTGCTTGGACACAGAGCTCTGTGAACAGCCAGCCTCTTTTGCAATGACCTTTTGTGTCTCGCCCTCCTTATGCACGGTCAGGTCAGCGGTCTTCCCCATGATTGTGTAGCCTACAGAACTAGACTGAGAGACCATTTAAAGGCCTTTGCAGGTGTTTTGAGTTCATTAGCTGATTAGAGTGTGGCACCAGGTGTCTTCAATATTCAACCTTTTCACAATATTCAAATTTTCTGAGATACTGAATTTGGGATTTTCCTTAGTTGTCAGTCATAATCATCAAAATTAAAAGAAACATTTTAAATATATCAGTCTGTGTATAATGAATGAATATAATATAAAAGTTTCACTTTTTGAATGGAATTAGTGAAATAAATCAACCTTTTGATGATATTCTAATTATATGACCAGCACCTGTAGTTTTGGTTTTGTTGGGCGTCGGAGCCGCCCATAGAGGAAGGGGCATCTGTAATGTCTAGTGTTTTGGTTTTGATGTCACGTTCAGGTTTCCTGGTTTGCCTTTTGTCATGTGACTTCCTTGCCCTCATGTGATCATGTCATGTGCTTCCCTAGTCTCATGTGTTATGTTTGATTGTTCACAGGTGTGTCTTGTTCAGTCATCAGTGCTTGTGTATTTAAATCCTCATGTTTGCCTTGTTACTTTGTCTAGTATGGTGTCACGGTTTATGAATACATTGTTTCCTGCTTGTCTCGTGTCACTGTTGTTTTGTGTGTGTGTGTGTGTGTGTGTGAGTGTGTGAAGGCATGCCCCAAGCCACTTGGACAATCAGCGTCGTCAGCGGTCACCCATCATCACACCTGCTGCAGCTCATTAACTCACCTACATATAATCACTTCTCATCTCCATTGTCAGATCGTTGTTTGATGTCTCGTTGGTGTGTGTCCCTCCTGTTGGTGTTTCGGTCCTCTGACTTCGAGTTCCTGTTTCCTGTTCGGTATCTTGTGGATTTGTTCGTCGTCTGGATTGTCTTCACCCGCACTCGTCACTTCACCAACGCACCAGATCATCTCAGTTCCTGCGCCACCCGTGATCCATCTCTCTGTGACGTTATTCCATCATATTACAATAAATCATTCTGCACTGCATTTGCTTCCTGTATTTCATCATGACAGTATGGTTTGTTGTAACCCACTGTTGGTGAGTTTTCCATGTCATGCAAAGCCATGTTTTGTCAAGTTCCTGTTTAGTTTGTAAAAATTCCTGTTAGTTTAGGTTTAGGGGCGGGGGTGGGGAACTACTTTTTTTCCATGGCGGGAACAAGCTTCTCCGAGCTAAATTGGTCACATACATATGTCACATATGCGAATGACCCACTGGAGACACATGGATGATCGTTTAGTGAATCAAAGGTCAAATGAGGGAGAAGTGATATACCAGCTGAGCCACTACAGAATAAACATATTTAGCATTTTAGATATGTGTATTAATAAAAAAAAAATAAATCTAATTTATGATGGGACTGAAGATTTGAATTGACTGGATTGTGTGTTAATGTTTCATTATAAAGGAACAGCCAATGCTGAAACCTGAATCTGCCACATCCTTTGTGGAGCCTCTTACTGGCATCATGCTGGATACTATTTTCACTTGTAACCTCTGAAGAATTCTCCCATAGCTAGGTGCATAAAATTGGTCATTATATTATATATTAGTCTTCTACAGGTTTTAAAATTACTTTATTATTTCAAATTCTGTGCTGGACCAAAGCAAATTGTTTTTAAATGCCATAATAGTTTCGTTTTACTTAGCACTGTATAATTGAGTTATTGGAAAACTAAGTTTTTTGCTCTTTAAACCGAACAAAGTTCAAATTATCCGCTTTTCTTTCCTCTCCAATCATTGATTAAACATTCATGTACACCGACATTCACAAGATTCTGTGGTTCACTATGAAGGAACTTGGCATCATTGTGTTCATTTTTACTCTGAACCACAACATTCAGGCCCAAACTCGGAAACCAGGTAAGTACTGTTAATTTCAAATAACACAATGGTTAAGAAATGAATTTGTTTTGTGAGTGATAACATGGTTTATGTCTGGTTTGTGTGAAGTTTAAGTTTCAAACTTGATAGAAGATTAAGAACTGTAAAGAGAAACAACTTTACAGACAAACTACTGGCAGCTGTGATTGCAAGAATTATTATGTAAAAATACAGTAAAATGTACACAACCTGCACATTTTAAAACTTGTAATTTACAAAATAAACTAGTAAATCCAAAAGTTATTTTCTGCTGAATAAGCATAACCACACTACTAAAATCTGTTTTGATCCTTTAACATATACTGACAAGCACCATAATAACACAGGTGGTAAAGAAAAAGCCACATGACGAATCACCGTCAATATATAGAGAAGGTGCAAGCAGTGTCACGAATAACCACCATCATTGCAACACTCATGTCACTAAAATAATGCAATAAACAATTTTCTTTTTTTTATCAATAAGATGTAACATAAAACCCTAATGTATACGTAACATAACCAATAAAGTTTTACACAATTATTTAATTGAAATACCATCGAATATGAAGTGTCACACAGGAAATGTTGATTTACCTTTTTCACTGTACATTATTAAATGAAATGTCCTGACAGAACTATTAAAATTTTTTTTTTACCGTATAGTAAGGGAATGTACTGTTAAAGGTAGGGTAGGCAATTTTCGGAGAGGCTAACAATAGCAGGATTGCTTTGAAAGCATGAGATCCCACCCTCACTTCAGAGCATCCCCAAAGCCACACCTCCTCCAAAACACTAGAATAGCGTACCTCAGGCAGCAAACAAAAGGGTCAAGAGATACAGCGTTAAACTACCCCATGTCTCAAAGCACATAACATTACAATAATAAATGAATATAACTTAAAGAGCACTGACCTGTACCACCTGACTGATTCATTTCGGTGTTGATCGTGTTGCCATCGAAACGCATACGTGCGAGTCACGAACCACTCCGAGAATAACGACACAGGTTTTCATCTCTTAGTTATGGCACGAACGCAGCATAAGCTGGTTGTTTTGGTTCAAAAGGAACTGTAGAAGGTGGCTGTTGGTTCGGATGTGGTACTTGGTGACTGATGTCTGTCTAATTCATAGCATGAAATGCGCTGATGACGTGTGATGTCTGTGCGACCAGGTGTGCGGAGGTATGCATGTATAATATATTATTATATTATATTATATTATAATATATATATATATATATATATATATATATATATATATATATATATATATATATATATATATATATATATATATATATATATATATATATATATATATATATATTATATAATGATGCTGACAGGCATTCAAACTGAATGCAATGATTGGACGAACATTTTATGGTCCTACACCTTCCACAGACGATATACACCGATCAGGCATAACATTATGTGTTGTAATCTAATATTGTGTTGGTCCCATTTTTTGCTGCCAAAACAGCTCTGACCCATCAAAGCATGGACTCCACTAGACCCATGAAGGTGTGCTGTGGTATCTGGCACCAAGATGTTAGCAGCAGATCCTTTAAGTCCTGTAAGTTGCGAGGTGGGCCCTCCATGGATCGGACTTGTTTGTTCACCACATCCCACAGATGCTCGATTGAATTGAGATCTGAGGAATTTGGAGACCAAGTCAACACATCAAACTCGTTGTTGTGCTCCAAGCATTCCTGAACCATTTTTGCTTTGTGGCAGGGTGCATTATTCTGCTGAAAGAGGCCACAGACACCAGGGAATACTGTTTCCATGAAAGGGTGTACATGGTCTGCAACAGTGCTTAGGTAGGTGGTACGTGTCAAAGTAACATCCACAATGGATGGCAGGACCCAAGGTTTCCCAGCAGAACATTGCCCAAAGCATCACACTGCCTCTGCTGGCTGGCCTTCTTCTCATAGTGCATCCTGGTGCCATGTGTTCACCAGGTAAGCGACAGTTGTGATGCTCACGTGCCCAGTGTTGGCGCTTTTGGCAGTGGACAGGGGTCACATGGGCACCCTGACTGGTCTGTGGCTATGCAGCCCCATATGCAACAAAATGTGATGCACTGTGTATTCTGACACCTTTCTATCAGAACCAGCATTAACTTATTGAGCAATTTGAGCTACAGTAGCTCGTCTGTTTGATCGGACCACACGGGTCAGCCATCCCATGACCTTGTCGTCGGTTCACCACGGTTCCTTCCTTCGAGCACTTTTGATAGATACGGACCACTGCAGACCGGGAACACCCCACAAGAGCTGCAGCTTTGGAGATGCTCTGACCCAGTCATCTAGCCATCCCAATTTGTCCCTTGTCAAACTCTCTCAAATCCTTATGCTTGCCCATTTTTCTAACACATCAACTTTGAGGACAAAATGTTCACTTGCTGCCTAATATATCCCACCCACTAACAGGTACTATGATGAAGAGATAATCAATGATAAATCAGAGATAAACAGTCAGCGATAAATCTCCTGTCATATGCCTGATCGTGTATATTATATTATATTATATTATATTATATTATATTATATTATATTATATTATATTATATTATATTATATTAATACAAATTTCTATATAGCGTGAATTGGAGAATTTGGGCAAAGTGGCAGCATTTTAAAAAAATAAATTACATAAAAAGGCCAATCTATAGAGAAGATGGCATTGTTGTTTCTGTAGATGTATGGACTGTGTCCAGACTAGTTACAAATAACCCATTCAAGATACAAAATCCATTCCCTAACATTTTATAACTTTGGCATAATGTAGGATATAGTGTAGATTTTACAACATTTTAATTGAGCACCTTGTTGGACAGATGTACTGTAATACAGTACAAATCACTCACTCACTTGTTATTTTTTCCCCCTAAAATCTAGACCCCTGCAGTCTGAAAACAGATGGAACCTGAGGTCATGGTTTATATGTACTACGATGGAGAAAAAGACAGTTGTTTTCCATTCCGGTACAAGGGAGAGGGTGGAAATGCAAACCGTTTCATAATCGAGAAGCAGTGCATGAGAAACTGTTCACGCAGAGCTGAAGAACTGTTCCCTAAAGACGGTAATCTTTCTACGCACATTTGTCTGCAATGACGCAACAAATCTTTTTGCATGAAATGCATTTTGATTTTGAAACGTCTTTGACTTAAGAAAATGCTGCCACCCCGTGGTAATTTTTTTTTTTTTTTACAGAAAGACTAGCTTGCATGCTTCCAAAAGAAGCAGGACAATGTTTCGGCCACTATCTGCGGTATTACTACAGTCCTGAACATCACACATGCAAGTCTTTCTACTGGACCGGATGTGTGGGAAACGGAAACCGATTCCTCTCACTTGCCCGGTGCAATGAAACGTGCTTCAATGCAGAAGGTACGTGTGGTAAGAAATGAAACTTATAGCTAATAGTGATTTTACCCAAAGATATATTATGCAAAAATGTATATTAATGTACATTTGTTAGATTAGATCTAGGCCTCAAGGACTACTCAGTTGAATCAGGAGTATCAATCGGTAACTGTCTTCAATATTATCTTTTCAACTCTTATCTAATGATATTAATTCAATTAAATCATTATTCCATCAGGAATTATCTTGGGCGTTGCACTTGACACCAGTAACTCCCTTATTTTCACTCTGGTGATTGTCTTTGCGGTCAAGAAGAAGTCTTTCCACAACCATGTGTCATAGGAGCAGTGCAAAACGAATCAACCATTTTATATAAAACTGTCAATACACACCTATTAATGTTGAATCTATGTCTTCTGCTATATCTGTAATTCAGCTTATTTCAAATTCTGCAAAACAATAAAGTTTCATTTGACTTAGCATTGTTAGTCTTTGTAATCAAGCTATTTGAAAGAAATCATACTGTGAATATACAGTAACAGTTGTCCCCTCCTAAAAGTTTATTGCTCTTATCTCGAGAGAAAGTACAAAGTGTAAAGCATCCTCCCCTCACTGATTATTATTTGCAAACGTTCATCTTCGCCAGCGTTTACATAGCTCTGTGGTTCACTATGAAGGAACTTGGCATCATTTTGTTCATTTTTGCTCTGAACCATAACATTCAGGCCCAAACTCAGACATCAGGTAAGAGATTTTTTGTTTAGTTTTTTTTTTTTTTTTTAAACACAGAAGGGTAAAGATATTACTTTGTGTTGTGTGTTATAATAAGGTTTATGGGTTTGGTCTTTGATTTGATGTTGAAAATACAATTCTCAAGGTAAAAACTAAATACTAAACATGCATAACACAATCATCTTGTATTCTGTGTGATGAAATTAGGTAAAGTGAAGATATATTAAGCATGAAAAAAGGTTCTGTCTACGGAGCCCCGTCACACCTTAGAAAGTCAGTTCACAATATCAGGGTTGTGTTCCTTTCAGAATTAAAATTGAGAAAACCATTTTAATTCCCCATTTAAGGAAGTAGAATTCAAATGTACTTAAGTTGAAAGAAATTCATATAACTGTGTAAGGTCCAAAAACGGCCTGGTCGAAGGACTTCTGCGTGTATGCCTTTTCAGCACTTCTGTTGGATTCATTTAATTTATGACCATCGAATTTTTAAATCTGACTCAATTAATAATTTTATCTGACTCCAATTCTTTGTAACTTTGTTACATTTGTAACTTAACAGCTGATCATAATTTTAGTTGTGGTTTAATTTAGATAGTATCTCTTAATTTCAAATATTCGTTCATCAAGGGACCCGATATCGCACAGGAACGAAGCGTCCGGTTTCGCCCGCCCACGATCACAACCTAGCCAGTTCTGATATTAGTCAGAGGATTACAGAGTGAATATTTTACCTTTAAGTGGTCGCACATGCTTACTCAACAAAAAGTGTCATTTTAGTAATAGTCACGAAAGCTGCAATTTGCTAATACAGTAATAGTCAGAAATCAGATTATCCCGCATGCTGCGCTCCATGCTTCAGTCAGGGGTCCTCGGTTTGATCTATTCTGGCAAAAGAATTGCGGAAATAAAGAACTCCACATTGATCAATACTAGAAGAAATGGTTTCAGAATAATACAAGGTAAATCAAGACAAAGGTTTATTTTGGCCAGACAGAACTTAAATAATTAAACACGAATCCATGGTACACAACTTTCAGCATAAGAATATAAAATACCATTGCAAAGTAATATGAAAATAGTTTCAGAGTCATATTTGGCACAATACATACAGTGTGTGTGTGAGTGCCTCTCAGGACACTGACACAACACTGCATGGGGGTTCTGTCTACAGAATGTTCCCCAATGGCAGCCCTGCTACCCTTCCTTAAATACCCAGACCAGAACAAAGGGTTGTAAATATTTGCAACACAAACACCTAGTTTGGGGGAGAGGATCAGATATCTTTGGAGAGACCACTCAAAAAGGAGAACACAATTCTCATATGTTTCAATCTTTCTAACCCTACCAGTGACTTCAGTGATGTTGAGACCATTTTACCAATCGCACTGTGACCTTTAAAAGACACCAGACATGAAAGGGATAAAACAATAGATTCACAAGATAAATCATATGTAGTATATCTGCATTTTGTGACTTAAATCAGGGGAAGGGGGAAAGGGAGGTGGGGTTTGGTCAGGCGGTGTCCCACAGTTCCTCTGTGAGATCTTCTCTTCAGATTGAGTTTTATTGTTTTATTGCAGGGCGCTGGATCTCGGCTTTTGTCTTAGTAGTAAAACCGCTCCTTACAACTGCAAATGTATTTTTTAACTAGAAAACAAAGGTTTGTAAAAACAAACCTTGGATTATTTCTTAAAAAAAAAAAAAAAAAAAAAAAAAAAAAAGTTTGAAGGTTTTATATTAAAGTCCCTTTCAAAAAAAGTCTGTTCACTCGGCGGCCATATTTGCAACGCCTCCGGCGCAGCTATTTTGGACATACAAGGCCAAGTCCTATTTGAATGGGGAATCCTTGAATCTCAAAAACTGCTTTCCGAACAATTAAATAACATATTTCATATCAGCAACAAAATTTGACATGAACTGTACCATTAATGTTGTTGTTATTATCAAATAGCGTATTTTTCAGGCTAGAGGCGCCAATGCGCATGTGTAGTCCTCAGGTCTCAGGGCTGTGTTCAGCCCCGACAAAGCGTTTTTTTTTTTAAACGGAAATGGTGGTGCGTTGAACACCCTGTTCTGATGACTCAGGAGTTGCAACTATGGCAGCTGAGAAGGCCAAATTCAAATGACTCTGTATGCAATTGGATAGTCCTTCAACCAATCAGACCACAAGAGGCGTGATCAACGGGCAACAACCCATCGCTTCTCTATCCATCATTGTGTTAAACCTGCCAATAGTGTGCCAGGTGGATAAGCCAGTCTGTGATTGGTTCCCGCAAAGTGTAACAGAAGCAGTAGAAATTAAAGTACAGGTTTCCAGACCGAGCTGCAGGGCGAAATCAAATCGCTGGCAGATCAGGCTGGGTTTACCCAGTCTAATAGTCACTGCCCTTACCGCCCAGAATAAAAGAGTGAAGCGATTTTTGGAAACTGTGGTTCCTAATTATTGTGATCCAACATTTGCCTCACATTTCAGGATGAAAAGACAAACATGTCTTCTAATATCTTCAATTGTTGCGTACACCGAGCTGCAGTGGACACATTTGTAAATTACTTTACTTAGACCCATTGTGTGAGCCGTCTCTTTAATACTGCACTGTTTATATACATGTTGCTGCTGATTGGGCTGACATTTGACACACCCACCAAACAAGAGAAAACGTATCTCAAACCCCATTGCACACTGTTTCCAGGAAACATGACATTCAAGCTGGAAACCATAGCAAAACGTTGCGCACCGGTTTAAGTTTGAATGTGCCTCAGGTTTCTATCGGAACCGGAGCTTCTAACTGCAGCTGCAGTGACGCAATGACTTCACCAATCAGCGATTGGCTCTTTAACTTTAGAAGGAGGGGCTATTATGCCATATTGCGCATGAAATGTTACCTAAAAGTCTAGGGAAAAATGTCAATGGAGCTACAACAGAATAACAGTCATCTAAAACTGTACTGACCACTCACTCGGTACACATAACATAACCAGAATAATCCTACATACAAACAGATTAGAATGGACAAGTTTGAACAGACTTCACTCTTATAAGACCTGTGTAACTACAACACTGGGCATCGCAATTGATTATATTAATGAGAATCAGAAAACTGATGTTTGTGTTTGTTTTCTATTGCAAATTTGCACAAATATGTTTAACTATACAAAAAGGTACAAATAAACCGCTGTCTCAAGATTTTGTAGGTCACAGTCAGTCACTGGTTGTCCAGGTTTCAAATGTGAGTAATCGTTAACACCTAAGTGCCTATCTGTAAAAAAAAAAAAAAAAAAAAAAGGACAACATTTACAACCGCCATAAAAACTAGGTGTGGACTGTGTCGAGGCTAGTTACACATTACTCATTCAAGATACAAAGATCACTTCCATTTCCATGATTGTTTCAACCAATTTAGCAGAATGTATAACACAATCTTATGGCAATTCATAATTATTTACTAGTTTTGGCAAATTGGTGGCTAAATCATATGAATCGTAGAATCTCATTCTTATGTTTTTGTATGGTTGGCATACGCTCAGTTAAGTTTAAAGGCCCGTTCAAAATAAGGATGATAACTATAATGATAAAGATATAGTTCTAAATATCATTCTGAATATAGGCTATGCATATAAAAAAAGTACACAATACAACTATAAGGATACACACAGACTACGATCAAAGTCCCTTTTAAAACAAGTAATTTCTCTCGGCGGCCATCTTTGAAACGCCTCTCAGGCATGCAAGTGCAGCTCCTGTCTCTTTGAATGGGGAAACATCAAATTCTGCAAAACTGTTTGCCAAGTGTCCGATTAAATTTCATATTTGAAATCACCAATGAAATCGGACAACAACTGTCTCATACATTTTTGCTATATTCAGTATATCGTGTACACAAATTCGGGCACTGGTAAGGACAGTAGCCTAAGGACGCTGGCTCACTACACATTGGGACACTGGTGACCGGCGACGTGACAACGTCCTCATTGTACAACAGCAGAGCTGATATCTTTCTGACATTACTTGTTATTTAAAGTAGGCTACATGATGATATTATTATAATATTATAATTTAAATTATTATAATACTTTGCCTGTTACATATACATGCAACATTTCATACGTAAATACTGTAAATTATAAATGTTAGCTAGACTGTGTTCATTACCTGTATAACAATGCATGTTTATCCTGAAATATAATAAAATAATGCTTTTTATTTTTAAAAACATATAATGTGTGTTGTTATCAGTCGTTATGTGTAGTGAGTTGGCTCACGTGATTAAGTTTCACACTTCAGAACTTCCGTTAAGGGAACATAGCGAGCATCGATGCACCCTGGGTTTTGCGGTGCATTGTGGGACTATTTAGGGAGGGAATGTTTCAGTGCACTGGAAGGATTCTGTGATTAAGACAGCCCTTAAAATGGCCGACTCCCTGATCAGTGCCCTGACTACTAAATTAGGGAGCTCATTGAGACACACCCTGGATTTTTCTGCCTGGACAAAGCTAATGCGCAATCTTAAAAACGTGTCCCAGAACACTGCCTGTTTCTATAGTAACCAGAGCTTCTAATGGCAGCTGCAGTGATGTGATGACTTTACTAATCAGTGATTGGCTCTTTCATTTAGAAGGCGGAGCACTTTCTTCCATTCATAAGTAATCAGATTGCACTTTGAATGCATCTTGCTTTAAAGGGATAGGTCATGCAAAAATGAAAATTGTCATTATTTACTCACTATCAAGTTGTTCCAAACCTGTAAACATTTTTTTTTTTAAAGAAGATATTTTGAAGAATGTTAGTAACCAGACAGTTGACAGGCCCCATTAACTTCCATACTATGGAAGTCAATGGGTTCCATCAACTGTCTGGTTACTAACATTCAACATTCCAACATTTAAACGACTAAATTTTATCAATAAATAAATAATAATTTAAGCACATTCTTTCAACTTAAATTCAAAATAACTCACAATTTCATGCATAACCCTTTTAATTCAGAATATCTTACATTGGGTGTCTTTGCTGACCTCCTGTGGGGGGAAAAAATATAATATAACATGATATTTAATGACTCTTGCCACTAGATTGCCTTATAGCTCTATATGGAGCAAATGAGCTGTTCCACTGGGTCCTAAAGTCAGTGTCTCTTCGGTATGCATTCAGATATTAAAGTTTTAGCATTTTTAGTTTTAATTCAGACATTTTTAGGGTTTTCTATGTATACTGAAGCTTTCCTTGCATTCAATTCATTCCTTTTTTGACCAGCGAGGGCAGGATTTGTTACTTTTTTTATTACAACCACATAAACCCCTTGAATCCAGTCAATTTTTGGGTGTGTATTCATGACTCATGATTCTTGGAACACTCAGATGAAAAAAAAAAAAAAAAAAAAAAAGTAATTTAAAAATGAGTTTCCGCATTAAAAGTGGCAGACAACACAACTGCAGAGTGCGCTTCTAATAAACAGAACAATAATAATAATAATACAATATAATTATGCATCATTTTCATTATTATTCATATTATATATCGGTATTGTTATCTTTATAGTTATTCTTGGTATGAATGGGCCATAAGTCTGGGGTTAGGGGTGGAACATGCATACTTTTTTTAATACTTGCAAGTTTCACGTCGTACAAATTGATATATAATCACCACCTTGTAACAGTTACATTTTCCTGTGAGATCAGGTTGGAATGTACAGGGGTTGAATAGTGCTTTACTAGATATTGGACAAGAACGTACTCTTCCTTTATTTTTATTTTTTCCCCCTAAAATCTAGACCCCTGCAGTCTGAAACCAGATGAAGGAACTGGGACAGGTGAGGTCATGGTTTATATGTACTACGATGGAGAAAAAGACAGTTGTTTTCCATTCCGGTACAAGGGAGAGGGTGGAAATGCAAACCGTTTCATAATCGAGAAGCAGTGCATGAGAAACTGTTCACGCAGAGCTGAAGAACTGTTCCCTAAAGACGGTAATCTTTCTACGCACATTTGTCTGCAATGACGCAACAAATCTTTTTGCATGAAATGCATTTTGATTTTGAAACGTCTTTGACTTAAGAAAATGCTGCCACCCTGTGGTAAATTTTTTTTTTTTCTACAGAAAAACTAGCTTGCATGCTTCCAAAAGAAGCAGGACAATGTTTCGGCCACTATCTGCGGTATTACTACAGTCCTGAACATCACACATGCAAGTCTTTCTACTGGACCGGATGTGTGGGAAACGGAAACCGATTCCTCTCACTTGCCCGGTGCAATGAAACGTGCTTCAATGCAGCAGGTATGTGTGGTATGGAACTTGTAATATTGATTTATACGCTAAATGTATATTAATGTACATTTGTTTGAATAGATCTAGGCCATGAGGACTACACAGGTGAATCAGATGTACCAGTCGGTAAGTGAAACTTGAATATGACGTTTTCAACTCATTCAACTCATTTATCCACTGATACTAATTTCTTATTATCCCATCAGGAATTATCTTGGGCGTTGTGTTTGGTCTTATTGGTGCCATTATTCTCATTGTGGTGATTGTCTGTGCATTCAAGTATAAGTATGTCACTACAGTACATTTTTGTTTGTGTTAGGCTATATTATTTTTTACTTTCACTTTTTCTGTAATTACACTGGAATTTATATCATTCAATTTTCATTTTTCTAGCTCGAAGAAACGTCAGAAAAAAGATGTGAAGATAGAGCAGCCGCTGAAAGAGCAGGCCATTGAGATGGGAGGAGGGGAAGCACAGCCAGCGACTCTTGAAATCTCTACAGTCCAGAATTGAAATATCTGAACTTACATTTTAAACCACAAATGTACATTGAAACTTTTTTTTTTTTTTTTTTTTTTTGTAAAGTGATGTTTTTAAAGGAAAGGCTTGACTGTAAAATAACAAAAAGGGTAGATAATATTTCTGTTGCTTATTTACTTGTACGTTATACTTGTGTCTACTATATTTGGAAGGTCCTTTCTCATTTACATTGTTTTTATGTCAGTCAAACTAGTCATATCACAATAAAACTTTAGTAGAAATGTCTGTATGGTCTTAAATTGCTTAAAATGCATAAGTGCATGGTAAAAATGTGAAATTAAAACTTAACATTTACAGAAATAAATTTTATTATATAGTTTTAGGTTTCTCTTCAGAAAAAAAACTAAATGAAATAAAGATTGCAATAATAAAAAAATAAATAAAATAAAGGAAAGTTAACATTTACAGAATTCATTTTATTAAATAGTTAATCATAGTTGTGTTTCTCTTCAGAAATAAAATACAAAATAAATTACAATAAATAAACTAACATGTACACAATTAATTTTATTGTATTGTTAGTCATAGTTTTGTTTCTCTTCTGAAATAAAAAAATATATATGAAAAAAAAAATTATTATAAAAATAAATATTTACAGAATTTTCAGTTTTGTTTCTCATCAGAAATAAAAGGCAAAAATATATAATAGTAAAATAAATAAACAATTACAGAATTTATGTTATATTGTTAGCCATATTTTTACATTTCTCTTGAAAAATAATATTCATTTAATAAAATGAAATAAATAACAAAAAGTAAATAAAATGAATACATAAATAAATAAGCTAACATTTACATAATTTATTTTACTACACATTAACCATAGATTAAAACATGAAAATAAATAAATACAATCTGTTTTATTATATTATGTTTCTCTAAAGGATTATATAATATGCAGGGGCTCAAACCGGGATAATGATATAATCGGGGCACAAGGTATCAAAACGTTTGAAAACGCCTGAATTAAAATATTGATTTGTAAAATAGTCACACTTATCGGCACTATGACAAATCTGTTCCAGCACTTGTTCATCATATAGCACTTCCTCCCTCATTGCACTTCCAATTTTCAAGTTCAATTTAAGCGTGCTTTATTGGCATGACAAAAACTGTTACACATGAATTGCCAAAGCAATGTAGCTAGGCTGCGTACAAAATGTGTGTAATGTACAATATCATTAGTGCAAATACTTAATTCTTCTCAGTATTTGTCACCGCTCTCCCTATGAAGGTTACATGGCCCTGGTTCTGAATTGTATCATGCGTTTTCTCGATTAACACAAACAAACATTGTGTGTGTATCCATACCATCAAAGTAAAAGTAAAGTTTGAAGATTGTCAAGTACGCTCCCCATTTAGACTGTATTTTTGCTGTCTATGTAGGGAGCCCAGTGGGTTTTGAGACAGCCCGAGTGAGTGGATGCATGTCAGCTCTCTTAAACCATAACAACGCACTTAGCGTTGTGCAACGCCAACTGCTAACACATCTATACGTCTAGGAATCTAACTTACCTACTGCTTCTCAAAAACACATTCTGTGGCTTTGAAACATAACTTACACGTTCAGAGTTTAAACACAGAAATCGTGCAGAAGAGAGGACAGGCTGGGTTAGCTAGTGCTGTAGCTACTAGCTCACAGGCTCATGGAGTGCCCTCACCTCAACTCCAGTGTCTGTATGACGGTGGACCCGAGCCGCTTCCCCAACGGTTCCCCTTCCTCATGGTGCTGTTCTGGTGAGTTAAATGCGGATACCAATGACTATTCACTAATAATTACTAACAATTAAGTTCGTTTCCTGTGAAATAGCTCGAGCTAGCCGAGCCGGCTAGTGCTTCCTTGCTCCCACAGCAGCTCGCGCTAGGAGACTTTTGTGGGGTTTTTAACTAATATAACTGAAAACTGAGGAAACCATAATCGTAATATATAGTAATATGATGTGAAATAATAATATTTCCAAGTTGTACTCATTTAAAACCCCAAACTAAGTAGTTAAGCTTTACACAGCACTCAAACTTGCTAAAACTTGCTAAGCGCAAAGCTTATTGTTCTGTGAACACATTTCAATGTTTTGTTTTAAAAAAAATATTAGACGGTTGTCACGTTTACTTTCGCGACGGAAATGTTTGTGCTTCAGAAAGTTGGCTTTTTAATCTGCGATTTGCTCTCGATGTAAATTTCTTTATGTCGAGCTTTCGATTTTAATATAACAGGCCTTCTGATTTACATTAAATTATTCATTTATGATCTTTATATGCAAGATTGTGAGGAAAATATAAAGCAGTCTAGCTGTGCAGACCTTGCTAGCAAAATAAACCGGAAATAACGTCTGCAAACGTTTTTACAACATTAGTGCAATGCATTCGTGGCCTTAAATGTGGGAAAGGATCAAAACACTGAAATCTAGAGGATCTAAATTTTAAACTCTTTCTATCTTCTCACCTTCATTTTGGATTTGATCAGTTGCTGTATGTAGGAGTATTAGGCCTAAATGTGTCATTTGAAAGTAAGTAATTGTAAATGGTAATTATTGGCTTAGTGTGGGACCCGCTCTTATAAGGGCCAGTTTGCTGAAAAATGTTCCTGAGGACATTTCGAGGAAGCCATTAAAGGTTGGAGAGACTTTTACAGTAACCCATTAAGTCTTACGGCAACGGACTTGTGGAAAGAAAAGAAGTGCGGGATCTAGTGTCCGGTCATCTGTGTTTTTCACCAAATCATAGATTTTATAGACCAAATAAAAACAAAAAGTAAAAATGGGTGTATTAGAACAATTATTTCTGGGGGTGCATGCATGGATATCACATTTTTGCAGATAATTGTTTTAATAGCATGACCAATGTTGTAAATATTTTCAAAGAAGTCTCTTCTGCTCAGCAAAGCTGCATTTATTGGATATATGAATCAAAAATATAGTAAAACAGTATGAAATATTATTATAATTAATATAATTTATTCTTTGGAAAAGCTTGATTTTTAGCAGCTATTAACACGATACTTCAGAAATCATTATAATATGCTGATTTAATGAAGAAGCTAATCGTATTATTATCACTAGAAACGTTTGTAACGTTATAAATGGCTTTACTGTCACTCTTGATAATTTTAATGTACCCTTGCTGAACAAAAGTGTTAATTTCTTTCTTTTTGATGGCAAACTTTTAAATGCTAAGTGTATTTAGCTAAAATTGAGATTTTCGACATGGATAAATCTGATAAATATCATTGCAGAAACATTTCCTTGTTGATGGCAATGCTGTGTAAAATGTGTTCATTTAAATGTAGCCATATTGTGTACATAGCCTAATATATTTTTACAGTGTTTTTTGGTTGCAAGGCCAGAGTCGAGATGAATTGTCATGTTAGATTACACTGAAAACACATGAACATTTAGGGCGTGACGCCAGAGGCCCTTCAGCACACCCACGGGACATGAGAAATTCCCCCATATCTCTCTTTTAACACATTTCACACTTATAAAACATGTCTTTTCAGAGACCCTCTCATTGATACTACTAAAACATACTTTAATATTCATTTAAAATGATCAAATTAGTAAAACAGGGCTGTGAACTACCTTAAATACCATATAATTAATTTTACTCTACATTGTGGGAGATCATACAAAATGTACCTGCTTAGGTGACTTTGTTCCCGACTTTGTTAAAATGTCGCTTCTTTTGTTTGAAGCACATTATATAAAGCATGTGACAATAGCACAGCATTGCTGCTTTCTTAATCAGCGCACAGCAGGTACGAGGAGACGCACGGGGTCTATTGACTTTTTCCACATTTGTTGGGTCGTGCACAGACCAGCATTCACCAGAATCGACCGTTCCTTAGCAACGGCTAATTCAGATGCTTGTTGTGCACTCAGAAGGGAAGGTGATCAAGGCAATTAGAACAGAGAGCTCTCTCTCTCTCTCTCTCTCTCTCTCTCTCTCTCTCTCTCTCTCTCTCTCTCTCTCTCTCTCTCTCTCTCTCTCTCTCTCTCTCTCTCTCTGTCCTCTCCTCTCTCTCTCTCTCTCTCTCTCTCTCTCTCTCTCTCTCTCTCTCTCTCTCTCTCTCTCTCTCTCTCTCTCTCTCTCTCTCTCTCTCTCTCTCTCTCTCTCTCTCTCTCTCTCTCTCTCTCTCTCTCTCTCTCTCTCTCTCTCTCTCTCTCTCTCTCTCTGTCCCTCTCTCTCTCTCTCTCTCTCTCTCTGTCCCTCTCTCTCTCTCTCTCTCTCTCTCTCTCTCTCTCTCTCTCTCTCTCTCTCTCTCTCTCTCTCTCTCTCTCTCTCTCTCTCTCTCTCTCTCTCTCTCTCTCTCTCTCTCTCTCTCTCTCTCTCTCTCTCTCTCTCTCTCTCTCTCTCTCCTCTCTCTCTCTCTCTCTCTCTCTCTCTCTCTCTCTCTCTCTCTCTCTCTCTCTCTCTCTCTCTCTCTCTCTCTCTCTCTCTCTCTCTCTCTCTCTCTCTCTCTCTCTCTCTCTCTCTCTCTCTCTCTCTCTCTCTCTCTCTCTCTCTCTCTCTCTCTCTCTCTCTCTCTCTCTCTCTCTCTCTCTCTGTCCCTCTCTCTCTCTCTCTCTCTCTCTCTCTCTCTCTCTGTCCCTCTCTCTCTCTCTCTCTCTCTCTCTCTCTCTCTCTCTCTCTCTCTCTCTCTCTCTCTCTCTCTCTCTCTCTCTCTCTCTCTGTCTCTCTCTCTCTCTCTCTCTCTCTCTCTCTCTCTCTCTCTCTCTCTCTCTCTCTCTCTCTCTCTCTCTCTCTCTCTCTCTCTCTCTCTCTCTCTCTCTCTGTCCCTCTCTCTCTCTCTCTCTGTCTCTCTCTCTCTCTCTCTCTCTCTCTCTCTCTCTCTCTCTCTCTCTCTCTCTCTCTCTCTCTCTCTCTCTCTCTCTCTCTCTCTCTCTCTCTCTCTCTCTCTCTCTCTCTCTCTCTCTCTCTCTCTCTCTCTCTCTCTCTCTCTCTCTCTCCCTCCCTCCCAGCAGGCCACAGCTAGAGATTACTTTCACATGAGGTTAACATGCCACCTCAGCTCATCGCAGTGCAAAAGTGGTTCTTATTATTATGCACTAGGTTTCATGTTTTTGTTATGTGAGTTTGGATTTATTAAATGCCAAGTTACATTTGTAAAAATTAAGTTTTGGGGGAAAAAATAATGATGGAAACATTATAAAACGTAAAGTAAAAAATACAAATATTATACAAATGCTGAAAATATTTAGAAATATTGAAAAAATGACACTGTGTGTATATTTATTTATTTATTTATTTTTATTAAGCCCAAGATATTATACAAATTACACGCATATTATACATATATGTATAATATTTTATACATTTGTAATATATTTTATACATTTGTAAAATGCCATTGATCATGGATGTATTTTTATTTTCTCCCCAATTTTTATTTATTTTTTTGTATTTTTTTGTAGTTTGCCGGTCAAACAAAAGCCCGTGGGTTTGTCTGACGTGCTTGAACGTGCATTGCGGAAGGTGAGTGCTTAAATTGATATTTTTAATCTGTGTGGTTTCATTCTTTATGATTTAAATATTACAGTAAATATTACATTCAGGTGTAAAGCCATAGTTCCTTGATTTAGTAAAATAATTTGAATTAGTATTGTGAAGAATTATATTTAAGCTGTATAAAAATTAATAAAATATTCAAATTATTTTAGTAAGTAAATTGAATTAAAATCAATCAAATATTAATTATTAATACATTAAATTTCACACATATTAACATTTCTTTGCATCTGTTTGCTCTGGCAGGTATGTTAACGGCCATGCCAAAAAGCATTTTGAGGAGATTCAGGCTCCAGGTGGTGGTCAAAGGAAGCCAGAGCGAGAAAAATTGAGCGAGAAGAGTCAGCAGCACTCTGTGTGTATGGACTGCAACAGTTTTAGCACATTCTGGTTGGTTTCTTTCCACAAATACTTTAAAATGGACATTAATAAGATGGATATTCTTAAAGAGACAGTACATACAATATTATTCATTGAGCAGTGTTTGTGTTAATCTTTCACATCGTTTTCTTCTGCAGTTACAGATGTGACGAATTTGTGGTGAATGACACAAAACTAGGGCATGTGCAGAGGGTCAGAGAACATCTTCAGAGTTTGGAAAAGTAAGACTGATGTTTGTCGAAGTGCATCCATTCAACAATCATCATCACATGAATACATTGTTGATGTTATTGTGAAACTATTTATTCTCTTTGTTCAGCTCTGTGTCTAATTCCGACAGACAGAGGAAGAGAAAACTGTCAGACAGTTCTTCTCCTGACAGCAAGCTGAAGAAAGACAGTGTAAGTTAAATTGGATTCTAGATATGTGTGTAAAAGGGCCCAGTGTGCTGAGAAATGGTTCAGAAAAACACAACCATCTACATATCTAACCAAATATTTAATTAAATTTAATTAAAAATTAAATTCTGGAAGGTAAAAAATTCTTCACCAATATGTTGTCATGTTGTAGCCTATTAATATTTGAAGTTGAATATTTTGCTTATTTTATTATTTCATTAGGCTTAACAGGGAGCTTTATAAATGTAAAATGGTTAATAAATAAATAAATAATATTATTATTATTTTTATAATAATTTTTTTTTTAACCATTGTAAAGTTCCCTGTTAAGTCAAAAAAAAAAAAAAAAACATTTTATATATATATATATGTATGTATGTATGTATGTATGTATTAATTATAAACATTTTAAGCCTAAAAAAGCCAACTATTTTACATATGTAGGCCTAATATAGAGCTTTAGAATTTTAAAAATGCTTTGGGGAAAAACATTTATTTAAAAAAATTATTAAATGTGTGTGTATGAATATAATGTATGTAATAGTTTAATAAAATACTATACTAAATACTAATACTGTATTGCCAAAAGTTTTGGGACGCCTGCCCCTCTACATGCACATGAACTTTAATGACATCCCATTCTTATATATGTGTATATGTATATGTATATATGTGTGTGTGTGTTTATATTTTATTATATCACTATAAATCTATATAAAATCTCTCTCCAAATAAATAAAAATACATAGAAATCTCTGGTGATGCCACTGTTAAGAAGTACTTAAATCTTTGCTTTGTAGATTTTATTTGTGGCATGTATACATTCGCTTTTAGTTTAAATTATGTATGCATCACTTGTCAAATTTGTGCTGGCTCCATAATTTTTCTAAAATATCCCCACACAGGATGGCACTCTAGCACATTGTGCCACAGGCCTCCGCAACCTGGGCAACACTTGCTTCATGAACGCCATTCTCCAGTCCCTGAGGTAAGAGCAACCCTCACGACCCCGAGCCAAGGGTAGCTGGAGATGTGTATTCTGGCAGGGTGTGTGTGGCCCGGCTCGAGGAGGTTGACTGGCTCCCTGCTCTCTGCTGGCGGATAACAGTGTCTCTGTGGCCAGTGAGCTGGCTGGAGTAGAGCTTGATGGGCAGCCAGGTGACGGATTAGGCCGTCTGCCTGCTCACCGCAGCCAACCTTACACTGGCCAGGCTGATGGCTAAACCGCATCAAGTAGCTCATGCCAAATATCATATAAACTGTTAGGCCTGTGTTATGAACTAGTGAGGGGAAGCATTCATTTCACTGCAGTTACACTACCATTCAAAAGTTTGAAATTAGTATGTTTTTCTTTTAAGAAATTAATACTTCTACTCAGCAAGGACACATTACATTGATCAAATGTGACAGTTAAGATTGTACATTTTATATAAAAACCCAATATTTCAAATAAATGCTGGTCTTTTGAACTCTATTCATCAAACAATCTTGGAAAATAGCACAGCTAATTTCAACATTGATCATAATAAGAAATCATATTAGAATCATTTCTGAAGGATCATTTGACACTGAAGACTGGAGTAATGATTCTGAAAACATCTACAGCTTTGCATCACAGGAATAAATTACATTTTAAAATATAATGCAATAGAAAACATGAATTTTAAATTGTAATATCTCACAATATTACTGTATTTCTGACCCCAAACTTTCTAATGGTAGTGTATGTGCTTTTGCTTTTAGATTTGTCATGGTCAACAATGTCCATGGTATGTTACAAATATGTCATGGGTCTTTTTATTTCTGAGCTGTCATTAGTTTTAAGGCCTGAATGAGATCTAAATCTACCTTTAAAAAAAAAAAAAAACTTTCCATTTGCACACTTTTGCTAGTCATAATCCATGGAAAAGGAAGCTTTGGCAAGGTTTCAGAGGATTCTGGCATATTGTCGATGTTTAGTTTGCATTTGGAAAGATATACTAAAAGGTCGTACGGATTTTCAGTCATGCTAGAGACAGATCTGTTTAGTTAAACGCTGGTTTTTGTTTCCTGTCTCCAGTAACATCCAGGTGTTCAGCTGTTATTTCAAGGAGCTGCCCTCGGTGGCCTTACGAAGTGGGAAAACGGCAGGAAGGAGAATGTACCACACCAGAAGTCAGGGGGACAGCAGTGTGTAAGGTCCTCTCCACTGAATGGCAAAGAGGGGGGTTTGAATGGTGTCCTTTATTTTAAGGAAAATAGTCAGAACACACTTTTCCTAGTGTAACCCTTTAAAATATCGCATACGTAAGGGATAATCCACGGCTAGCTGTGCATTATTTTTAATTATTTTAATGCACAGTGTGGAGGCAAAGAACCACCTGACATGAAGTGAAGTGCATTCAAATTGTTTAATGCACAGCTAGCCGTAGATTATCCCCCTTATACCATGATCATTTGCCAGCATTAACAACGTAAAGCTGCTGTTGATGTTTGCAGTGCAATATTTGACCGGAAGGTTCAGATCTAGCATTCTGCCCACTTTGAATCAGACACAGAGATAAAGTAGTGCGTAAGATTGCATTTATTTGAATGAATGAATTATAGCATTTACTTGAATGAATTATCGAGAGAGAGAGAGAGAGAGAGAATACAAATATTGATCGTATTCGTATTCCATATTGATCTAAATGTCTATGGAATGGTTATATTTTTGTTACTTAAAGAATTAATATAGTGTGACAAAAATATATTGTTTGTCATTTTAAAAAGTGATTTAAACAAATAAATAAATATAAATTAATAATATATATCAAATTATATATATATATATATATATATATATATATATAAACATAAAATGTGAATTCCTGAAATTTTAAATGTTTTTATTTGTTTATTATTTATAAATATTTGTAAATGAAACTTAAAAAAAGGAAAAAATTTTTAGTTTTTCATTTTAATAAGTACAAATGCAGTGTTTCTCAACTGGTTTTGACCAAGAATATATATATATATATATATATATATATATATATATATATATATATATATATATATATATATATATATATATATATATATATATATATATATATTATATATTATTTTTCACCTAAAGGATTATTAGGAACACCTGTTCAATTTCTCATGAATGCAATTATCTAATCAACCAATCACATGGCAGTTGCTTCAATGCATTTAGGGGTGTGGTCCTGGTCAAGACAATCTCCTGAACTCCAAACTGAATGTCAGAATGGGAAAGAAAGGTGATTTAAGCAATTTTGAGCGTGGCATGGTTGTTGGTGCCAGACAGGCCGGTCTGAGTATTTCACAATCTGCTCAGTTACTGGGATTTTCACGCACACCCATTTCTAGGGTTTACAAAGAATGGTGTGAAAAGGGAAAAACATCCAGTATGCGGCATTCCTGTGGGCGAAAATGCCTTGTTAATGCTAGAGGTCAGAGGAGAATGGGCCGACTGATTCAAGCTGATAGAAGAGCAACTTTGACTGAAATAACCACTCGTTACAACTGAGGTATGCAGCAAAGCATTTGTGAAGCCACAACATGCACAACCTTGAGGCGGATGGGCTACAACAGCAGAAAACCCCACCGGGTACCACTCATCTCCACTACAAATAGGAAAAAGAGGCTACAATTTGCACGAGCTCACCAAAATTGGACAGTTGAAGACTGGAAAAATGTTGCCTGATCTGATGAGTCTCGATTTCTGTTGAGACATTCAGATGGTATGAAAGTCAGAATTTGGCGTAAACAGAATGAGAACATGGATCCATCATGCCTTGTTACCACTGTGCAGGCTGGTGGTGGTGTAATGATGTGGGGGGTGTTTTCCTGGCACACTTTAGGCCCCTTAGTGCCAACTGGGCATCGTTTAAATGCCATGGCCTACCTGAGCATTGTTTCTGACCATGTCCATCCCTTTATGACCACCATGTACCCATTCTCTGATGGCTACTTCCAGCAGGATAATGCACCATGTCACAAAGCTCGAATCATTTCAAATTGGTTTCTTGAACATGACAATGAGTTGACTGTACTAAAATGGCCCCCACAGTCACCAGATCTCAACCCAATAGAGCATCTTTGGGATGTGGTGGAACGGGAGCTTCGTGCCCTGGATGTGCATCCCACAAATCTCCATCAACTGCAAGATGCTATCCTATCAATATGGGCCAACATTTCTAAAGAATGCTTTCAGCACCTTGTTGAATCAATGCCACGTAGAATTAAGGCAGTTCTGAAGGCGAAAGGGGGTCAAACACAGTATTAGTATGGTGTTCCTAATAATCCTTTAGGTGAGTGTATGTGTATATATATGCCCATGACCCTGTCGCCGGTTCACCACTGTTCCTTCCTTGGAGCACTTTTGATAGATACTGATCACTGCCGACCAGGAACACCCCACAAGAGCTGCAATTTTGGAGATGCTCTGACCCAGTTGTCTATCACAATTTGGCCCTTGTCAAACATGCTCAAATCCTTACGCTTGCCCATTTTTCTGGCTTCTAACAAATCAACTCTGAGGACAAAATTTTCACTTGCTGCCTAATATATCCCACCCACTAACAGGTGCCGTAGTGAAGAGATAATCGGTGCTGTTAAATTTTTTTGTGTAAAATTTTGATATCTTGTTCTCGTCGGCCAAAAATTCAGCTTACAAAACATAATGTGGTTGATGCAATTCATGTTTATCCTCAATACAACTGCATTTAATATAGTCTGGGTAATTTTTTTGTTACTTTGTATATTTTGTTTATAGTTTTCAAGGATGAGGGCAGCCCATTTATTTTGAAATCCTAAACGCACAATTATACGTTGAGATACACTGTATTATTTGCATTAATCATGCAAGTGTTTTTCTGCTCTGTTGTGCAGATCTCTGGTTGAGGAGTTCAGGAAAACACTCTGTTCACTTTGGCAGGGGAGTCAGACTGCCTTCAGCCCAGACGCCCTCTTTTATGTCATCTGGAAAATAATGCCAAGTTTCAGGTATCATAATTTTTTTTCCATGAATTTGTCATCCTGAGCTTTTATAAGATATACTACAAGTTGCACCAAAATGCAATTACATTTTTCATCATTCAAGCACCCAGAAGAATAATTTGTCTGTTTCATCCATTTTTGCTAGTGGTTGACCGTTATCATTTTTTTTTTTTGATGGCTTCTCAGAGACCTGGATGGCTGATACAAAGCCGATATATTTGATGACAAACTATTTAATTTAGAGATCATTTCTGCAATTTATTTACATAATATTTACTAATGTAAAGTTATATAATTAGGAAATGTTAGGGAGGGATGATTAGGGAAGAGATCCAGTCAGTACTGATGTCTTGTGTAAAAGATGCGCACATTTGAATTGTAACATGCTGATCTAACCGCGGGAAAATGTGGCGCTGTTGCACGTTCTACAGGCTCAAGAAACTGCGCTTCAGAGCAGTTCAGTCAATGAATAGCGCACTTTTATGCCAGGTAATTGTTTATGAACTAATGCTGATGAATAATGACAATGTTTACTTTACAATGTTTATATAGTAATATGATTTAGACGGTTGTAACAATGCATATTTTATCTCCTTCATCTGAATTTGAAAGAGAAGCCTGCAACTGCAATAGTAAGGCGAAGACATTTCAAAATAAGAGTCAATGTGTATTTCAAGCTTTTTATAATTAAAAGTCACACATTATATATACGTCTTTGGTTACACCATAAACTATTTCATTTAATTCCCATTTCATTCATAACCAGGAGGAAAGACTAAGAACAGTATTTGACACATATTATTCAATAAAGTATCAGGATTATAATAGTTAACTAAAACCATTAAAAATTAAACTTATTTGAAGCTTTAACTTAACCTGATATACTAACTAAAACAGAAGTACAAAATTATAAAAACTATATAAATGTTTTTAAAAAACAAACAAAAAAGTGAATTGAGCTCTCTTTCGTGTATTTTTGCGCTTGAACGGTCAAACACATTTATGTTAAAATGTCAGTTTTGACGTATTCAATTAACAGTCAGTTATGTAATGCTTAAATGCTCAATGAGCATTACAAACTCATTAGATTTTAGTCAACTAAATCTACTATAGATTTAGTCAACTAAAACTAAAAGCAATTCAGGTGACTAAAATATGACTAAAACTAAATGGCAGTTTAGTCAAAAGACTATGACTAAAACTAAATCAAAATTTGCTGTCAAAATGAAGTGAACACTGCTTTGAAGTAACATGCACTAATGAATCTTCAAAAAATGCCAAGAACATCTTTAAGAAAGTCAGTGGGATAAATTTTGACATTAATCTGATGTTTTTGCAGGGGTTACCAGCAACAGGACGCTCACGAGTTCCTGCGTTACCTGCTGGATCATCTTCACAGAGAGATGCAGGGAAGCAAGAACGGGTTGCCCAGTCCCGCCCTGACCCCAGACCGACCCAAACATGCCTCCGAGAGCAAATGCTGCATGTACGATACACCTCTGAACACATATATTTGTAATTTTAATGGACAAATAGGTAGTCCTGTCCAAAACTTAAGCTGCCTTTCCACTATCTCCACCATTTGCACATGAATCTCACATTTTGTCCCATAGTGGCAGTTGCACAGAACTTTCGATTTGGTCATAAAGCAACTGTTAACTGCTGCTTATTCACTGTTAAAATGAATGATGTGAATGAATGATTTAAATTAATGTATGAATATATATCCACTCAGAACAAATGATGCCCAATATTATTAACAGAATTATTCATAGCTACCAATTTCCAGAAATAGTATTTAAAGAAAAATGTTTTAGTGGAAAAATACTGGTCCTTCTCCCCTCGCACTCATAGTGTTGATTACAATACATCACATTCGGTCAAGCAGTCGCATACAATCTAGCCACAGAAGTTCAAATCGGATCTGAAATTTCTGCATATGTAACCTGTCCTACTCGATCTGGTTCAAGTGGGATTCGAACCAAGGTCTCCATATGGGAGGCGGACACACTAACAAGTAGCTGTTAGTGTGCCTCTTGAGTCCAGGGGAGTAAGGTCTCGCGCCCCTACACCTCACTCCCATCCAGGTCACGGCACCAGATGCAACAGATCCTACTTGACCCGCTCCGAGCGGGATTTGAACTGGGGTCTTTGGCGTGGGAGGTGGGCACGCTAACAAGGACGCTAAAGACTGCAGTCTCTATTGTGCCTCTTGAGGCCAGGGGAGTGAAGTTTACACGCACAACTCTTACTGGCCTACATCTGTTACACTCACCCCCCCAAACCTCACTCCCATCCGGGTCAGCAGCACCAAATGTAACCGGTGCTACTTATCACCCGCTCCGAGCGGGATTTGAACTGGGGTCTCCTGCGTGGGAGGTGGGCATGCTAATAAGGACGCTAAAGACTGCAGCCGCTAGCGTCAGTCGCTAATGCGCCTCTTGAGTCCAGGGGAGTGAAGTTTACATGCACAACTCTTACTGGCCTACATCCGTTACACATATGGTCAGAACTCCACAAAGCTCCCGTACTACTCAACATCAAAAATGAATGACTTCCAGTCTGTCACTTGTCGGAAATTGTGGAAAAGCAGCTTTACGCCTCAGGTTGAGCAAGAAGATGATATATTGGACGACTCAAATACAAAATAAAGAGTAATAGCAACAACTTGTCTTCAGTAAACAAAATTTTTTCTAGTCAAAGCGGTACACAGATGGTTTGGGGCAAATTTCTAATTCGAGGTAGGTCTATCTCAGCAGGCTGCCCCTCGTTCCATATCTCCCCTGCTAGTTTAGTGAGTTCGTGGGTAGCAGTGATAAAGATAACTCTTTACGGCACACAGAGGGAAGTCTTTCGTATACAGAGACGGCTGTTCCCACACTGGCCTGCTGCTAGAGGCAGAGCCACCCTGTTGTGTTTGTATTAATAGCTGCAGACAAGTGAGGAAGCCCCTAGCCAAGGGCTGTGAGGGTGACCTGAATGGATTTGCCAGGGTTATTGAAAAGGAAGTGCAGTGTTGTGTCGTGCTCACTGGATTGTACGGAACAAAATGGCAGGTTAATCCTGCTGCCAATAGACAGACTAGATGTGCTTTCATAAGGGCCTGATTCTGTTGAACACTTTTGGGAAACGGTACTCATGTTGGTTTATTTAAAGGGGACCTGTTATTCCTTTGTTCAAAGTCTTGATTTAGTTTTTGGGGTCTACTAGAATAGGTTTTCATGCTTGAAAACATAATTTTTTACCAAATTTGACATTGTTGCAGCACCTCTCATCCCAGTCTGTCAGTAATGCTCAGTTTAGTTTGTGTTTCTATGAAGACTCTCCTTCTGAAAAGCGCAATGTGCTCTGATTGGTCGGCTGGACCAGTGTGTTGTGATTGGTCAACTGCTTTTAGTGTGTTTTGGAAATGTCATGCCCCTTACCATAACCGCAAGTTTCAACACACTACTAATGCAATGTGTGTGTGTGTGTGTGTGTGTGTGTGTGTGTGTGTGTGTGTGTGCGTGCCTGGGCGGGAATTATTTAAATGAGGAATATTGTGAATTTTTCGTTCCCGGAAGAAAACTTGAGACTACAATCAAGGCGTTTCAGTGCGCACTGATATAGACAATCATTTCCTTTAGCGTGATAATAGGACCCTTTCAATAATGCAAAGTGGTTTTGCTTTTCTACTAGAAATGGGACCTCCACTATCGTTACATCTGTGTTTGGTGGCGTTCTACAGAATGAGGTGTACTGCTTGATATGTGGCACGGAGTCTCGAAAATTTGATCCATTCCTAGGTGAGTTGTCAATCTGGTCCATCAGCTCTAAAAGCTTTGTCGGCCTTTGTTGCCATGGTTACGCTAAATCGTGCTCTCCTCCAGATCTCTCATTGGACATTCCCAGCCAGTTCAGAATCAAGACCAAGACAAAAGACCAAGAGCCGGGGCCAACGTGCACTTTGAAAGGTAAGAGATGTTATTTGAAACTATTAAGTTGAGTTCATTTTGTTCTCTGGTGACACTAAGAGCATCTCTCTGCTGGCTCCAGATTGCCTTTATAGTTTCACAGACCTTGAGGAACTCGATGAAACTGAGCTTTACATGTGTCACAAGTGCAAAAAGCGACAAAAATCCACCAAGAAATTCTGGATCCAGAAACTGCCCAAGGTGATGGAAGTATAGAAATATAAGTATAGTTTTAAATATCATGTTTTGTGTAGTTTGCAGTGGCTATATGATGTGTTGTCCCTGTGCAGGTGCTTTGTTTGCATCTGAAGAGGTTCCACTGGACAGCGTTTCTGAGGAATAAGATTGACACCTATGTAGAGTTTCCCATGCGTGGCCTTGACATGAAAAGCTACTTGTTAGAGGTGAGACCAAACCATTTAATTCTCTTAATTCTGTACAATTTGAAGGTGGTGTTTCTTTGTAATTTCTGCAAATATTATTTTTATATGTAAATGTCATAGTATGTCATAGTATATATATATATATATATATATATATATATATATATAATATATATATATATATATAAAATACTTTTACTTTATATATGAAGTAATTAAATATTATTTGTTATCTAATATTGAAGAATACAATTATTATAATAGTATAATAAAGTACTATGTGTGTGTGTGTGTGTTTATGCGATTTTTTTTTTTTTATTATACTATTATTTTATAAATTAAGTAATTAAATATTTAAATATTATAATTTTTTATCTAATATTAAATACAATTATTATGATACGTGTGTGTGTATAGATAGGTAGATAGAATTATAATGATTGTATTTGTAATAGTCATATTACTCTTCAAATAAATTAACAATTTTAATATAATTTAATAATCATTTATATAATTTCATGATAATATTAAATAAGTATATAAATTATAATAATTATATAAATATATTTGTTATCCAAGTATACTTATTTACATATTATATTAATACTAAATACTAAAACATATTTAATTAATTTTAAATTAGATTAAATTGTATTCCTATATAAAATAAATACACAATATTAAAAAGAATTGACATCAAATATATTACTATTAAATATTAATTATATTTATACTGTTTATTTTGTTATATTTAATATTTAAATAAGCATAAGTAGATAATAATAAATAAAATTTGTGTGTATGTATGTACACATGCAAAAACTAAATATTTATTTATATGCAAAGTAGTAAAATAATAAAGTAACATTCATATTACTCTACTACATATAAATTAATTATTCATTTAAGATCATTTAATAATAATAATTCATATTTTAATGTAAATAAGTAATTTTACCTTTTAATGTATATGATTAAAATATTACAATATCATATAATTAAATATACCAATTACATGACTATATTGTTAATGAAAATTTACATTTTATAACAATGATGTAATTATTCTCAGCCCGAAAACAGCTTGCCTGAGAGATGCCTGTATGATCTTGCTGCAGTGGTGGTGCATCATGGATCTGGGTAAGTAAAGGCTTGTAGTGTACAACTCATTTACCAGCCTGAACTCCTGTTTCATTGTCATCCACTAGGGGGGGATGTTATATCAATAGCTGTTTCCTATTATTTCCTGTTATATCAATCACACTCTGCGCAGATAATCAAATCACAGATATATACAATATTCCATCTCCTTCCTCTCCTGCAGCATCGGCTCAGGACATTACACGGCATACGGGCGTCATGAGGGCCAATGGTACCACTTCAACGACAGCACGGTCACTTTGGTCAGTGAGGAGACTGTGCTGAAAGCCAAGGCCTACATTCTGTTCTACACAGAGCACAACGATCAAGAGAGTCAACCCAAGCTTTAAGACCTACTCCAGATCAGTTATTGGACCTTCATACGTGTGCTGTCATCCGTCTCATGTCTTATGCTATCCAGTTATGTTTTCTCCGTCACAGAACCTCAGTATAAACCGAATTGCTGCTTACGTTTTGACTTGATGACTTGTGTTTAATAGACTGTCCCAGTTTTTTTGTTTTTTTTTTCATACGCCACTAGTGTGAAATGAGATTCCAAAGGCAATTCTTCAGGGGGGATTTTTGTCTGCCGAAAAAATTGACTGAAGAAACAAAATGCTTTACAATTGATTTTTTTCCTAACTGAGTGTTTGTCCGTCGGCTGAAATGATGACAGCTGTCACGTTTCCTTGTCAGACGCAGACATCTCCTACTCACGCCAACGTTCTGCTCGCTGCTCCAGGAAAATTTCTTTCTGTTCAGCTCCGAAATTCATTCTTGTCCTCTGAGCCTGCTGTTCATTTTGATCTAGGCTGGTGTTGGAGGCATTTCTGAACCAAAACTTGAAATGTATGATTTTATGTAACAAAACGAAATGTCATTTGTATCACAAAGCAGTAGTTGACTCACAGCTATCACCTCACTAATGTGAAAATGACTTTTGAAGAGAAGGGTCCAGTAGCTCACACGTTTCATTTCCTTTACGTTTGAAAATGTCTGACCTGATGTACAGTTTCTGTCCTTTTAGAATTAAAGGGATGCAGATTGTGCAAATATTGATTTGTGCTTTTATTATATTCTCATAATTAAAACACGTACAATGTATTGTATTTACTCGTTCATTTTGAATGGACCAACCACAGTTCATTTTGTTTTTAGGTACTATTTAGGATTAGGTAAAGCTGAAATCCAGTGATTCGTTCTTCCTTGCAACCTTGTACCTTGTTAACATGATTATGTTTCCAGAAGTTGTGCAAAACGAGCCAATCAGAGTAGCTTGCCAAACAGAGAAAGTGCTTTCTTGCGCATCAGATGGTCCGTGGGTGTGCCGACTTATACTGGGACTAGCTATGCCCCACTTCCATATCAGTCATTGTAAATAGGGTAAAAATGAATAGATCTGTTAATAAAATAAATAAATAAATAAAAATACATCTTGAAGGATGTAAAACTAAAAATGTGCCATATTTAAATATGTTGTCAATTTTACAACAGTCAATTTAACTTTACAGTGTAGTCAATTCTACAACAGGTTTATGTCCATATTTATAAAATTAATTTAATATTTAAATGTATAATAAAAGATTATATATATTGGGTAATAAAATATTAGGTTATACACATACAAACACATATATTTAAACATTACAATTTTTAATGTTTTTAAAGAAGTCTCTTATGCTCATCAAGCCTGCATTTATTTGATCAGAAATACAAAAAACTAATATTGTGAAATATTACAAATTAAAATGGTTTTCTATTTTAATATACTGTAAATATAATTAATTTCTGTGATGCAAAGCTGAATTTTCAGCATCATTACTCCAGTCTTCAGTGTCACATAATCCTTCAGAAATTATTTTAATATGCTGATTTATTATCATTGTTGGAAATAGCTGTGCTGCTTATTTTTATAACCTGTGATACTTTTTTTCAGGATTCTTTGATAAATAAAAAGCTTTTAAAACAGCATTTATTTAAAATAGAAATCATTTGTAACAATATACTCTACCGTTCAAAAGTTTGGGGTCAGTCATTTTATTTCTTTCATTCATTGTGAAAGAAAGTAATACTCTTATTCAGCAAGGATGTGTTAAATTGGAAAAAAGTCATAGTATAAATTTTATATATATATAATTTTTAATAATTCAATGAATCTTGAAAATTCAGCTTTGCATCACAGAAATAAATTCTATTTAAAAGCATATTAAAATAGAAAATCATTATTTTTAAAGTAATATTTCACAATATTACTGTTTTTTGGGGTTTTTTTCAAATAAATGCAGGCTTTTTAATATATATATATATTATTAAAAATATTAAAAATAGTAATGTTCCCAAACTTTTGACTGCTATACACTATCTAATATGTTAACCTGGGCGTATGAAACCAGGAATGAAAAACATTTGAGACTTTTCTTTAGTTTAGTTAACTAGGGTGTATTTTGCATACAATAGGACGCTATTGCTCAATTTGAATGTGCCCGAGTGAATGATTCTAGTACGCACTGTTCTCGAATACGGGTGTGGGTTCAGAGTGTCACGTTTGCTTGTATTTCCTCTGTCCTGCCCATGTAATTCATATTCTCTCTCTCTCTCTCTCTCTCTCTCTCTCTCTCTCTCTCTCTCTCTCTCTCTCTCTCTCTCTCTCTCTCTCTCTCTCTCTCTCTCTCTCTCTCCTCTCTCTCTCTCCCTCTCTCTCTCCCCCCCCTCTCTCTCTCTCTCCCCTCTCCTCTCTCTCTCTCTCTCCTCTCTCTCTCCCCCCTCTCCTCTCCCCCCTCTCCCTCTCTCTCTCTCTCCTCTCTCCTCTCTCTCTCTCTGTCTCTCTCTCTCTCCCCCCTCTCTCTCTCCCCCTCCTCTCTCTCTCTCTCTCTCCCCCTCTCTCTCTCTCTCCCCCTCCCTCTCTCTCTCTCTCTCTCTCTCTCTCTCTCTCTCTCTCTCTCTCTCTCCTCTCTCTCTCTCTCCCCCTCTCTCCCTCCAACCTCGCTTTAAATATAGTGACAAGTACACCAGTTCTCTATAATCTCTTTTTCTTCTTCAAAAGACTACTTACAGTGTCAACCACTGTGAAGTGTATGCTGAATGGTTTTTAATGACGTAAAGCGCTCCAAAACAACAGCGTATGAGGGTGTTCATTGTTCCCATTGTGAGTGTTTCATTTCCTTCCCCCTCACTCCTTCTATCAATTGCTGCCGCCCACACGCACACTCTCGCACGAGCTCCCGGGGGCAGAGCAAACACTGGGACTCCCCACACGCCACGTGCAAGCGAGGTAGCGGCAGGTGAGGAGGAACAGCTGCTCACAGGTGGCTGTCTGAACGCTGTCATACTTTAGAAAGGACAACAAAGTTCTCTCTCTCTCTCTCTCTCTCTCTCTCTCTCTCTCTCTCTCTCTCTCTCTCTCTCTCTCTCTCTCTCTCTCTCTCTCTCTCTCTCTCTCTCTCTCTCTCTCTCTCTCTCTCTCTCTCTCTCTCTCTCTCCTCTATTAGGTCACAGCTGCCAATAAGATCACGTTGCTTGTGTTATCAAGTGCCACTGCGTCAGTCCTAGCATGTCATGGTGACTCATTGAGAATGACTCAAGCTTTACAGGCTGAAATCGCACTTTACTCGGGAAAAAACAGTGTGATTCGCTATGATATCAGGTGGTATCGGCAAATGCCATATCAAGATACTGTGTAGAATAATTCCAGTAAGGGGGCAGGAATGCTAGCCTAGCTAATTTGGAAAGTACACTTTGTTCAGTGGGCACAAAACGTGCAGAACTGCAGCTCACCCTGTACTTTCTCTTTACTTTGACACATTGCCAAAAACTAATGCCTTCCTTTTTTTTCTCCCATAAACACTGTTTGTTTGAGGGTTCTGACTAGCCTGACACAGCAATCTTGGCTCAGCTGATGGTGTGAGTTTGGGGGCGTGCTATCCGTTTGGCTGTCCAATGGCCAATCATTTTTTTCATTTCATTTGGTGCAAAATTACTTCATCTCCAATATTGTAAGAAATCTATTCAGTATGTTCAAACTTTTGACTGAATTTTTTTTTAAGCAAGGCGACTTACATTTACACTCAAATTCTGGAAATTCGCAGACAAATTGCCAGAGAGCCAGATTGTGTAAATGCAAGATGGAAACGGAATGCACTCCCGGTCTGAGCCTTAATGCTGATTTATACTTCTATGTCAAACCTACGGCGTAGCTACGTTTGTGTAGCACACATAGCCTGTGGTGTAGCCTGACGTACAATTCTGCGCAGACTGTAAGTGCTGTGATTCAGGGTATCCAGGCCCAGTTGCTACTCAAAACTAGCCCAGCATTCCAGGGGGTAAAATATGTATTTTTTTGGCAGGGGCTAAATATCACATTATTGGGGTTGCTTCAACCCGCGGACGTGAAAAACAGCCTGCAGCAACTGTTAATGGAGCCCAGTCCCGTGGGAAAACCGCTGACTTGGCAACACTGCTGTGATTGGTCTGCTAGAACCCCTCCCTCAGGTAAAAAAAAATCTGTGATTGCGTTGCATTTTTGCACGTGGATTATAAATGATCTGTTCTTCGTTATTTAACAACTCAAGCTGCAACAAAAGCTGCTGTCTATTTGCCGCCATCACTGTTGCTGGTTCTCGAACAACGTACACAAGCTGCTGCTTCTTCGGCTTTTGCCTTGATGTTGTGGGTTACGCATCAACATGCCCGTGGACACTGCCTACTAGCGGTCTGCATGTTATTGCACGTCGACACGGACAACGATGCAGAAGTATGAAAACCGATGCATAGCCTACGCCGTAGAGGCTACAACGTAGGTCCGACGCAGAAGAATAAATCAGATGGGATGTTGATGCTTAAAGGAGGCCGTGTCAGAAGCTAGGTGCTGACATGACCGTCAGAGTGACAACATCCAATCACATTACTTCCAGCTCGGACTGCAACCCATATTTGCGTTTGTATTTGCATTTGCATGTGAATGCACCGCTAGTCTTGTGGGCTGTGCTCTGACATATTGCTTAGTTGTGCTTCAGGGAACTTAAAGTTAAAGTCCAAGTCTATCCAGATCGTTTTCCCCTTGCTTCCCTGCTATCACTTCCCGCGGCTCCTTAGCTATCTATTCAATAAAAACAAAAAATGCCCAAAAATATACGTTAAAAATTATCCCATCAGACCCATCCCTAGTAACATTAGATCGATCAACACGAAGATCCAATGCTGTGAAAAGCATGTGTTCCTCTTGAGAAGCCTTGCTCTTTCATTTTTATTTATTTATTTTTTTTAATCCTCTTTTAAACATTTTCATATGGGACCGCTAAACTGACAGATCATTTCGACGTCTGCACAGATAGCCAGTAGCTCCTTAGTCTTGATCATAAGTGAGTAACAGGCTAAATACAGCTGTAAATAGGATCCAAATTGTTTTATGCTTGACCAATTTCAACAACATTCAGCATGTGTCCACATTGTATTCGCCCATTTTGTGCAGCTTAAATAAGTGGCCAATTTATAGAGCTGGATTTTTTCCCCACAGTTTTGTTTAATGTGTGCTTATCAACATACAATGACAAGTGTATGCTTTCATGAATCCAGAGACCCTCCTCTCTAAATTTGAGTATAACTGGTCAGAGGAGAAGTATTTGAGATGCAATTTCTACCAGGTGTAAATGGCGAATTGTCTTCTTTGACCACTTTAAGGGTGTGTTCACACTTGGCATGTTTGGGTCGATTAAAACGAACCCTGGTGCGATTGCTCTGTTAGTGCGGTTCATTTGAATAAGTGTGAACGCTGCCATCTGAACCCTGGTGTGCGCCAAACAAGCGGACCGAGACCACTGAAAAGATGGGTCTTGGTCCGCTTCCAAACAAACTCTGGTGCGGTTCAAATTAAATATGAACGCAGCACGGACCAAAGACATGTAAACGAACCAAAAACATGATGTCACAAGATGCGACCCTAACAAGGACAGTATGCTCAAGCATACCTGTTTTTTCTTGTGATAGTTGCGATGTTGCCCATGACAGTTCAGTGCAAGCATCAGAACCGTGTCTTCTCGCAGCAGGTCTTCATTTGTGTGTGTGATGGAGGGATTCCTGCTGCTGTTTTGACTCCTTTTACGTTTTATTAGCTCTTCACGAGTTCTCAGCTGGTCAAAATATCATATACAGGCTACGCACATACAACAAGTGCATTTAGCCCAGAACACAGCATTGTTTTGGATGTTTGGTAAGTTCTGTCACAAAATATACATCATAAAAGCAGACCAATCAGGTTGTGAACATATCCCAATGCCTTTTATATTCGGTATCTTTGGGTTTGGTGTTAAAATACCAATGTGAACGCTAAGCAGACCGGGACTAAATGTTTACACACCCTAAGGGGCCATTTACACAACACCGTTTTCAACTCCAAACGGAAAACTTTTTATGCGTTTTGGCCGTTCATTTATACGACAGTGGCATCTTCGAGGCCTGAAATGCAAACTTTTGAAAACGGGATTCAGTGTGCAAGTTTACGTAAATAATTGAATCCATGAAACTACAAAACCGTGAATTTGCGAAAACAGTGATGTCATGTGCATGAGTATTATGCATTCAATCTATAGGTGCGTAGTTTTTCTTTACGAAATGACATTGCTAACTACTAGCTTTGCATGTATAATACAGCGTTTTTAATAGTGGATCCGTGTGAGCCTATACGAAGAACGTGAAGGAAAAACTTTTCTGTTTTTAGTACATCTTTGTCATGTAAACGTACCCTAGTGTGTGTCTTTTTTGCGACCCAAAGTGCAAGCAAAACCAGGTGTAAACGTGGTCTCCGTGTGGAAGTGTCTCGCCATTCCCCTTCCCCCAAGATGCAAGGCGCTGAGTGAAGACTCTTGCAAGTGATAAACAGAAGCTGCCACACTCTAAACGTCCCTCACACTGCCTCCTGTCCAGGCGTCGGAGACAGATGGACCGGGAGAGTCCATGTGCCTCACACATTTCCATTTTTGACCGTGCCTGCAGCGGTCCTCCCAAAATAACCCCCATTCCTTACGACCTTATATGTGCAAGGCCTCAGTGAGATTACAGTCTGGGGGAGAATCACAAATCCAGGCCACACGAGACTCGCCGTTGTCTCGTTGCTTTGTGGTTGTTAGCAGGCCTGTTAGCATCTCCAGTCTTGCTATGCATCTCACAGAACTAGATCAGGAGTGTTTGCTACACCTATTTTCGTACCTAGACAAGGACAGTCGGCGCAGCCTGTCATTGACTTGTGTACGACTAAGACAGGTCTTCCTGGACCCGCAACTGTGGACGCTACTTCACTTCAGGTCTCTATGCGAGCTAAGGAGGGACAACTTTGTACTGGGCTCTTCACTAAGATACCTGGCTGTATGCTGGCACTCAAGTAGGGTCAAAGTGTGCAACATTGAGGACTGGATGAAGACCACATTCCAAAGGGACCTCTGCAGAAAACACGAGAGCCTCGTCAGTGACTTCCTGGAGCGTGTCTCCCACATGTGAGTGTTTCTGTTTGTCTTGGCATCAACATTCATTTAGTCATTGGCTTGATCTTGGACAGGCAGATGTTCTACCCTGATATATTTAGAAAGATGGAGTAACATTAATGAATCCCACTTTCATTGGTAAAAGAAAAGTAATGACTCCAAAATTAAGTTTCCATGTTCGTTTACTCACCCTTGTCTCATTCCAAACCTTTCAAGAATGGTTACACAGCTTTGTCCCATTGCCAACAGCAGTATCCAGTGGCAGTCAAGCTCCAAATAGTACACAAACAACAATATTATTAACATAAATGTTGCCCATACAAAAGCAATATGATAGATTTGTGTCGAACAGACCAACATTTTAGTTGTTTTCGCCATAGCGCTTAAATCTCATTTGCGCTTGCATTTATTCAAACTTGATGCATGAAGATGTGTTGACCTAGGTTTTACATCAATGACACCAAATCACATATTTTTTGTTTCATAGCCAGGACGTGTGAAGTTTAATATGCACAAGCGAAGATTATCTACACACCCCTTACAGAATCCAAGAAATTGTGAATAATTTTTACAAAATAAGAAGGATCATACAAACAAATTTTTTTTTTAGTACTGTCCTGAATAAGATATTTTACATAAAACATTAAAAAATATATAGCTGAATGTATAAAAATGACCTCATTCAAAAGTTTGATTCTTAAACAAGTAATTTTTTTTGTTTGTCCTGAGCAGTTAAACTGCCCAGTGTTCTTCAGAAAAATCCTCCAGGTCCTGCGATTTCTTCAGTTTTCCAGCATATTTTGCGCATTTGAACCCTTTCCAGCAGTGACTGTATGATTTTGAGATCCATCTTTCCACACTGAGGACAACTGAGGGACTCAAACGCAACTATTAAAAAAGGTTCAAACATTCACAGAAGGAAACACAATGCATTAAGAGCTGGGGGGTGAACTTTTGAACAGGATGAAGAAAAAAAATTTCTTATTTTGTTTAAATATATATATTTTTCCCATTTAGTACTGCCCTTCGGAAGCAACAGAATACACTTAAATGTTTCCTGGAATGCAAATTAAGTACAATTTACCTTGATCTTCAAGTTTTCACCCCCGTCTCTTAATGCATCGTGTTTCCTTCTGGAGCATCGGTGAATGTTTGAACCTTTTTTTAATAGATGTGTTTGAGTCCCTTAATTGTCCTCGGTGTGAAAAGATGGATCTCAAAATCATACAGTTACTGCTGGAACCTGAAAAAAATCGCAGGACCTGAAGGATTATTCTGAAGAACGTTGGGCAGTTTAACTGCTCAGGACAAACAAGGGACTCAAGAATAACCATCACAAAATGACACACAGTAAGAATCAAGGGTATGTAAACTTTTGAACTTGGTCTTGTGGACTATATGTAAACATTTTATGTAAAATATCTTATTGAGGACAGTGCTAAATAAAAAATAACATGCATTTTGTATGATCTCTCTTATTTTAAAATTATTCACATTTTCACAGATTTGGCAAAGGGTGAGTAAACTTTTGAGCAAGACTGTATATCACAGTTGAAAAGAAAGGACAATCACAATTTCAGTTTCATGTGCTGGAGGAGACTTTACAGAGTGCTTGACTCTTGCATTGTCAATACAGGATCTTGACCAAAAATTGATGCACCTCTTGATGGAAATAACATCACAACATTTATTTCCATCAAGAGGAGGTCAAGATCTTGTATTGACGATGCAAGAGTCCGGCACTCTCTCCAGCACATCCCAAAGATTCTTTCACAATTTGAGCCTGGTGAATCTTGACATTGTCATGCTGGAATATGGCCATGATGTGTCTTCCTACATGGTTGTTTAAGAAATGAAAAGCTATAGGAACTGTTGCCAAACATATAACATTTTAGAAAGATCATGATCACTGATCCAGTCACTCTTAAGCATTTGCCTATTTAAATCCAAACAGCGACAGCAATCCAAACACAACTCAATGTTTATGAATTAGTCTGGTTTAGGAAGGTGCATATATGCTTTTGACTGTTAAATAAATTCATTATATCTCTATACAAAAGATTGTAAATGGAAGCAAAGACACCAACTGGTAAATTTCACGCATTGCCTGCAACAACTGGCCCATCACTCCACAGCCACAGACCCTCTCATTCAACAGGGAGCTGTGGGACTGTCACTCAATGAATGGAAGAATAGAATGCAACACTGGCCATTCATTCACCCACGTTATTGTATGTTGCAGCAAATTACTCATTGACCAGGTTCTGTTATGTGTTGAAAAGATTTACACAAGGGCAGAACGTTCAGAAACTACTGTTTTTGAGGAACACAGATAGGATTTTAAGGAACAGACATCAATGGTGGGAAGCTTAAAATTACTTCAGCATGAATGTTCCTCCCGTAGCCATTTAACTCCGCCAGTGCCTGACTAATGTGTCTCAAACCTTCATTCCTTAAAAGTTCATCAGAAACACATGTTAGCTTTAAGCATGCACGTCATCACAGTCTTCCATCGATAGATGCGGCTTGTGTTGGAAGCGTGCTGAGGCTGGGAATGTAGTTTGCCTGAAGTTTTGAATGACACAAGGTCTGCGGTGTAGCATGCAGTGTACAGCTGAATTACCCTCTGGAGTTTTAAGGGCAGATCTGTGCAGCCTCTTCCAGGCAGCCAATAATAACGGGAGACATGATGGAGCTCTGCGGTTTCTCCCGCTGCTGTTTTGCACTGTAAACTCTCTTACGAGGGAAAAAAGAAACTCTGTGATTTGGCAGAACACTCTTCAAAAAGGTTCTTAAGTAATTCTCTGCATTGCCCTCAGATAACAGCCAAACTTAGCATTTGCTGATCTGACGAATGTGTTATGAAACATCAAGGGCCAGATTTACTAAACGGGGCAAATTAGCGTGAGAGCACAACTCCATAAATGGGAGTGGACAGTTTTGCGTCTGATCTACTGATGACGCAAATATATATGGACGCAGCCGGATCATTTCCATAATGACCAACACAAACTACCCATTAGCATCTGGTTTAAGACGTGCTTTTTTTGGGTGGTAAATAATGGCGCAAACACCAGTAAATTGACTAGCACGAATCTTAGTAAATCACCTCACATACTCTCCTCCCATGAATTTTGCGCCTGAAAGGGAAACTCCTACGAATGCATATGCAATAAGGTCAGCCACAAAAATAACCCTGTCCACACCTTTTCAATGGTAATTTATCACTGCGTCTTTAATAAATCCTGACGGTAGTTTTTTATAACGGCAAAAGAGGGCTTGCGCTGGTGCAAGCTGTTAGTGAATCTGGCCCCAAGAATTTTTAATTTCCGAAGAACAGTTTAGTCAACTCAAGACGGTCTTTGAAGTTTTTTTGTGGAGGTTAAAGTCTGTGTGAACCGGAAGTTGCAAACGACTTCAGTGTTGTGACATATTTCCAAGTGAAACAGAATATTGAATAGAGGGTGGGGTTTTATTCTAGCACACATCCTCTCCATCCCTCGCTCATAGCAGACTGACGGTTGGAAGGGAGTGGTTATGGATATTCTACCCAAGCAGTCAAACTGACGTCATCAGAGAGGGAAATCCATTCCAGAGTGGAAGCACATTTTCCAAATATTCAAATTACCATGCCAAACATTTTTGTGTGTGTGTGTGTGTGTGTGTGTGTGTGTGTGTGTGTGTGTGTGTGTGTGTGTGTGTGTATAACTTGCACTGATTAATTGTTCACCACAATACCAGTAATGTGCACTAGCAAAGTAAATGGTGTCCATTTTGATTTCATGCCAACATTAAAAACATTTATTTATGTTACATTATAGGTGTCTTGGGTCAGTGTATTGGTTTCTAGGTTTTTAAAGGTATAGTTCACCCAAAAATGAAAATTACCCCATAATTTACTCACCCTCAAGCCATCCTAGGTGTATATGACATTCTTCTTTCAGACGAATACAATCAGAGTTATATTAAAAAATGTCCTGGCTCTTCCAAGCTTTATAATGGCAGAGAATGGGGTTGAGATTTTGAAGGCCAAAAAAGTGCATCCATCCATCATAAAAGTACTCCACATGACTCCGGGGGTTAATAAAGTCCTTCTAAAGAGAGTGGCGTTCACGAGAGAGTGGCGTTCCAGGCGCAGAGTAATCTTAGGTGAGAATAGATGCATCTCGTGGTTCAAACAAATAGGGCTGTGTAACAAACCCAAGCTCCTCTTCTCTTTAAAAATTCTCATTTTAGACTTCTAATTTGTGACCGGTGTTTTGTTTTGGTCTATCCTCTGCGCTTCCGCGTCATGCGTTGGCTCAGAGTTCACTCTTTGGCTGGAACTAGATGTTGCATAATGTTATACTGGAAGCCAGTGATTAAAGTTTATAAAGTTATAAATATGGATCTTTTTCTTACAAAACGCATATATTCGCTTCAGAAGGCCTTTATTAACCCCCTGGAGCCGTGTGGATATATTTTATGATGGATGGATGCACTTTTATTGGCCTTCAAAATCTTGACCCCCATTCACTGCCATTATGAAGCTTGGAAAAGCAATGATATTTTTAATATAACTCATAATAATATAATATAAAGAAGAAAGTTAAATACACCTAGGATGGCTTGAGGATGAGTAAATCATTTGGGTGAACTATCCTTTTATGGCACCAGTTCATAGATTGTTTCCTCAAGAACTAAAATATAAAAACATTTAGCATATATGGGACCAACTGAAACCTTTGTTTTTTAAGAATGAAAGACAAGTGTGAATATGGATACATCTTAACTAGAGATTTCTAGAACGACACATGCTGATATCAGTAGGGTTTTTGAGTTGGCTATACTGTATGGTTACTTCTTGATGATTAAGTTCTTGATGTTCTTTATAGGTTCTTCAGATCAGCATGTTAGTTTCTGGTCTGTCAAAAGAATTAAAACAACAACTAGATCATTCTAAGGTTCTCTTATGACATCAGGGAACAAAATTATCCAAAGATCCAATGCAACTCAAGATGGTTGTGGAGGGTTCTTGAGAGGATTCTTTAGGGCTAAAAAAAGATGTTACATTATGGGTTCATCAGCATGATGATGGTTGTTCCTTGACCAGAAAAAATTGGAGCAACACATGATGAAATTGGAGAGAAGCAGAAAGAAGTCCCTCCCTTCTGAGCTCTCCTCTTATGATTTGCATTGGCAGGTGGAGCCTACAATCAGTTCTTTGTTGATGAGGGTGGAATGCACATGTGCGTCACAGTCACTGTGGACTGTGTGCACGTGTGTGTGTGTGTCTCACTCGCTTTACTACAAAGACACACACACTGACTGACGCCATTGTGGCAATATATTTCAGCTGCAGGAAATTTTAGGGCCTAGGGAAGAGTCTCAGTCTCAGATGGCGTCATTAAGTAGGATCTAGTTTTATTCTTCAATTAAAACCTTGCTTTCTTTCTCTTTCTTGAACACCTAGTGAAAATTACTGTTGCCATCCACTAAAATTCAGAACTGAATTCAGAAATTTTCATGGCCAAAAATGCATACACTAAAAGTTAGTTTTTTTTTCTGTCCAGTTGTCTAATGAAAAACATCTACACATACTTAAAACAAGATATTTTTTACTTAAGAAGACTTAAGACAGAAAAAGGAAGAACACAAAATGTTTAAGGATCAGGTATTGTTAATGGAATTGTATTGATGCTTAAACCATATGGCTTAACCTGTTTAACTTCCTACTGTTAATATTTTGATAATCCGTCTTGAATTATTGATTAAAATATCCTGACGATGACAATATTTCTTCAATATCACTTTAAATGGTCAACGGCTTTAATCTTCTGTAGACCTTTGGCTCCACAACAAGGAATTGAATGAATTTGTTACGGATATTGCACATGATGAATAACACCATTTCTCCAAACAGGCTATTAGAAATGGAAAAAACTAAAGAACGTAACTACATCTGACCACATCCATCTGCTGTGTGAGACTTTTTTTTTTGTTGACGTTCTTGGAGCAGACTGATCATTATGGCCGCCTAAGGGAAAATAAGTCTCTAGACTCGGTCGGTCCCATGGCCCTAGACACTCCCTCCACAGTGTCCCAAGAGTGACATTAGCCTATAGAAAGACTACTGTCACTGTGATGACTCTTTGAGTTCAAAGAAAAAGCATTAAATAGAATTCCTGGTAAATTACCATGCGACGTACATCCTGGCACGTGTGGGATGTCTATAGAGGCAACATCCACATGGGGAAACCTTCACGCTTTGTGTTATGGAATATGTATCCTCACACCCAGCCTCATTCTCAGAGGCGAAGTAAAATAAGACTTAGGTTAGTCTTTGTTAGTTTGTCATTACAAAAAAAACCCTGTTTAGTCGTAATGCCTGTGTTTAAAAAAACCCAAACCAAACATCTGCACAAGAGAAAGGCGGAGCTATGAAAGGAAGGCGTGCTTATGTAACCAGAGATGATGCTACGCATATATCTGGTGTGTTTACTTCATCTGGCCAGCTCTGGAAGCTCCTCCTAGTCAAACACAATGGCTGAAAGCTGCTCCAGCAGAAACTATCTAACCAACGATCCCAGAGGTCGAATTCTTGTGATCCTCTCTCATCCTTCCTCTCCTGTTGATCCCTTTATCAGACCGTCTGTGTCACAGATGGCCCTCTGTGATAATGAAAGCAATGGCACGTGTAGCGTGAGAGCTGCCCCATGGCCAGGGTTATTGGGACAGTGCTCATAACACTTACAGGCGGCTGGAATGTGCCGGTCTCACATGTGGTTAAGTGGTAAGATTATGTAAGAGTTTATATAATCTGCATCAGTAAACGTGAATGACATCTCAAAGCTACAGCCATTAACTCACTCCATGTGAGCGTGTGTGAGTGTTGACCCAGTGCGAGTCCACCAGCAGGCTGCAGCAGAGGAGAAACACGGACACACAGAAGGGCGACTCTCCAGAAGCCAGTACAGAAGGCTCCTGTTGCCCGAGCTCACTGGTGTGGGCATGGGAAACGGCTCGGCTTTCAGCTGGTGCGATTTAGCAAGAGCACCAGCTGTGTTTATGTGGCAAAAACAGCTGATACAGCAAACACTGACTTAGGGAATGTTTTTTTGTTATGCTACAGGTATGCTTAGTATAATACCATGCAAATGCCTGGTGGGGCCACATAAATTACTGCCTAAACAGTCTTAGGTTACAGTTTTTGACAGCATGGCTCGTTTATTATACAGTCTACCATCTAATGTGCCCCCTGAGGAATAAAAAGCATTCGCAATGCAGTAAACTAGCGTGTTTTCTCTGGCGGCTGCTTTTCTTACAAGCAGTGACTACATTTGTGCAATTTATCTCATATTTCTCACTGTCTAGTCACTTAAAGCTGTCTTTTTTGATGAAAATAGCTTCTTTGAATCCAGATGAATATGTCAAGACATGCTGAGCTGATTAATACGTAAATACTAGCTAAGCTGTTTGTCAAAAAAGTCTGTTTTCGGTCACTCGCTGCATCTGAAATCGAATATCCTACTAGTATGCAAAAAACAGTACGCCAATAGAGTAGTATGTACGAAATCATAGTATTCAAAAAACAGTAGGCAATAAGTCCCCAGATGACCTGCTACTTCAGGTGAGATTCTGAAGTGTGCATTCAATGGGCACTTTACTATCCCATGAGTCCACGGGAGGGGATTTATGAATGGAGGTGAAGCAACGCAACAGACGCTGGTAGGTCATGTAATAAGGACAACATGGCAGATGTACTATGTCCGGATTACATTCATACATACACATATAGAACATAGAACATACTTTTTTTTTTAACCTACTCCGACAGTGCACAATTTCGGACGCACTGACTGTTTTCAAAAGATTTCTCTGTTGTTTGAGAATTCTGACCAGCCTAACACGGCAACACTGGGTCAACCAATGGGGTGAGTTTTGGGGTGGGGCTCTTTGTTTGTTTGACCAATGGCAGATGGGGGAGCGTTTGAATGCTGTTGATTTTGTTGGTGCATTTAATAAAATCTTAACCAATTATATTAATACTTTCTTCTATTCAAGTTTTTTGTTAAATAATTTTATCCAAGTGTGATAGGCATTGTACAAGTGTAAGTTAGTTTTTGAATCCCCGACAGAGTGCAAACACTGTCACTCTCGGTGGCATTTTTAAAACATTGCTCTTGAGCATGACAAAGCGGCAACGTCCCACAGTTTCTGTTGAAGCCAATACGGAAGTAACTTAAACTGCAGTTCATCGACTGACCACTAGGGTTGACCACATCGACTGACAGGCTTCAGAAGGGAGCAGAATCTCATTGAGCCCCATGTTAAAATGCCCAAATTTACAGCAGAAAAAAAAAAAAAAAACATATTTACAGCCTGGTACAAACTGTGGTTTTGGTCGATACGGCTAATTTTGGCCTTCATGACAACTGTGAGGGGGATGATTTTTTTTATAACTCGTTTGTTTACATTATATAAAGCCTTAAATTTCTGCATAATTAAGGGTGTGGCCACTTTGAGTGACAGGTGGATAGTCATTTAACCACTTTCTGTTAGTCATCGCGTCACCTCAGCTCAGCTCCGCCCACGTCCTGCCCCTTTGCCCATTTTCTGTTATCCGGGCGTGACGCATGATGACGGGCTGTCAAGATGGCAACGGCCAGCTCGACCCTACTTTACGCTTCAGAACTGCTCTTCAGAATCCTATGGGTGACAGTCTATGAGCATGACATGGCAACACTGACTCAACCAATGGTTTATTTTGGGGCGGAGCTAAGTGTGTGTTTTACCAATGGGGAGCGTTCAGAAAACCTGATTTAGGTTATGAGATTAATTTACTTAAGTTCTATGTCACACAATGTTTTCTTTAAAGGCACAATATGGAAGATTTTTAGATTAAAATATCCAAAAATCACTAGGCCAGTGTTATATATTTTGTTGACTTGTGTACTTACATTATCCCAAATGTTTCCAAGAATGTTTAAATCCAAAGAAATAAGCCATTTTTACCAGGACTCAGACTGTCCATGTGTCGCCTATCAATCATACCCGCAATACCTCCATAACCTTGGGGAGACATTTATAGACAGAATACTAATTGTACAGTAATACGTTATTTTCTCTGTCATACAATATGTTTTAAAATTAATTGCATGCCACTTAGCAACACAAGCATTTATTCATATGATATTCTAATATCGATCTAGCTGACTGCAGTGTGCAACAAGTGTCGTTATAACATCATTTTCAACACACTCAAATGTATCTAATATGATAAAACAGCGCCGCGTTACCCCACATGCGCTTGACCGGAAGAACCGGAAGCGGTGACTCTGGCATAATAAAAGTTCCGCTGCTCTCGAGCCGTGTCGCGCTTGTCTCAAATTTAGAAATAACTTCAGCAGCCTTGTTCAGCTCCCACAACACTCAGTCCTGCTCTGTTTCATACTACAGTAACGTTAATAATCTGATCCATGAACATGATTTCTGCCTAGATGAGTCCTGTCTCGATTCTTTTCCACCGGCTGTGAGGTGAAGGCAACAACTCCCAAGATTCCGTGCTCAATCTCGGCATCATCAAGCTACGCCTTTGTTTTAAATAGGCGACCTCTAGTGGCGATAAACTACATAGTGTGCCTTTAAATACTTTCTTCTATCCAAGCATATGCAGAAACCTTGGGAATTTAGTCACTTGTATGTTGAATCCCACAGTCTTTGTGGTGCTTTCAAAACATTATTCTTTGTTTGAAAAGGTTAACTTACTGTCACATATACCTTGAACTCTCAGTTGATTAACCCAAACCTTGCTTACTCGAGGTATGCTGGTTCCAAAAAACGAGTCCGGGAGTAAGTTCAGACAATTCAGAGTATGTTCCCGGTTAACACACAAGACATTCTTAACAGAGCGACGAATCGATGATTCACCGTGGAAACAGACGCTAAGAAAGAGCGCGCCGTTCTACTTCCTCTTCGTCTTTTGTTTAATGTTTAATGTTTGTTTAATTTACATAACCTACTTAATGCACAACGCCACCTATTTGGTGGTTGTGCAATCATTTTTTCAATGTCTTTATTTAATAAGTAATCTTTATTCACTGAGAATAAGGATTATATTGTTTGTTTGATGCTAATTAATTGAATGCAGATCCATGTGTGAGATGACAATAAAATAAATAATAAATATATTTGAATTGAACTAACATTTAAACTTATTTTTTATTCTAATTCTTTAGAATTAATATATAATATTGTATATTATATAACTGAAACAAATTTAGTTACATTAATAACCATATTCATTATATAAAACACGTCTGAATAAGCAAACTAACCCTGGAACATGAGCTGCTCTGGAACATGTTCAGAGAGTGAGTTGCCATGGCTACTTACATACCCTGAAAGTTACCTCCATTTTTGGAACTGAAAGTTGAGGTTATCCGCTAACGTACTCTTAAACATACCCAGGTATGTCACATAACCTGCTTTCTGGAATACCCCCCTGATCAGCCTGCATAGCAACACGGGATCAACCAATAGCATGAGTTTAGGGGCGGGGCTATCAGTTTAATTGATCAGTCACATACAAGGGGTGTGTTCAGGGAAATCTGTTTGAAAAACAGCAGCACAGAAATTACACTCTTCAGCTTTTATAGACACTTGTTTGTTATATCATAATTCACTATTCCCCCCCAGATAAATAGCAAGCAAACATGTATGCACTGCATGTTGCTCTTTTGTATTATTATCAAATTATAAAATATTGCTTATTCTGCTTCTTGTTTCTTTAGGTGTCCGAATCTACTCTCGCTGACTCTGTCTGGATGTGGACACATTACAGATCACAATGTCATCAATGTGCTACAAAGCTGCAGGAGGCTACGTAGCCTTAGTCTAGAAAACTGCGCTCGGGTGACTGATTCCATCCTCCAGGCTGTGGTGGACCACGGCAACAGTCTCAAGGAGGTGAGGGTGGACTTCTGCCGCAACGTGACCCAGGCAGGGCTGCAGGAGGTCAGAGACAAGAGACCAGAAGTGCACCTGAGCGCATTGCACAGTGCGGATATGATTCCAGACAGCAAGCCTGAGGAGAAAACGCAGATCAGGAGAGCTCTGCAGAAAGTCTTGATCTTCTCATGACAGCTGGAAGCTACCTAGAGACTTCATGTCAAGTTGAGGTTCACAACATTGCCCAGTACTATTACAGATATTTAATTTTTTCACTATTGATATTGATACTACACTTGGGGTTACTTTTGCAACTTCTTATTTTGTCATTTCAAAAGTTTCCGTGACACAGTCTTCACCTCTGAAGTTTTCATTCGTATTTCGTTCGCATTTTCTGTTTACATTCAGTCTTACAACCTTTCTAATATTTTATTTGATCAACATACTCATTTTAAACTCATTTTTTGTACCTTCGCTGACAAAGGTTGTTTTTCATTTATTTGTTTGTCCATTTGGCCATATGAAATGACTCACCGGTCAAGTAAACAGTACAAAGACTAAGTATTCAATATGCAGGGCAGTGACCCAATCCACACATTTCAACCAAATCTTAGGTTTTGATTATAAAACATTTGTGAACTCTGTGAAGGGCCGTGAAGCTTGTTTTGGTTGCATAATCGAGGTTTGTTCTGGAACAAGTCATAGTTGGTTATTCTCATTGTGGGTTTTGGACTTCCTTCTAGTTATGCAAGAACAATATTTGACCGAGCACAGGTTTACAGCCTAGCAGCATGACGTTTATTAAGCAATAATGTGTGAGAGGCTGTACTATATTTTGAATATAGTCATATTGTGAATCATATCATGTTGAGCACAACACGCCAGAAGGACTTTATTCACAATACAGCATGGCCGTGAGTGCCTTATTGCGCCTATAAAACCTTATTTCATTAAGCAAATTCAATAATTCATCTTGTATTAGAACAGTTCCAGTCCTGGTTGATGATTGGTCAACACAGCACTTCAGCCATACTAAAGCACACATATATAGCTACCCATAGAGACCAAACTTCGGTTTACATTTCAAGTTCTGTATTTTCTAGCAGAATGATGTGACAATGAATTTGCTTAATAAAATGTTTGTTTTTATCATATTATTTATCTTTTTATATTTAATTGTTTTCAATTATGTACTGTATAATTCCTGTACATTTAGACTATGCACTTGTGTAAGAAAAAATAGCATGGTGTAAGAACTTATTTGTTGAATTGTTGAAGAAGTATGTTCTTTATGTATGCAGGTGTGTCATATAAATACATAAAATATGTGTGTCATATAAATACATATAAATACATTTCTGGACATACTATATATGGCATGTTGACATTGCCCTTTGACCCGTATATATGTGACCCTGGACCACAAAACCAGTCATAAATTGCAAGGGTTTATTTGTGGCAATAGTCAACAATCCATTGTATGGGTCAAAATTATTGTTTTTTTTTCTTTTATGCCAAAAATCATTAGGATATTAAGTGCAGATCATGTTCCATGAAGATATTTTGTAAATTTCCTAATATAATATATCTAAAAATGTATTATTAGTACTAATATGCATTGCTAAGGACTTCACTTGGACACTTTTAAAGGTGATTTTCTCAATATTAAGATTTTTTTGCACCTTCAGATTCCAGATTTTCAGATTACTCTTTTGAAACACTAAATGGGTTGCAAGGAAATACGTACGTATATTTTGGACACAGGAATATTATTTTACCAAGTTGATAAATTGCTTTGGTAATTGCTTACCTGTTAATTAATACATTTAACTTTTAATACTATTAACTTTATATATATATATATATATATATATATATATATATATATATATATATATATATATATATATATATATATATATATATATACACACACACACACACACTAAAAAATGCCAAAATTGGGTTGTTGGATTAAATGTTTGCTTAAAACAACCCAATCACTGGGTTAGTCCATTTTCAACCCAACTTGGGTTGTTTTTAACCTAGCATTTTTAGAGTGTATATATATGCAAACCAGATTCCAAAAAATAAATGCAATAAAAAATAAAAAATAAATGCAATAATTTACAAATCTCATAAACTTATATTTCATTCAATATAGATAACATATCAAATGTTGAAAGTGAGACATTTTGAAATGTCATGCCAAATATTGGCTCATTTTGGATTTCATGAGAGCTACACATTCAAAAAAGTTGGGACAGGTAGCAATAAGAGGCCGGAAAAGTTAAATGTACATATAAGGAACAGCTGGAGGACCCATTTGCAACTTATTAGGTCAATTGGCAACACGATTGGGTATAAAAAGAGCCTCTCAGAGTGGCAATGTCTCTCAGAACTCAAGATGGACAGAGGATCACCAATTCCCCCAATGCTGCGGCCAAAAATAGTGGAGCAATATCAGAAAGAAGTTTCTCAGAGAAAAATTGCAAAGAGTTTGAAGTTATCATCATCTACAGTGCATAATATCATACAAAGATTCAGAGAATCTGGAACAATCTTTGTGCGTAAGGGTCAAGGCCGGAAAACCATACTGGATCCCTGTGATCTTCAGGCCCTTAGACGGCACTGCATCACATACAGGAATGCTACTGTAATGGAAATCACAACATGGGCTCAGGAATACTTCCAGAAAACATTGTCGTGAACACAATCCACCGTGCCATTCGCCGTTGCCGGCTAAAACTCTATAGGTCAAAAAAGAAGCCATATCTAAACATGATCCAGAAGCGCAGGCGTTTTCTCTGGGCCAAGGCTTGTTTAAAATGGACTATGGCAAAGTGGAAAACTGTTCTGTGGTCAGACGAATCAAAATTTGAAGTTCTTTTTGGAAAACTGGGATGCCATGTCATCCGGACTAAAGAGGACAAGGACAACCCAGTTTGTTCTCAGCGCTCAGTTCAGAAGCCTGCATCTCTGATGGTATGGGGTTGCATGAGTGCGTGTGGCATGGGCAGCTTACACATCTGGAAAGGCACCATCAATGCTGAAAGGTATGTCCAAGTTCTAGAACAACATATGCTCCCATCCAGACGTCGTCTCTTTCAGGGAAGACCTTGCATTTTCCAACATGACAATGCCAGACCACACACTGCATCAATTACAACATCATGGCTGCGTAGAAGAAGGATCCGGGCACTGAAATGGCCAGCCTGCAGTCCAGATCTTTCACCCATAGAAAACATTTGGAGTATCATAAAGAGGAAGATGTGACAAAGAAGACCTAAGACAGTTGAGCAACTAGAATCCTGTATTAGACAAGAATGGGACAACATTCCTATTCCTAAACTTGAGCAACATGCTTGTCTCCTCAGTCCCCAGACGTTTGCAGACTGTTATAAAAAGAAGAGGGGATGCCACACAGTGGGAAACATGGCCTTGTCCCAACTTTTTTGAGATGTGTTGATGCCATGAAATTTAAAATCAACTTATTTTCCCCTTAAAATGATACATTTTCTCAGTTTAAACATTTGATATGTCATCTATGTTGTATTCTGAATAAAATATTGAAATTTGAAACTTTCACATCATTGCATTCTGTTTTAGAATTGCATACAGTGTCCCAACTTTTTTGGAATCAGGTTTGTGTATATATATTATACACATACAGGGCTTGACATTAACTTTTTTGCTCACCAGCTACTGTGGATAGTGGTTTTCCAAAGTAAGCCATGCAGCATTTTCACTGGCCATCGATTACATTAGAAAAACTGCCATATAGATATTATCTCATAATTTGGCAGTAGGTATATTAGGCTTCTGTCACTTTAAGACCTGACACACAGATCCATTATACTGTTACACATGTATGCGTTTTCTGTCTCAGTTCACTTAAAAAATAAATGACTGGCTGCGTCCTAAATCACATACTCTCTTGAGTAGGTACTTATTTTGAATAAGTAATTATTTCACAACCGCTAAAAAAGTATGTTCTATATAGCATGAATGTGTGAATATAATCTGGACATAGTACATTCACCATGTTGTCATTATCATGTGACCTATCAGCGTCAGTTGCGTCACTTCACTGCCATTCATAAATCCTCTCCCGTGGCCTCATGGAATAGTAAATTTTCCATCATATGCGTACTTCGGAATCTTGCCGGGATAAGTCATCTGACTACTTTTTGCCTACACTTTTATGAGTACTGTGAATTCAGACACTTCTTTTTTCACATACTGTTTTCTCCAACAATATAGTAAGGAAGTATGTGATTTCGGATGCAGCCTGTAGTACATGAATACTTGCCACGGCCTGCATTTTGACATTATTTTGTGTGTTTTTGACTGTTTGAGAGCAATAAGCAGTGAGAAAAAAACTCAATTTAGTACTGAGAGGCGGCTTTATCTGTGTGAGCACAAAATCTGTGTGAATGAGTAAAACTATGCGTAATACGCACAATCAAATGCCAAAATTCAAGGCCTGTAACAGCAACAATGAGTGAGTGAGGGGAGGTGGGTTTGTGTGTCAACTCGCTGCCTGAGAGATGAGAGAGTGAGAAAGTGCAGCTGGTATCGTGCATCTGTTCTGTGGAAAATTAGTATTGGAAGCGTTTCAGATATTTCAGTATCGATATGTATAGAAAAATCGCTACACTGCACTTAGTTTATTATTTCACATGCCTTTTTAAAAGACTACAACTGAAAAATGTATATATAACATTCAACCCGTCAAAGTGGATAGTAGGAGCAACTGTTACACGCCACTATTTATATATTAATTTATTTTCTATTGTGTCTGCCTTAACAGAGATTTATGACCTAAAGCCTGCACAGAGTTCTTTGAGGCCATGTTGGACGTCTTCCAGCATTGTGATTAGAAACATATTATGTAAGAGCAGTGGAGTGTAGAAGTCGGTTGGCCAGTGTCTGTGTTGTCCACGTGACCATGCTATTTTGCATCGTAATTGCAGCAAAAATAGTCGTTCTTGCCGCTTGGAGTTACAGAATTTTTTTCTTCCTCTCTTGTGCTGGTTTGACCTTTTTCAAGTGCATGTAATCCAGCAAACACACAAATACTGTTTCCTCAACCCCCCCAGGGCATCATCAAGACCTTATGAAGAACAATCACAAATTCTGTCCCTAAATAGTCCATAATATTGTTGGAGATAAATTTAGAAAAACAAAATAATTTGTAATGAGTCTTAACAGAAAGTCCCTTGTTTTATAGCCAATGTTCTCCACAGGATGTTCCCTGCAATGGATTGGTGGCTGGAGGTTTGAAATAATATTAGGATACATTTTTCTCTCTCTCTCATTCTTGTTATCAGTATCTCTTTCCAACTCTTGCTCTCTTTCTTTTGCTCTAGGTTTTGTACTTGTCAAGTTACATAAGTAAATGTCTAAAGGGAAAAATTAGTTATCGTTTTAAAAATGTCTGTTATTGTGCAGTTCGAAATGGAGACGATTAGATAACGTCTGTCTAATCAATACTTTACAATAATTCCCATGACCAGGACCATCATCCGGGGCCTGTGACTCATAAACCACCCATAAAACTATTGTCCTGGGCCTCGTGAATTCAAGCATTGGCACTGGCTGTTATATTTCGTAAGACTTTGGGAGGTCAAATGAGCCGCAAAACACGATCAGCATGCTGTGATTGCCTAAATCAGGCATTTCTTTGTTGTGGATGCCAATCCATTCTGAGTGGTTACGCAATCCAGTTAGCTTTTGATAATATCAAGAGTCCAGCAAACAGATTTAGAAAGGCTAAAAACATTAGGCACTATTTATGTGCACGATCACATGTAATCAATCAGCAAGTAAAGCCAAGAAACTGTAGTAGCCTTTCAAAGAAAAAGAAAAAAAGTTGATGTTTTTGACAGAGTATAGATCTTCTTTTTCTCAAAACTAAGACTAGTTAACACCCATGGGCAACTTTAAGGTTGGTGTTGATTGGCTGTAGACAGCAATGGACCTCTAATGTCTGTGATTTGCCTGAAGCTACACGGGTTTGTGTTGCTGAGGTTACAGTTGTAAAGCGTTTGAACTGTGAAGTCTACTATAGGCAAACACAATCTCCGAGGAGGTCATAAAACATGCTCCATATCACAAGAGCTATTTGTTCTGTTTCATTTTTTCGGTATCACAAAGATTATGCTTATGTAAAGGTAGGTGAGTAATGGCAGACAAAAATGTAAAACATATCTTTAAAAATATTGGTGTTTTTATTGAGACATCAAAGTTAATGTCACAAGACCTTGTACCAAGACCAAAATGTAGCTGTCTCAATATGTTGCAATCTTTTGCAACATTCTTACGAATGCCTGGTGAAGATTGTGAGCCTGAAAATTGCTGTCTCAATACACCAATCAGGCATGACATTATGACCAGGTGAAGTGAATAACAATGATTCATCACGGCACCTGTTAGTGGGTGGGACAGCAAGTGAACATTTTGTCCTCAAAGTTCATGTGTTTTCGAAACAGGAAAAATGGGCAAGCGCAAGGATTTGAGTGAGTTTGACAAGGGCCAAATTGTGATGGCTAGAGTAGACAACTGGGTCAGAGCATCTCCAAAACTGCAGCTCTTGTGGGGTGTTCCCGGTCTGCAGTGGTCAGTATCTATCAAAAGTGCTCGAAGGAAGGAACAGTGGTGAACCGGAGACAGGGTCATGGGCGGCCAAGGCTCATTGATGCACGTGGGGAGCGAAGGCTGGCCCGTGTGGTCCGATCAAAGAGACAAGCTATTGTAGCTCAAATTGCTCAAGAAGTTAATGCTGGTTCTGATAGAAAGCTGTCAGAATACACAGTGTATTGTAGTTTGTTGCATATGGGGCTGTATACACTCTAAAAAATGCTGGGTTGTTTCAACACAAATTTGGGTCAAATATGGACAAACACAACCGTTGGGTTAAAAATTTTATTAAAAAATGTAACCCAACGGCTGGGTTTGTCCATACTTGACCCAAATTTGGGTTGAAACAACCCAGCATTATTTAGAGTGTAGCCACAGACCAGTCAGGGTGCCCATGCTGACCCCGTCTACTGCTGAAAGCATGTGAGCATCAGAACTGGACCATGGAGAAATGGAAGAATGTGGCCTGGTCTGATGAATCACATTTTCTTTTACATCACGTGGATGGCCGGGTGTGTGTGCGTCGCTTACCTGGGGAACACATGGCACTAGGATGCACTGTGGGAAGAGGGCAAGCCAACAGAGGCAGTGTGATGCTTTGGGCAATGTCCTGCTGGGAAACCTTGGGTCCTGCCATCCATGTGGATGTTACTTTGACATGTACCACCGACCTAAGCATTGTTGCAGACCATGTACACCCTTTCATGGAAACGGTATTCCCTGGTGGCTGTGGCCTCTTTCAGCAGGATAATGCTTCTGTCACAAAGCAAAAATGGTTCAGAAATGATTTGAGGAGCACAACAACGAGTTTGAGGTGTTGACTTGGCCTCCAAATTCCCCAGATCTCAATCCAATCGAGCATCTTGTGCTGAACAATCTGAACTATGGAGGCCCCACCTCGCAACTTACAGGACTTAAAGGACTTCAGCACACCTTCAGGGGTCTAGTGGAGTCTATGACTCGACTGGTCAGGGCTGTTTTGGCAGCAAAAGGGGGACCAACACAATACCTTTAACATTATATGGTCATAATGTTATGCCCGATCAGTGTATGTTGTTGTTTCTTACACCATACACTGTAAAAAAATATTGTTGGTTAAACTTAAAAAGTAAGTTACCTGATTGCCTTAAAATTTTTAGTTCATTGAAATAAAAAAAAAAAAAAAAATACAACAAAGGAAATTGGTTTAATAAACAGAAACTCAAAATATTATGTTATCTGAACCAGATAACAAGATTGACAAATGATAAAAGTTGTGATAACAAACTTTTTTTTTTTTACAGTGTATGAATGCCTGAAGTAAAAAAAAACCCTGAAATCTTATAGAAGTGAAATGGCACCTGAACACAGAGACCTCAGTATTTGGTACACAATACACAATGACAGTAACATTTGATGGATCGTTTCTGAGTACAAATGTGTCATTTTGAGTAGAAAATTAACTCCAGGCTATTAAGCAAGGTTCTTCGTACCTCGCTTAATACAGCTGAGATGATTTGACAGATCCCAGATCTTTTAATCATGATAACTGATCTCTAGCTAATTTGGTTCTTCAAACTAATTTGCGGATTGGATTAAAATATCTGATCATTTATCAGATAAATGAGAACTTAGGCTACACTGTTTGCAAATATAGATTTATAAAGAAAACAGATATGTTCCTAATTCTGAGTATCTGAATTTCTGTGTAGGCTAGTCATTTACTTAATATAACATAAATATATAATATAAATTTACTTAAGATCTACTTCACTCTTTCCCCACCATTCACTGAATTTTACGGCTATCCATGTTTTCACTGTTATACAGTAGGGGGTGCTATTACACATCTTCTGAATGAGTACAGAATCTCCAGATCAAAACATAGCTAAAGAAGAAGCAGAAATGAGTGATTGCTAATGCAAATATAAAACAACGCAACCATCAAACATTAAACAACATATAAGTTCAAAACTGCCTAACATTACCGAATGAAACGCCAAACCCATGAAGATGAAACAATTGTGAAGCTTTGGGGGTGCTGATGGACTCGATCTACTCGATCTATGGCCCTGTCCCAAATGGCACGCTTTCATATGCACTTTCAGTCTTGTGGACTTACAAAGGCTGTCGTGTGCATGAGTACATGAGACTGTATGGTGTCCCATTTAGTCATTTTAGGCTTCAGAAGGGTGCTCACGGGCACCCACTTTTTGCGGTCGATATGCGTCCCAAGTAGTATTGAAACAGTACACTTATAAGTATACTTTTAGTACATTGATATTAGTATACTTACCACATAAAGTATACTTAAAATATACTTGAACTTTACTTAAATTTACTTCATTAAATTAACTATGCTTATGTTTCGTAAGGGCTCTTATGGCCTTTGTCAGGAATTCGTATGAAGGTTGTAAGAGAAAATAATGTATTGAGACATTAACATTTCAGTCAGAAGGTTGTCTCAATCTGTTGTTGCTTCTTACATCCTTTTTACGAACATGAGACAGAAATGTCTGAAATCTATATCAAATCAATACACTGGAATCTCTAACAAATTCTTGAGAAATGCTCAATAAATCTTAATAATTCTAAAGCACATTGTATATAAAAAGCAAATTCAGCTTTTGAGAGGAGAAAATGTCAAATACTTTTCAAACAAATGTCCAAACCACAATTTGTTCAGATCAAGAACTTCAATGCCTTACAGCAATTTAGATAAACTTCAAAGCAAATTGCTTAAAATGCACCACAGCCATTTTTTCCAGGTGTAATCGTTTATGTGGGATTACGAGGTCCTTATAAGACCATATAAGAGCCAATTTCCTCCAGGCTGCATATAGAAATGAATTATTAGCCTGCATCAACCTTTAAGTGTCTCCACGTGTCGGTTCTCAATGTCTAATCCAAGTTCTTGACCAGCAGCTGTGTATATGTAAGTCAGAAATGTATGCATTTAACAGGAAACCAGAAAGACTGTTCGCTATAAATAGTGACATTGACGTATATATGCAAAGTCTTGGGTGAATCACCTCACGTTTTTGGCCTGTAATGTACTGTATGTTAGACCCACAGCACCACCCAGACATCTCCTCATTTTTAGAAGAACATCACATGTTGTACATATGCCTGTCCTCGCTTGCTAGTCCTCATATGCCTTATAAACCGAACGCAAGGTTATGAGGAAAGTGATAAAATCAAGCTACAGAGGGTAATAAATCCTACTAAGGATGTTTATTGGTTAGACTGAAGCACATGGGCAAGTTGTGACATAAGATCTGCACATACATGTACAACATACAGTCTCTTTCCTTTCTCTCTCTCTCTCTCTCTCTCTCTCTCTCTCTCTCTCTCTCTCTGGGTGGAGGAATGCAAAGGCAGCTCAGGCCACGAGCTGTTTCGTAAAAACTGTGGGAGGGAAGTCACGTTGTAGTGAAATTCACAGGCTGAGAGGAAAAGAAAGGGAGGGGGAGTTGATTTATGTCATCCAGGAATGGTTGCTGGTGCGCTGGCTTCTCTTTTAGACCCCAGCACACATCCATAGCCACTCCTACTGCATCTCTCATGTCCTGCAATGCACATTACCAGGGATTTAGCAGGTCTGTTGGGATTCATAAAATGTGAGATCATGCATTTTAGATGATTTGCCTGAAGAATCTTCATGTTGTACATTTTATTTTATTTTATTTTATTTATACATTTCCCCAGGGTCCACCTGTGTTGGGGTGTGGTGACATTTACCATTATTCTGCAAATTTTCATCAACTCATTTCAATAGAAATCCATGCAATTGGGAATTTCGCTTGAGTGCTAAAGATTTTCCAGACAGATTTTGGTATCAGGTTGACAGAAAGAAGCTTGGTTCAAAAGTGAGTTCTGCGTGAGCTGAGAGCTACACTATTGACAATAAACAATGGACCTTTTTGCAAGCAAAATTTTTGCCGTACATTCAGTCGTTTCTTGCTTCAAAAACTAAAATTTAGAATTAAACTATCCTTTTTTTTATGAAACACCCCCTTTTATGTGAAATGAAGAGCCACGTTTGCTATCAGGTCAAATCTGACAAGTGTTACATCCACCAGCTGGAGTGCCCATGATCGCCTCCAGAGGGCACTCCTAACGTCTCCCTTGCTTTCCCATCATGAACTTCAATTCCCATAACCCATTGCCTGGACCCATTATTGTTTGATCACTTCCACTTGTGTGTCATTACCTCGTTAACGCTCCCTTTATAAGCCCTGTATTTTCAGTCATTCTTTGCTAAGTCTTGTATGTGTGTACACTACATCTATGAGCACTCTTTTGCCTAATTTCTTTGACTACCCTGTGTTTCCTGCTCAGTTTATTTGTACTGCATGCTTTGGACTTCACCCTCTGCCTATTTTTGTACTATGATTCTGGATTACTCCTTAATAAATGCTGCATTGTGATCCTCAGCCTTTGTGTCTATGAGTTATGCAGTTTGTAACACACATATAGTTGCTGTCTATATGCTGTCCTTTTGCAAAGCCTACATTAGGTCAAAAACATTAGACAATTGACCATCAACAAGCCATGGCACTCTCACGCTACACGTTCTCACACAGTGAAAAAGACATTACAGAGCAAAGAGGACACTGACAACGTGCCAACAGACAGGACAGAGTAGTTACTTTTGATATGAAACAAAGTCTCAACTTTCAAATGTTATAATTTACAAAAAAAAAGTAAACCAATACCATTTTGTGGCTCTTTAATGTGTCGTGACCATTCGCTGTAATGCCTCAGTTAAAGCTGCTCGTGAACCGATCATCTCTTCCTTCTAGTTAATTTATAGCATCAAATTAACATAACAAGGAATGTTGTTTCAATCGCGAAAAGACGTTAGTACACACCGTTTTTTACGTTCAAGTTCACCGATGTTATTCTACTAACTAAAATGACAGATTCGGCAGATGGTGGATTATGATTGGTCAGATCCCCTGTCAATCAAACTCCAGGCGAAGGGTAATTTGCAGACTTTGTTAAAAAAAAAAAAATTACTTTAGCCATTTGTTTCTAATGTTGGGCATCTATCCTACTTGTATTACATCACAGTAAGGGGCGGGCCAAGTTTTTACTTAAAACTTACATTGTTTTTATAGTACAATCAACTCTTTTACCTCAAAAAATTTAACAAATTTAGATTCTAGTCATTCATTCATACATTAGTCGAGTATATGAGTGATTCTATAATTGGAGATACGTTTTCAAAAAGTTAAGGAAAAAAAGTGCTCACTAACAGAAATTCTTTCCAGTATTCATATTGAAAACATATTCAATTTTGATTAGTCAGTGCTTAATTGCCAAACACAAGTTACTTCCTTTTTTTACTTTAAAAAACTAATTCTAAATCTAATTCTAAAAAAGAACTAAATCTGTTACAGACAAATTAGGCAACGTGTAGAAATAACATCGGTAACAGAGTTTACCAGTAACTGGATTGACAATTTTAAACATTTTAGCCAAAAACTCCACTTGCTAGCATAAATGCTAAGAGCACATGGCACTAATGAAATCATGATGAAAAGATAGGTGATAAATTCTAATGTCCTTTTGATATTTTGGTAACAATTTTGACGTTTTACAAAATACTTTAAGAACTTTTAGTTTAAAACATTTTCTCAGGAGAGCACTCATGCCATTCAGTGCTTCGGATCTTATCAGTGAGATAATGACATCATTTCCTGTATCTTACATAGTTGTGGGAGATGATTCCACCCATTTAAAGGCAAAGTATATGGTACGGTAAAAGATTTGATGCAAGATTTGTGTAACATTTTTATAAGATTTATTTTTAAACAATTTAATGTTAGTAAGAAAATTACTATTTAGGGATTTTAAAAATAAAATAAATGAAATATTACCAAAAGAATATAATTTGATACATGATGGAAAAAATACACTGATTTGGGAAATCATGATTTTCAGCTATATAAGACAGAAAATATTATATTGTTATGGGCTGTAACATCTTGTGATACATGACTATGAGTAACAAATGATTGAAACAATTAAAAATGTAACCATTTGAAAAAGCAGGGAAAAAAATTATGAATCACCCATATATATATATATATATATATATATATATATATATATATATATATATATATATATATATATATATAGTGAGAATGTATGCAGTGCCCTCATTTAATGCACATGTTTGCAACGTGGTTTGACTTTGTGATGGGTTAAGATCGGGCAGTAGACCTAGTGAGAGAGCATTACATAAGGATGTTTGTAAAATGTGTGTGGAGATCTTTATAATTTAACATAATTGAGCAAATGCTTGCTTAAGTTTACTCCACAATATTAAACTCTGCACAACACAGCACTCAGCAGCTTTGCTATATGTAGTGTTAGCCTCCAAATGTCTTTTAGTTGTTTAGTTAGGACTTTTTTTGTTGGGAAAAGTGTGACAGTTAAGTGACAGACTATGGTTTATTTCATGTGTTATGTCTGCAGTCTGGAGGCCGTGCTGGTGTTGAGCGTTTTAGTACCTCATGAACTGAGATGGCCTTCTCAGAAAGCTAGAGTTGAAAAAGGTGTTTAATGTGCAACATTCAGGTTTCAAGGAATCTCATTTATTTGAAAATATCAAGGAGGATCACGGTGCCAGCTGTTTTTCTTTTTTTACTTCACTAGTACCTGATCTGCCTTCTTTTCCATATTAGTTGGAAAACTGATGTAAATCAAACAGTCGTCTATCTGTCTTTCCACGTTAGGTTTTTTCATTGGCCAATACAAACATAACAAAAGTTCCACAGACACTTCTCCTTTGTCCGGTGGAACTTCTGAGAAAATTTATACGCAACAGCGTAATCTATATGGATTAAGATATTTACATAGATATGCTTTATCTCTCTGTGCACATTTTCTGATAAAGCAACTTTACAAAACTAATGAGAGATCAGTTCTTACCATTAAAGTCTACATGAAACAGCATGCGCAACCCATTTTACTTCCATAAAGACTTTTTACTGCCACTTCAGACACTGAGACTTCTACCTAGTATTCTTAAGGCCCATTCACACCAAGAGCGATAACTATAAAAATAAATATATTAGCGTCCATGATATCATTCTGATATCCATGATATCATTCTGTTTATTCCAAGCGCATGCTTGTCTGCCGCTTTAAATGCTTTAGCTCATTAGAGCAGGATGGATTCTGATTGGCTGTCAATCTTTATCGTTCATCAGCTGGATAAAATCGTTTTGAAAGTGATTCCAACAATATCGTTCCTCTGTGCCGTTATCGTTATAGCTTTGGTGTGAACTCTGCTATTCTTTATTATTGAGAACACTTTTTAGAAACTTTACTCAGGACTCCTTATTACTCTTAAAGGGATAGTTCACCCAAAACTAAAAATGTTGTCATCATATACTCACCCTCAAGCTTTTACAAACCTAGAGGTTCTTTCTTCTGTTGAACACATAAGAAGTTATTTCGAAGAATGTTGGTAGCCAGACAGTTGACGGAAACCACTGACTTCCATAGTAGGAAAAAAAAAAAAGTTCTATGGAAGTCAATGGCTTCTGTCAACTGTCTGGTTACCAACATTTCTATATAATATAGAAAGCAGATTTTACTTAATGTTCATTTATATCAGCCTACTTCTATGTAATACCATATCACCACCCTTAGAACTGAGAGTTTGAATAATTGTAATGTGACGATCGGGTGTGGATATCTAAATCAGAGAAAATCATAGGTTCAGGTGGATGGCGGGTGGACGTTTTATTTTTAACAGCAGATTCGGGCAAAGAGTATAAGAATATACACTCACCTAAAGGATTATTAGGAACACCTGTTCAATTTCTCATTAATGCAATTATCTAATCAACCAATCACATGGCAGTTGCCTCAATGCATTTAGGGGTGTGGTCCTGGTCAAAACAATCTCCTGAACTCCAAACTGAATGTCAGAAGGGGAAAGAAAGGTGATTTAAGCAATTTTGAACGTGGCATGGTTGTTGGTGCCAGACGGGCCAGTCTGAGTATTTCACAATCTGCTCAGTTACTGGGATTTTCACGCACACCCATTTCTAGGGTTTACAAAGAATGGTGTGAAAAGGGAAAAACACCCAGTATGCGGCAGTCCTGTGGGCGAAAATGCCTTGTTGATGCTAGAGGCCAGAGGAGAATGGGCCGACTGATTCAAGCTTATAAAAGAGCAACTTTGACTGAAATAACCACTCGTTACAACCGAGGTATGCAGCAAAGCATTTGTGAAGCCACAACATGCACAACCTTGAGGCGGATGGGCTACAACAGCAGAAGACCCCACCGGGTACCACTCAACTCCAATATAAATAGGAAAAAGAGGCTACAGTTTGCACAAGCTCACCAAAATTGGACAGTTGAAGACTGGAAAAATGTTGCCTGGTCTGATGAGTCTCGATTTCTGTTGAGACATTCAGATGGTAGAGTCAGAATTTGGCGTGAACAGAATGAGAACATGGATCCATCATGCCTTGTTACCACTGTGCAGGCTGGTGGTGTAATGGTGTGGGGGATGTTTTCTTGGCACACTTTAGGCCCCTTAGTACCAAGTGGGCATCGTTTAAATGCCACGGCCTACCTGAGCATGGTTTCTGACCATGTCCATCCCTTTATGACCACCATGTACCCATTCTCTGATGGCTACTTCCAGCAGGATAATGCACCATGTCACAAAGCTCGAATCATTTCAAATTGGTTTCTTGAACATGACAATGAGTTCACTGTATTAAAATGGCCCCCACAGTCACCAGATCTCAACCCAATAGAGCATCTTTGGGATGTGGTGGAACGGGAGCTTTGTGTCCTGGATCTGCATCCCACGCATCTCCATCAACTGCAAGATGCTATCCTATCAATATGGGCCAACATTTCTAAAGAATGCTTTCAGCACCTTGTTGAATCAATGCCACGTAGAATTAAGGCAGTTCTAAAGGTGAAAGGGGGTCAAACACAGTATTAGTATGGTGTTCCTAATAATCCTTTAGGTGAGTGTAAGTTCTCTCAAAGGCAGTTCTGCGGCACGAGAATATAATGAAATAAGTACATAATATAACAAGAAAAATGATTGAATGGTTTTCTGGTCCCAAATGGTGTAGTTACACCATGTGCCAGCAGGCGCTAATGCTAACCAGCCAAACGCTGACTCTTTGACCAGCATGGAGCCAGGTGGTTAGCGAAAAAAATTATGACGGATTGCTGATGTCAACTGAAGTCGTTTCAGAGACAGAGCAAGTTAATACAATTTGATGAAAGGTACGAAGACAAACATACCTTTCTTTCGAATTGCATGCAATGATGAATCGTTCACAATAAGACCAGGAATGTGTATTAAGAAAATAAATCAAAGTAAGTCAATTCTGATGTCATGTTGACTTTAAGATCAAGCACAGATCAGTAAAACTCAAAGGAGCAGTAGTCATATCCTCAGCATTGTAAAACGAGGTAAATGATTTTACTTTATTGGAGTTTAGACATGTACATCAACTTGTCAGTTATAAGGGCAGCGAGCTGTAAGAAGACAAACAAAACTAATGCATTTCCACAGATGCCTGAAACGGTTACCTCTTGTTATTCACAAATGAATTGAAGCAAATAAGTTTTGACAACAGCCAGTCGTTATCCAATTTACTCAGATTTTCATGGAGGTCATTTTACCACGGCAGCCACATTTTTCACAAAGAACATTTCCCCCTTGGATTTCCTCTGTGCGAAATGGCAGTTCAAGCCTTCTGGCCGTGTTCATGGCTGCTCATTTTACAGAACTTATTTCCAGCAACAGGCTCTTCATTTGAAAATCAAATTGAGCGGGAACAAGCCTCCAGGCGCTAGGAAATTATGAACAGGCTAATCACTCTAAATCAGCTGTTATACAGTATGCAAAGAAGATTATGACTATTATAATGATTATGACTCTGGTACATTTGAATTTAAACGTTGGTTGCTGAGGCTTTTGCTGAGTTTCAAAGCAAGTAAGTTGGTCTGCTGCTAATATACACTATATTGCCTAAAGTATTGGGACACCCCTTCAAATCATTGAATTCAGGTGTTCCACTCACTTCCATGGCCACATGTGTATAAAATCAAGCACCTAGTCATGCAGACTGTTTCTACAAACATTTGTGAAAGAATGGGTCGTTCTCAGGAGCTCAGTGAATTCAAGTGTGGCACCGTGATAGGTTGCCACCTGTGCAATGAGTCCATTTGTAAAATTTCCTCAATATTAAATACTCCACGGTCAACTGTTAGTGGTATTATTACAAAGTGGAAGCAAATGGGAACAACAGCAACTCACAGGGTGTTCTACCACGTAAAATCACAGAACGGGGTCAGCGCATGCTGAGGCGCACAGTGTGCAGAAGTCACCAACTTTCTGCAGAGTCAATAGCTACAGACCTCCAGACTACAGACAGAAGACTTTGTGTGGCCTCCAAATTAGCTCAAGAACAGTGCGTAGAGAGCTTCATGGAATGGGTAGCTGCATCCAAGCCTTACATCACCAAGTGCACACACACACACACACACACACATTATATATTTACAAACTTTTATGTTAGATGTGTTTAATCGCAATTATTTGACAGCACTAGTTTGTGCACTAGTAAGTCAGTCCACTTGTGACTATAAAAAAAATATATGAAATACATACATTCCCTGACACAATAATATAGTATTATTGTATATTTTATCATATTTTTTAGTATTTGTAAAAATATGGAGTTTGCTTGACCGCCATGACAGTGGCCACAAGCAGTACACAAGGTGAATTGGTACCAGTGCTGATACTGGGAGAATATTGCATGGCTTTAAAAGGGTCTCAGCCAATCAGGTTCGAGAACCAGAAATAACTGTTGTATAAATAGTTATTGGCTGTATCCGAAATCACCCCTATACCCTTAAGTAGGGCATTATTTGAGGGGACAGACATTTGTAGTGGTTTCCGAAACCATAGTGGATGTTATTGAGTGCACTCATTCAATCCCACAATGCACCTCAATAACGTGTGTACAACCGGTGTACACTCAATGGCTAGAGAATACCCATAATGCATTGTGACGGTCGCGCCAAATGAATTCCTGCTTATGACCAGAAGATTGTGACTCCACCTAAATCATCCATCTATCCATTTTCCAAACAGCTGGTCCAATGTGGGTATAGTGTAATATCATACCGGTATAAATTCCTGAATTTTCATTCAGTCCTTCAAGTGGACTATATTAGTGGAGTAATGAAGGGAATAGTGAATAATGGTATAGGGGGCGATTTCGAACACAGCAATGGTCTCCCAAAAGAATAAATCGACTCTGAACCACCTAAATGAGTCGTCAGGAATACGAATCCCAATTAGTTACAACTGCATGTCACTAGATAACATATTTGCATAATGCCCACCTATGTTCTACATTGTCCGTTTGTGAACAACTTGACCTGCCCTTCAACGCAGGATTTGCAAAACGCTTGCTCTTGAAAGATGGGTCAGTACCCAGTTTATTTGGACCAGCTTGCTCCTCAGTATCACAACCTGTAAGTATGAATGATTATTGATGAATATACTTTCTACCGGGTGTTCAAAATACATAGTTTTGTGTTTATACTGTGGGAGTTTCCGGCTAACCGGCGTTACTACTGTCTTACTGAAATACTTCTGCTATCAGGTCACTGTTACCTAAAACTGTGTCCATTAATGCAGATTGTCTGTTGTTCTTACTACTTTGAGTAAAGATAAAGGATGGAGCAAGATTTTTACAAACGTTTATGTTACATCAGTCATTCACGTTAGTGCTGGGCTAATGTATGCACCGTTATTGATACAGTTCCCACATGTGCACCGCAATAAATTAGAAATATACACATTGGTTTGTTGATGGACATACACTTGTTAATGCTGATGGTGAGGAATTACAGTTGCAACATCTCATAATGTACCTCAAAATGAGTAGTGTATCACTGAGAAACGTCCTGCTCAAGTCGTCCTTGCGATGGAGGTTCGGGTTGAATAACTAGTTCTTCCAATGTTTTCCATCGGTCTCACACTCGGATTGATATGGTAAAATCGACGCCATCGTTACTGTCTTTACATTGTGTACAATCACTGAACTTAAAGAAGCCTCCAGAGCTTAAGGTCAGTTATGGTAATACGCAGTAGACCAATCACAACAGACTGGGCTGTCTGGCCAATCAGAGGCAGAGTAGGCTTGCGGAAAGGAGGGATTTAGAGAGATTGAATCACCCATCAAGTTGTTTGAGAATGTATATTATGAGAAAATGAAAGTGTTTTTGACCTTTGATGCATGTAAACTTGTTGTAGGAGACCTCCAAAACAAAAGTAGGAACCTTTAAAATAGCATAATAGGGGCACTTTAAAAATTGTAATAAATATAAAAAAACACCACTTCAATTAGACATTGTTAAGCTAGGTCAGGTATCTAGGTCCGCAGTTGTGCTTTCCTCAATAGTGGTTAATTCTATACATTCACAACACAAAGAGCTGCCAGCCTTACAAAGGTCTGGCTTCCAATGATCTCACTTGCCTGTCACAATATGAGAGAGTTTTTATCCCCCTTTGCTTTGAAGGGTTGGATGTCTTTTAGATAGATATGCTTCTGTCTGATAACACTGTGCAGGTTTAAATGCATTTCCATACAATACGACCAGCCTATAACGAGCCTATAGTAGTAAATATATGTTATATATAATATATGTATATAATATATGTATATAGTTTTTCTTTGTGGCTGTGCGAGTGAGCCATTAAGACGAGCCCCTCTTGCTTTATTTATAACGTCTCATTGTCAAAGTATACAAGCATCCGCTATAGATTTTCTTAAGGGGGGAGTGGGTTTAAATGTGAGCTACCCTCTTTTTTTGTTGCTCTGCTTCAGTTCCTGCAGTGCTGGGTTTCATTGTGCACATTTGTGTAGCAATATGAGAGAAATACAGAGTGAGTGGATGGAGATGGGTGGAGGTCAGACAGTCTTTTTATATTCCTCGGCCCAGAATCGAGGATGGAACGAGGGTTCGTTATCTGATCCTTTCTGTAATCTCATACGTCCACAGAGAGGGAACATCAATACCAGGCCTGTTTTTTTAAATACTTTTTCTCTGTGTCTGAATAGGATGGTCCACATATCATCTGAGAGTTGTCTAGTTAATGTTGTCTTACTGTTGTCTAGGCCTCAGGCCCTCGCTCTTTTCGCAATGGCCAGATCTGGGAGTTGTTCAGATCAATAATTATAATGGATATTCTTTATTTATTATTATTACTTATTTAGCTGAAGGTAACAGATGCTGAATAGTGAATACAGAATGGGAAATTTAACATTATGCAAAAAACTGTGTAGTTTTTGGCTACCAATCAGAACACCCTAGCAACCACATAGAAACATTCTGGCAAAAAACAGAACATCCTAGCAACCACATAGCAACATTGTGGCAAAAAACAGGACAGCCTAGAAACCATATAGCAACACTTTGCAAACCAACCAGAACACCATAGCAACCACATAGCAACAGTCTGGCAACCAACCACAACACCCCTAGCAACAATATAGCAACAGTCTGGCAATCAACCACAACACCCTAGCAACAATTTAGCAACAGTCTGGCAACCAACCACAACACCCTAGCAACCACATAGTAACATTCTGGCAAAAAACGTAACACCATAGTAACCACATAGCAACACTATACAAACCAATCAGAACACCCTAGCAACCACATAGCAACAGTCTGGCAACTAACTACAACACCCTAGAAAACCCCATAACAACAGAAGCAAAAAAAACAACAAAAAAACACAACAGAACACCCTAGAAAACATAGCAACAGTCTGGCAACAAATCAGAACACCATAGCAAACATATAGCAACATTCTGGCAATATACAGAACACCCTAGGAACCATATGGAAACATTCTGGCAAAAAATCAGAACACCTTAGCAACCACTTAGCAACAGTAAGGCAACCAACCACAACACCCTAGCAACCTCATAGCAACATTCTGGCAAAAATAGAACACCATAGAAACCACATAGCAACAGGCTGGCAACCAACCAGAACACCCTAGCAACCACATAGCAACATTCTGGAAAAAGAACTGAACACCCTAGCAACTGCATAGCAACAGCCTGGCAACCAACCACAACACCCTAGCAACCACATAGTAACATTCTGGCAAAAAACAGAACACCTTAGCAACCACATAGCAACAGTCTGGCAACGAACCACAACACCCTAGTAACCACATAACAACATTCTGGCAAAAAAAACAAAAAAAACAGAACATCCTAGAAAACGCACGGCAACAAACCAGAACACCCTAGCAACCATATAGCAACATTCTGGCAATATACAGAACACCCTAGCAACCATGTGGCAACATTCTGGCAAAAAAACAGAACAACTTAGCAACCACATAGCAACAGTCAGGCAACCAACCACAACACCCTAGCAACCACTTAGCAACATTCTGGAAAAAGAACTGAACACCCTAGCAACCACTTAGCAACATTCAGAAAAAACAACCAGAACACCTAACAACCACATAACATTCTGAGAGGAAAAACCAAAAAACAAACAACAAAAAGAAAAAAACAGAACACCTTAGCAACCACATAGCAACACTCTGGAAACCAACTAAAACACCCTAGTAACCATATAACAACATTTTGGAAACCACCCTAGCAACATAGCAGTAAGTTTTTCATGTACAACCTTACAAAAAAAAACAAAAAAGAAAAAGAAAAGTAACACAAGAGTGAACTTAAATTCCCCCCTAACTTCATTATGCTGAGTGAGGAAACCTTCATGTCTAGACTGCAAAATCCTAACGTAACATAATTCCCCATAATTCTTGGCAGGATAAACATGTGCTTCCGTTAGAAGACTATTGAGAAATATAGTAATTATATGATATTGTCATTATAAACTGGCCAGTGTCATAAGTCGCGTCTGCATATTAAACTGAATGACTATCTCACTGTCTGTCTACCTGCAGCTCTATCCTGGCTTGATCTTTATCTCACACCTGCAGTGTGTGTGTGCTCGGCCTGCTGTGGACGTATACATTCATGCACTCGCCCCCAGAGTGTGTTTCTGCCCTCGTTGCGCATCTGTTGTGTCTCCTGCCGACTGTGCAGGTGTCGAGGAGGCTTTTAATAATGCACAGTAAGCCTGCTTTGAAGCTGCCTGCTCCTGTGCACAATATTCCTTCACTCCCCGTGGATCTCTGTCAGTTTCTCTGCCCGGGGCCGTGTTGCCTCAGACATCAGCTCTCCTGTCAATCACTCTCCTGATGAAGCAATACTCAGACACCACAGGACGTGAATTAAACAGCAGGGCATTCAGTATACGTGTAGGTGCACAAAACCTGCACGGCCATGAGATTTGCTTCATAAAACTTTTATTTGCAATAGATATTTCACAACATAACTGTTTTTGATGTGAATTGATAGTTCAATCTTTTGTTCTTCCGAACTAGGGGTACCACTTAAAAATAAACTAAATTAAAAAAAGAAAGAAAACAGTGTTGTCAGTCTGTCTGTCAGTTTTATTTTGGAATTTTTGACAAGCGCCATTTGAATGTACTCAGAAATATAGAGATTATCAATGAATAATGATTGATGATATACATATATATACACCGATCAGGCATAACATTATGACCTGTGAAGTGAATATCACTGATTATCTCTTCATCACGGCACCTGTTAGTGGGTGGGATATATTAGGCAGCAAGTGAACATTTTGTCCTTAAAGCTGCAGCTCTTGTGGGGTGTTCCCGGTCTGCAGTGGTCAGTATCTATCAAAAGAAGGTGGCCTGGTCTGATGAATCACATTTTCTTTTACATTACGTGGATGGCCGGGTGCGGGTGCATGTGCGACGCTTACCTTGGGAACACATGGCACCAGGATGCACTATGGGAAGAAGGCAAGCCGACGGAGGCAGTTCCAGGATTTTTCTCCACATAATGGTTTTCATTTGCAGCCAACGGGTTGAAGGTCCAAATCAATGCAGTTTCGAATGACTTCAAAGGCCTTTAGAGGGCTCTGCATGATCCCAGCTGAGGAATAGGGTCTTATCTATCGAAACCATTGGTCATTTTCAAAAAAAAATTTACTTTTATATACTTTTTAACCTCAAATGCAGTTACTTCGGTGTTCTGCTTTTGCATGACGCCATCACGTCGGAAGGGTCACACACGGGACGTATGTTGAAGTACCGATCCAGTGTTAAAACGAACATCCAAATGCTAAATCAAACGCTCTTTACAAAAATAAAGGTAAAATAACGATGTCGGACAATTTTAAAGTTGGAGGAGAACATGAGATGGAGTTTTTCTGCACTGGGTCGGTACTTCACCTACGACGTCATACGCCGTGAAGAACAGCACCGGAGTCGCGCGTTCCTGGTTAAAAAGTATATAAATGATATAAATGAAGAAAGAAAAACATGAACATCTTGGATGAGATGAGGGTGAGTAAAATATCAGGAAATTTTAATTTTGAAGTGAACTAATCCCTTAATGACAGAGAATTAGACCTGCCTCATTCAAGAGCTCACATGCCTCAATGCCAACTCTTTAAGACTTGATTTAGCTCATTTAAGACTGCTCTTATGAGGATACTCAACAAACGGACATTTTGGCATAATTATGTGTGCTATTGTTTGCTCAAGAAAAAAAGAATATATATATATATATATATATATATATATATATATAAATTTCAATTATCAAAGTATATATATATGTGTGTGTGTGTGTGTGTGTGTGTGTGTGTGTGTGTGTGTGTGTGTGTGTGTGTGTGTGGACATGTTTTTCTAGCCTGGTGGGGACTTCAACCTGAATGCACACATACTCATGGGGTCCCCATGGGTACAAAAGCTTATAAATCATACAGAATGAGTTCTTTTGAAAATGTAAAAATGCGGAATAAGGATGTTCTGTGTTTTTTTTTTTTTTTTGCCAGAATGTTGTTATGTGGTTACTAGGGTGTTGTGGTTCGAATATACGGTTTATACAGTATAAAATCCATTACGTCTATGGCGAGTCCCCAGAAAGCGCGCCAGACATGCATATGTGTGTGTGTGTGTGTGTGTGTGTGTGTGTGTGTGTGTGTGTGTGTGTGTGTGTGTGTGTGTGTGTATTAGTGCTGACAAATCGATTGATAACGATCACATCTAACATAAAATATATGCACACACAAACACAAACATTTTATATACACACACACACACACACACACACACACACACACACACACACACACACACACACACACACACACACACACACACAGTATTTGTGTGTAGAGTTACTATGCAAAAACTATTTTTAGAAGAGTTAAGATAGTTTTGAATTAAGTGTTTGCTTTTGCAAGAGATGTATCATGTTTTGCAGGCTGTGTGTATGTTTTGTGGTTTTGTGTGTAGAGTTTCGAGAAATGGGGCCATAGTTTCAGAAATTGCGTATAAGATATATTTACATTTTACCATTTATAAGATAAGGTATATTTATTTTTATTTTTTAAACTGTAAGATGCCTAACTATTGTGTATTTAAAAAAAAAAAAAAAAAAAAAAAGACATACAGTCAGAACTCTAAAATAATAAAAATGTCTAAAAGTATTAGTGCTAGATTAAGTCAGACACTGTTCCACAGTATCATTGCAGAGTTTCTTAAGAATGCATTGTTAGCTTTGCCAGTGTGTATCCCCTTAAAGAGAGGCTGGCTCAAGTTCATGCAGTGTTTATTTTTTTATCTGCTCGTGGTAATCTTAGACGCGACCCTCAACGAGCTTTATCCTCCCCTGTACAACAGATGCCGCTTTATGGAAGTCAGACACTAACTAGGTGCCTCAGTCACACAAAGCCTGCTCACTTAAGCAAGTGCAGTTACACGGCGGGGCGAGGAGTGGACAAAGAGTACACACAGGTATGTGTGTGAGCACAAGGTCGTCTCAAGGACAGGCCAGCTGTGTCGTCTAGGCAGAAAAGCCCGTCTGCCACACAACGTGATCCGCCTGCCAAACAAAACAAGTGGAGAAACACACAGAAGGCCCGGTGATTCACACTCACAAACACCCACATATGCACATAACAGCGACAGACAACACACACACATCTAATTTTTCTGAAAACTAGCGTTACATTTCAAGACCGTAATTTGTCATAAAACTCACAAACAGAGCAAAGTCAGAGGAACTTAAAGGGACAGTTCACTCAAAAAATTTAAATTCTGTCATCATTTACCAATGTTAATTTTTACAGCCTATGATCTTCATTGGCTGCTCACAAACAAAGTCTACTTTGACCCTTAAACACTGTGGTCATAGCTGAAACTGGAAGAGTTTGGTTTGTCTTGTTGACATGTCGAGAAGGTACTGTTTTCTGCACTGTGAAAGCAAATCCACTTTGTGGTATCTGTCAGTTAGAGTTAGTAAGCAAAGAATCAAATGGGGCACGAGTAAAGATCTTCTTCCATCTTGTTTACTTATCACTTCTGTTTTCCACACACATTACGTCATTAAATCAACAATACAGTTCTTCTCATTAACACAACATTCTTTGCATGCACTTCCAAAGGATGAGGACTCAAGCTCAAATTTAAACAATAAAAACAATGCCATCATTACTGTTCATATCACTGTGTATTCAAGTCTTAAGGAAGCCCCCAGAGCTAAAATCAGGTATAATGACATGCACTGTAAGTCACTGTAGACTAGTCACAACAGACTGGGCCATCTGACCAGTCAGAGCAGAGCAGACCAATCCCAAAAAACTGGGCCATCTGACCAGTCAGAGCAGAGCAGACCAATCCCAAAAAACTGGGCCATCTGACCAATCAGAGCAGAGTAGACCAATCACAACAGACTGGGCCATTGGACCAATCAGAGCAGAGTAGACCAATCACAACAAACTGGACCATCTGACTAATCAGAGCAGAGTAGACCAATCACAACAGACTGGACCATTGGACCAATCAGAGCAGAGTAGACCAATCACAACAAACTGGACCATCTGACTAATCAGAGCAGAGTAGACCACTCACAACAGACTGGGTCACCTGACCAGAGCAGAGTAGACCAATTCACAACAGACTGGGCCATTGGACCAATCAGAGCAGAGTAGACCAATCAGAACAGACTGGGCCATGTGACCAATCAGACCAGAGTAGACCAATCACAACAGACTGGGCCGTTGGACCAATCAGAGCAGAGTAGACCAATTACAACAGACTGGGTCATCTGACCAATCAGAGCAGAGTAGACCAATCACAACAGACTGGGCCGTTTGACCAATCAGAGCAGAGTAGACCAATCACACCAGACTGGGCCATCTGACCAATCAGAGCAGAGTAGACCAATCACAACAGACTGGACCATAGGACTAATCATAGCAGAGTAGACCAATCACAACAAACTGGGCCATCTGACCAATCAGAGCAGAGTCGACCAATCACAACAAACTGGGCCATCTGACCAATCAGAGCAGAGTAGACCAATCACAGCAGACTGGGCCATTGAACCAATCAGAGCAGAGTAGACCAATCACAACAGACTGGACCATTGGACTAATCATAGCAGAGTCGACCAATCACAACAGACTGGGCCATTGAACCAGTCAGAGCAGAGTAGACCAATCACAACAGACTGGACCATTGGACTAATCATAGCAGAGTCGACCAATCACAACAAACTGGGCCATGTGATCAATCATAGCAGAGTAGGCCGATCACAGCAGACTGGGCCATGTGACCAATCAGAGCAGAGTAGACCAATCACAACAGACTGGACCATAGGACTAATCATAGCAGAGTAGACCAATCACAACAAACTGGGCCATCTGACCAATCAGAGCAGAGTCGACCAATCACAACAAACTGGGCCATCTGACCAATCAGAGCAGAGTAGACCAATCACAGCAGACTGGGCCATTGAACCAATCAGAGCAGAGTAGACCAATCACAACAGACTGGACCATTGGACTAATCATAGCAGAGTCGACCAATCACAACAGACTGGGCCATTGAACCAGTCAGAGCAGAGTAGACCAATCACAACAGACTGGACCATTGGACTAATCATAGCAGAGTCGACCAATCACAACAAACTGGGCCATGTGATCAATCATAGCAGAGTAGGCCGATCACAGCAGACTGGGCCATGTGACCAATCATAGCAAGGTAGGCCGATCACAGCAGACTGGGCCATCTGACCAATCATAGCAGAGTAGGCGGATCACAGCAGACTGGGCCATCTGACCAATCATAGCAAAACTGTGGCTTACTTGGCTCTGGCCGAGCTGTTATCTAAACAAAGCGCTATTGGCTACTTTTAAAAAGGGGAGGAGCTGATTGATATGTCCCGCCCTGTCTTCCTGTTTCAGTGAAAATTACGTCAACACATTCAATAATGCTGTGCGTTTCAAAGCACTTCAGTGGGCCTTTGAAATAGCATATAGGTGCACTTTAAGTTTTCTCATGAGATCAGGTGATCTTTTACAAATAATTAAAGTGAATGCATCTAGGGTGTCGCTCTAAAGGCAAGCAAATTATGACATACTTTTTTTAGTTTTGGGTGCACTATTCCTTTAACTTAAAAATTGTCTTATATACGTGTTCAATAAGAAATAGGTCTAGCCACAGAAAGTATTATCCCTGGGGAAGCGAAGGTGTTTCCGTTTTTTTATTCTCTTGTACAAAGCAGCAAACTCCAATTTGATTTGAGCTCAAAGTAGTACACAACACTGAAATCCAATCTCTTTTGGTATATCATTCTCAACCAGTCTAAGCTGTTCCTACATCCATATGAAGAAAGCTTCCGTTGGATACTTAGAACTTGGAAACTGTATACCTGCGCTAATCCCTACTTGTGTGGTGATCTGAGCCGCGTTTTGTGTGAGATTGCAGAAATATAGTAGGTTAGGAAAAGTTTAGCCTAGATCAGTGTGACGCATGCTGCTCCCTGTGAGAAACCGAGGGTGGTAATGCAATCTCAGCGCTGTCTGTTATCTGAAGCCTGAAGGAGTGAGAGGCCACATCTTTGTTTGTAGCTGAATCTTTGCTCTTTTGAGACACGGTGACTTTGTTCTTGTTATAAATTGCACTTATATTGTACAGTGCACCTGATATACTGTACCAAACTAAAATCAAAGAGAGATACATTTTGATTCCACAGCAAAAGATGATTGTTAAATTGTATGTTTTCACCTGTAGTTTTTTGTTATACAAAGACAAAATTTAAAGGGATAGTGCACCTTAAAAATGAAAACTGGCTGAAATGTAAATAAATCAAAATCAAAATAAAATTGACTCACACTTATGTCATTAGAACAACCCGTTTGGTCGGTCTCAGTGGTTCTCAAACCTGTCCTGGGGACCCCCCACCAGTGCACGTTTCTCACTTATCTAACACAGCTCATTAGTAGAAACTGCAAGACTTGAATCGATGAGGAAGACATACAAAATGTGTAGTGGTGAGGGGTCCCCAGGACAAGTTTGAGAACCACTGATGTAGATCAGTCGTCATTAACAACAAACTTTGATGCATGTGCCATAAGTGAACTTGAAAAATGCAAATAAGATTTTACAGCTACGGCAGAGAAGATGATTTTCAGGTAATAACCAGTGTTGGAGAAAGTTACTTTGAAAAATAATGCATTACAATATTGCGTTATTCCCTTAAAAAGTAACTAATTGTGTTACTTAGAAAATCGATGCATTGCGTTACTTTTGCGTTACTTTTTCTCAGTGGTTTTTCTCAAACCACATTTTGCCAGCAGCACGTACACTGGTCAATAAAGTGAGATTAAATGCATACAAATATTTGTTTTATTTAACATATTTAATTATTAGAGGTTTGTGTAGTATTCTGATTTTGCATTTCACTCATTCAGGCAATATTGTCAGTCAATAAATGGGAAAATAAAGTAAATTGCATTACATATTTGAAAAAGTAACTCAGATATTTTGTTATAAATTTAGAAGTAATGCAAAAAGTAATCTGATTACATAACTCGAGTTACTTGTAATGTGTTACCCCCAACACTGGTACTAACTATCTTATGGCTTAAAGGGTTAGTTCACCCAAAAATTTTAATTCTGTCATTAATTACTCACCCTGGAATAAATTGTTGAATAAAGTAATTATTTTGTTTGTTTTTGCACACAAAAATTATTCTTGTTGCTTCCTAAAATTAAGGTAGAACCTAGTCACATAAACGATTTTAACGGTCTTTACTACCTTTCTGGGCCTTGAAAATGATAATTAAATAGCTGGCTTTGGAGGGGTCAGAAAGCTCTCAGATTTCATCAAAAAGTTCTTCATTTGTGTTCCGAAGATGAACAAAGCTCTTACGGGTTTGGAACAACATGAGGGTGAGTAATTAATGACAGAATTTACATTTTTTTGGGTGAACTAACCCTTTTAAGATGTATAGTGCAGAAGACATGTAGACCACTTTTATGATACTTAAATAATTTTTTGTCATTTTTCGAGTTCAGAAACATCTGTCCCATTTACTTTCACTGTTTGGAAAAGAGCAGCCAGGACAATCTGTTAAAAGTCTTCTTTTGTGTCTTTCACAAAAGAAAGAAAGTCTCTTTTGCTATGGACAAATTCCCAGACGTCTTACTTAAAATTAACCTATTTTGCAACTTTTTTAAACAATATGTGTTTATTCATGTGTCTTTTTCATTTCTACATTGTGTGTGTTAGTAGGTGATCTAATAATTCCTTTTAATTTCCCAGTGGTTCTTTTGGCTTGGGGCACAAGCAAAATGAGAGGCGCTTGTGGTAAAGTGGGGCTCGAATTCTCCTGGGGATCCAGAAAACGGGTCTATGTGTGGACCTGCTTCTGAAAGCGTCTGTCATTGCATCTATCATCATTTCTGCCCAGATGCAGTTCAAACAAATACATGAGGGTTTTGACGTAAAGAGTAAAAAATAGCCCACTCAAGGCTGTTATAGTGATTTTATAAAACTAGAATGAATAACATAATTCATAATAGGGCTTCAAACAGGTGCTGAGAGCCGTTTTAGCACAGGAACGGGTTGTTGCAGGAGCTGCGGAGGAAAGAGGAGGGTGAAAGGGGGTTTTGGTGTACTCTGCACCCGCCTCCAGTGCTTCATGCCGGTCGGATGACTGAGCGCTGCTGACGCGATCGGTGCAGGAGGAGGACAGAGCAGATGCCATGTGAAAAAGAGAGTGGGAGGATAAGTACAAAGTGCACATGGCCAAGACGCCACAAGCACATGGGATCCTGAACGTAATGAGAAGCAATGATAAGGGCCTCGTCAACAAACACTGCGTTACTGAGGGACACGGTGCGAGTGGCGAGGGGGTCAAGGTAACCATGCTGAGATTGAACACGATTATTCTTCTGACTTAACCCTTTACAGGAAATTATTTTTAATAAAGAAAAACAAAATGTTCACTGAGTAACATAGGTATATTATTGCACAACTTCATGACTGAAAAATAGAGTAATTCTGTCATTAGAGTAAATAATCACCTTCATGTCATTTTACAAACCTGTTTCTTCTGTGGAACATAAAAGAAGATTTTTTTTTTTTTGGTCTATCTATACAATAACTTTTGGTTACCAACATTCTGCAAAATGTCCAGAGCTAAAGGTGGATAATTAAATTGTATGTTTTCATCTTTAGTAGTTTGAGACATTTTAAGAAATATGAAAGTGCCAGGCATGTTGGTTACCAGAATTCTTCAAAATATCTTTTTAGTTCCACAGAAGAAAGAAAATAATAAAGGTTCGAAATGACATGAGGGTAAATCACATCATTTTTTTTCTTTTAAAAAAAGATATATTTTTTAAATATTATTGCACATTTTAAAACAGCTTTAGAAAAATATACCTAAAAAAAGTGACCTGGTAAAGTGACGTCACATTTCACAGGCCCCGCCCACGAGTGTTAATACACTGCCGTATTAGCGTAGACCCTGCCCTCAGAGAGCGGTACACAGTCCGCCATGTTTATCTCCTCGCCAGAGCATTTAAAGTCCCAGTGAACTGGAAGTAGCAAGTGAGTTTTCTTCAGTGCTGTGACGTATTTCCAAGTGAAACGGAATATTGAATAGAGGGCAGGGTTTTACTTCAGCGCTCCTCCTCTCCATCTCTCGACTCATAGCAGACTAACGGTTGGAGGGGAGTGGTTATGCATTTTCAAACCTAAGCCGTCAAACTGACATCATCTGAGAAGGAACACCATTTCCAGACCGGGAGTTACTTTTCAGACTTTGATTAAAGATTACCGCGACAAACATTTTTTTTCTGTGCATTAACTTGCATGGATTAATTGATCACCCTAAGACCTTTAATATGTGCTAACAAAGTAAATAGGGTCAATTTTGATTTCATGAGGACTTTAACAGCAGCATTCAAGTAAGAAATGTGTTCTTAATAAAGCTACTAAAGTTCATTCAGTCAAGAGCAGTGAGTGACTTTCTGTTTGTCTTTTGTTATTTGATTCATATCAACAGCAGATATAGCACTGCTTTCACTTTAGTAACGTTACACAGGTCTAATATGCACACCACACGGGATTTCTGTAACTTGCTGCATACAACCAACTGTTTTCATACGAACTTTGTGTGTTTCTGACATAACCTTGTGTGCATCTATCAGTTTAATCGCAATAACACATGAAAGAGAACAAGTCTAGTTTAATAGCCTACTCACAGACGCGCCAACATCCAGCTCTCTGTGCGCATGCATCGGGTATGTGTGCTCAAGCTGAGAGTGATAAGGCTTTAAAACGCATGCAGATGATACTATTTCATGATGATGAAGCATGTCTACGATAGAGATGATCATCAAAACAAACAGATGTATCATGTTTCAGTTTTCATTAGTGTGTTCACAAGCTGTGAAGGCCCCGCCCTCTGGGGAGCAGCAGCACATTTGCATTTAAAGGAGACACACAGAAAACTGCTAATTTTTCTCAAACCCAAAAATTGGGATTTTCAAAATGGTATATTAAATGATCTGTCAGGAATTTTGATCTGAAACATCTCCGAGGACCTGACCTGGACTGCTCACATTCAGACACAGGTGAAAAAAGCCAGGCAAAGACTGTACCACCTGCGCCAGCTGAGGAAATTCAGAGTTTCACCAGCTATCCTGAAAACTTTCTATTTAGGGGCGATAGAAAGTGTTTTAACTCAGTGCATCACAGCGTGGTATGGGAACAGCACCAGTCATGACCGCAAAGCCCTGCAAAGAGTCGTGCGCTTATCCGAGCGTATCACAGGGTCAGCTCTCCCGTCTCTGCAGGACGTCTACACCAAACGCTGCAAAGGTAGAGCTACCAAGATCATCAAGGACTCTAATCACCCTGTAAACCCTCATTTCACGCTGCTGCCATCTGGTAAGCGCTTCCGAAGCCTGATGGCCAAAACTGAGAGACTCAGGAGGAGCTTCTTCCCCCAGGCCATCAGATTCCGGAACTCAGTCACCTAACATCACATGACTTCACTTCAGGATAAACATCGATACACTGACATTGCACTGCACTTTCTGTTCTCGTTGTTACTGTGTAACAACCTGTTATAAACCTGTTTGCACATTATACTCTTTATACATTTGTTAACCACATATTTATAAGTCTACAGTTTACTCACTGCACAGTCTACTTCAATTATTTTATTCCACTTTATCCTTATTTTTTACCTTTTTTTCTTTTTTTCTCTTGACTTGATTATTTATAATTCTACAGATATATATATATATATATATATAGATATATAGATAGATAGATAGATAGATAGATAGATAGATAGATAGATAGATAGATAGATAGATAGATAGATAGATAGATAGATAGATAGATAGATAGATAGATAGATATAGTACTTTTTTTTTTTAATCCTATTTCTATATAATTTCCTCCTTGTGTTTTTAACTGTGAATTTGCACTGTCCATGGAGCGGACCTGTTTACATTTCACTGCCGGTTGTATATTCTGTATATAACTGTGTATGTGACAAATAAAACTTGAATCTTGAAACTTAACAGACACACCCTGGGGACACCTGAGACTTATATTAGATCTTGTAAAAAGGGGCATAATAGGTGCCCTTTAAGTATGTCACCATTGTTGAGATTCATATGCTGATTCTTGACAGCATATGTGTGCATCTAAACTTTTCCCCCCTTAGAATGTATTTAAAAATCAGAATTCAGAATGTCTGTTCTGTGGCAAGAAAGTATTGTTGGTGAATATTATTTATTAATATTTTTAGTCAGTGATGAGTTTAATCAAACACTTTTCTTCATGATATTTTTTGTTTATGGCTTCTTTTGATTTGAACAGATTATGTGTTTTGTTAACACTGTAACAAAAACCACAAACTCCCATAAAAAGCCAAGAGTCAAACTGCCCAACTAAAGGAAACACTGATCACCATAATGGTGACCAAACATTTTGAATAAAACATCAACATCTAAACCTGTTCATTCTCAATAAGAGCTTCTATAGATGTCTTTCAGGGTTGGAGCAGCGGCTCTCTGGGACCGAACTTGCCTACCCAAGCTCTAAGTAGAGGAAAACAATGGTATAATTGTACCCTAAGGGCCAGTTGTGTACCTTTAAAGGTACAGTTATACGTTTTGTTCCCCAAGGAACAAAATTGTACCTCCACTGTACCTTTTTTTTCTGAGAGTGTGGGTACATCTCTTTTACAATACCAGTGTAGTAAAAAGTTTTTTGTAATTTTTAATTCATGTTCCTGGCCTTATTGTGCACAACTCATCACAATACTCTTCTAAAGGAAAAAAATAATAAAAATGTCTTCATAACCTGTCATCAAAATGCAATAACTTGTTCTACCTCTTAAATTACTTTCCTTTGATGTCACCAACCCCTTCAATCCAACCAAATGACCCATGACCCAATCAATCTCCAATTGCTAAAATCAAGTGACACATTCGTGAAAATATTCCAATGTAAAGCTGCTTTGTGCTGATGTGGTTTGCAGAGGTGGATTCTGCATCTGTCTCTGAGCAGCCTAAGGCTGAACGTGATGGATGATTGTTTCTGTTAGGAGCGAGAGAGAGCGAGGGTAGGAATCTGTATGTGATATACAGCTGATTGACTGATATTCAAGCAATGAGTTGCTAAAACATTTAGCACTGCTCTGTTTGGTCTTGCGTCACACTGTTCCCGTAAGCTCGTGGCTGACAGAAAAGGAAGTGGCCGGGCAGAGGAAGTGGGGCACCAGCTTAGCGAGGCCATGCAAACTGAACTGGTGCAATTCACTGGAACTGTTCTGGGGTAAAGCATTGTTAGCCATATATGGAAGATATTTTTACACAAAAGAAGATATTTTGAAGAATGTCGGTAGCCAAGCAGTTGATTGACTCCATACTATGAAATTCAATAGGATCCATCAACTGTTTGGTTACCCATATTCTTCAAAATATCTTCTTTTGTGCTCAACAGAAGAAAGAAATGACAGGTTTGGAACAACTTGAGGAATATTCATTTTTGGGTAAAATATCCCTTTCATTTCTTCAATGATGCATCGTACTCGTTTCACGGGAAACAGTTGTTCTGTGAAAAATGACCTTGACTCTTTATCTACTGAACATGTTCTGCATAGAAATAACTCAAAATGCTGGAACAGCTCAGAGTTCAAACTGTGTCTAGTTACTGTCTTCAGGGATTGTGTCAAAGGTCAGGAGACGCTAAAATAGATATTGCTTGGACACGCAAACTTTCAGGTTTGGTGTTGCTTTAAGGCTGTTTAAAGTTCATCAGTTTTTAAAGATGCCCTAGTGCTAGCACTTTTAAGGCAGCATCCCAACCATCATGGAACCTCATAAGTGACTCTATAGGTAAAAAAAGCAAATAGCACTCTTCATATGTCAGGCATAGATCTTGCATTGATTACTACAGAGTTTGATGTTAGCATCTCTCGCTCTCTCTCTCCTAGCGTTTGTCCCGTCGTAATGTGGGGTCCGCTTTTCGGCAGTTTGTTCTCCATTTCCTCCAATCGAGGGCATCATCGGGGACGACCTTGTCATATTTCATGTCTTCCTTTATCCGATCCATCCATCGCTTCTTTGGTCTACCTCGGGGTTGCTTTCCTTCAGGGTTGAGACTCATGGCCCTCTTCGCTATTGACTCTTTAGTTTGATGTTAGCATGCTGCTAAGCTAATGTTTAAAGTATCAGTCTATCAAAGGTGTCCCATTAACTTTGCTCTAAAACGTGACTGTCTACATAGGAAGTTCACATCAAGTTTTAATAATTGTTCTTATTTGATGAGAATAGGAAGTCCACACCATAATGATAATGATGACACAGAGGAAAGATTTCATTTGAATCACTTTTATAATGACTTTTTTTCCAGCTGATGAATGATAAAAACATTTAAAGCCAATCAAAATCCACGCAATTTTAAAGAGCTCAAGCATTTAAAGCGGCAGATGAACTGCAGTGTGCTTACACCGTAAACCCAGGTAAGTTAGCAAAACTCAAAATTTGAGGTAATCAGTTTTTTTCAGTTTATTTGCTCTTCACTTGAAATAGTTGAATAAGCTAATAAGGTAATCTCAACTTAAATATTTTTTGTAGTTTAGCAGTGAGAACTTGGCTAGCTTTAACTATCTAATTCAATAAATGCTAAATTGCTAATTGGTAAAAATGCTTTGCTTAGTATAGCATTGTCATGATAGACTTGAGGACACAGAGGTTAGTACGCGGTAACAGGTTTTATTGGAGTCAGGCTGCGAAACAGTGAACTGGTGAACAGGTGCAAACACAGGGGAAGGTGAGAGGCTTAACTGGAGTGGTGGACACGGAGGATATCTTGAAGGAACTTGGATGTGTAGAATCTTGGACGCTAGGAATCTCAGGGAAACCCGGAAGTAGCGTTGCGAGGAAGCTTAGGATGCGAAGAGTAGCGAGGCAGTCTGTGTAGCATGCGCTGTGACCAGACACAGAGTGTGGGGTGAGGGCTGGTGATAAAGGGTTTCAGTGATGGGAAACAGGTGCGGGTGCTCAGTATTCGGGTGATTGGGAACGAGTGGGCGGAACGTGGGAGTCTGGTGCAGAGGGCGTGGCTGAGTCCGTGACAAGCATAACATAGCATAGCAATTGCTGAATGAGTATGACAACATTTAACATCTGTTCTCAAACTAAACTCATGCCCCACTCATCACCATGATAGTAACCTCCAAAAAACCCAACATAACAGAAACTCTTCTAAATTATTAAACACTACTAAATCTCCCACTTAACATACATCTTGTACAAAAATACAAAAAATTACACATTATATAACACTTGTTATCATTTTACCATTTACTCTCCCTTCTGAGTATCAAGGCAAAGCATGCTGGGAAAATAAAACCCAGCCCGGTTTCAGTTAAATTTAAGTTAAATTAAAAGAAATCTAAGTTTAAATTAAAAGAAACAATTAAAGAAATTAAATGACATCTACGTCTAAAAGAAACAAGTTCATAAAACACAAAAATTACACAATTCAGATTACTTAAAATGTGTCAGTTTTGTGAACTCAAAAGAAAAAAAGTTCAAAATACTCACAAAAGTTAATTTGACTGAACTAATATGTTTAATTTAAGTTTACCTTCAAACCAATTCATTATTTTGAGCATTAGGGTTTACAGTGAAACGGTTATCATGCATTAGTTACTATAGCATATAGTTAGCATTCTGTTTATCGTTCTTGGTGTGAACGTACCTTTAGACAGCATCCTAATCATCATTGAACCTTGTTAGATACTTTATGAAGCATCTCTGACTCGCACGCGAGATGTAACTTACCTCTTATTCCAATAGAGTTTGACATTACTATGTTGCTATACTAACACAATACTCTAATTAGCACAAAAATATATAGAAAACACAAATATTCAACATGACAGTAACTTTTTAAAACGATTGAACCATTTTTATTGATACTTTTTCAGTACTAAATTAAATATATGGAATATTTATTATGCATTCTGGGATTACCTTGTCTGGGAAAGATATATGTAATGCATAAGGTATAACTGACGATGGGCCGCTGAATTATTAGAAAATAATGCACACCCGGGGTGGTAACGCGAAGTGGAACATTCAACAACTCTGTAGTATAATACCGTATAATTTAGCCAAAATTAGGTATCTTAAAAGGCATAATTGGAAGTGTGGTCTGTGACATTCCCTATATAGGCAGCATGCTAAGATCTGGAACAATAGTCTCAGCCTCAGATGTCACGCCCACGGACCGTTGGCTGAACGTCTGATGCATATGGCACACTTATCTGGAAACACTTCAGGAGTTTCGAAGTCGTCATCTGATTGGTTGAATTCTACAGGATGTCCGCGAGATGTGTTGAGTTCTTTAATGATCCGCCTGGAAACAAATGCCGTGACGCCAAACTCCCTCGTGGAAGAAGAACGCCGTCGTGTTTACAACTGTGACAATGAGCGCTTACCAGGATCAACTAAACGCGGGATTCTCAAAATATGTGAGGTTTGCAGTAAACTTGTACGTCCTTTAATGAATTAATTCTAGAGTAGATGCACGCCGGTCTGTTATTGTAGGGACATCGACGTTACATTTTTTCACACCCCTAAACATGACGCGGAACAAAATGAACTGTGGTTGCGTTACATGTCAGTCAAACGTCGTTGGGCGGTGCTTGACCAATGAAAGCTGCAAAAGTGTCCAGACCTTCCACCATCAGTAGAATCTAATCACCATTGGAACAGAGTCACCATTGATCTCTTAATGTTTACCATTGATCTCCAAAGTGAGGCATTTGACCCCAGGTTGCTTTTGAGAAACTGTTTTAGTTACATATAAAATTCAACCCACCAAAACTGGCTAGTAGGAATGACTGTGTTACACACCACTGCTGAAATACACCCACATGTAGCAGGTGTTAATGTCAAGCCCTGTATATTTGTATTGGTGTTTTGTCATTTTGGGGGTGTAAAGCATTGTCAACATGTTTTTATATGTGCTATAGAAATAAATGTTGATTGATTGATTGAATTTTCCTACCATTGTGATTTAACAATCCTGTATTCCAAGTATTATGACACAGATGCCGCCGGTGAGTCATGATCCACAACTGCTTTACAAGTGGCCCTTTCATGTAGTTGGACGACTGAATGGGGGCATCATTTGTCTTGGTTGTGTCAAGATTTGCAGGTCCTCAACCTTTGACCTCCAGATCACAACTCCAACTACCAATTAAGAGGGCAAATACTCATCTTTCTCGTCATTAACTATTTATGGTTTTAGTAGAGACTTAGTTGACTATGCTTTTGACAGAGTTAACAAACGCAAAAGCACGGTTACAATGCATGAAAGACACAGCAGTGAGACTGGTTTAAACTATTTTCTTCTTTGTTCTTTGTGTGAATGCATAGATCCTTTCACAAACAGCTTCCACACGTTTCCTCTGGAAATGAGATACTCCTTATCTCCGTGTAATTAGCCGTCCTCGCTTCCTGTGCTTTTTCCCACACTATTCTGTGGTTCTGTAAATAACAACAAATATTTTATAATTTCTATTATTAAGTTTAGCATCTAAGCAATAATGCATTCATATAATTTATTTATTTAAAATATTATATAAATAAACGAATATTTATAATATCGTATCACATATATTGTATGTTTTAAATATAATGTTTAAATTGTATACATTTGAAAACAAATGTCTGAACATTTTTGAATAAAGAATTGTATATAAAATATAAATTAAAACCTGTTAAAAATATTAATGTTTAATTATATATGAAAAAACATGAACATTTATATATAAAGTAATAATTAAAATATATAATATTACTCTACATACAGAATATTTTAAATAAAATATTAAAATTTTATATGAATTAACACATTTAAAATTTTTGTTTTAAATGTTTCATTTTTGAGGATGTTTACAGAAGAAATATTTTTATCAGATAGATTGTATCACACAGTTATACAGGTTAGAGTGGTGTACGGTTACAGTTGAGATTATGATGAAGTGTTCGCACATCTAGTGTAACAACAATCCCTCTGAACAATTGAATTTTCCAATGGTGTCTCATGTAATCCTGCGTCACGCAGGTTTTGTTTAGAACAGGAAAAAATGGGCTTTGTCTGCTCAAATTCCAGTAGGATGTACTTAAAATTTGACCATGTTCCCTGCTGAGACTGCAGCTTATGGAGCAAGCACGTACACACACACACAGAGAGAGAGAGAGAGAGAGAGAGAGAGAGAGAGAGAGAGAGAGAGAGAGAGAGAGAGAGAGAGTGGTTAATTTGTGTGTTATCTCTCCCAGACACTCACATGGAAACAGTACACACACTCACTTTTATGCCTACACACACCCACGTACACACACTTACACACACATGCACAAGCACATTTCTGGCACCGGCTCATTGACGTCAAGAAACCCATCCCCCATCACTCCTCCAGTATTTGCCATTCTTTACAAAGCAATGCTGGCTATTTGGGTCATCTGCAGCTTTAGGTGCTGGTTTGAATAGTGACCCTGACCCAGCTGAACCGCCACCATAATTAGGCTACAAGAATCAGATTACAAATTCGAAGTTCAGCCTCTCTCTCACACTCCATTTCTTACATTTAGTGAACTGAAGCGTGGAATTTCCACTGCACGTGATTTATGATTGCAGCTCAGCCCTCTGCCACCTCAAGATAAGTGGAAGAGAGAGATACAAAGTACTCAGACCTAATAACGTCTTTTGATCATAAAAGTGGCCGAACTCATCATCATTTACTCACCCCACGTCTTTCCAAACCTGTGTGACTCTCTTTCTTGCCTAAAACATTCTGTTTGGTGACGCTACTCGGACTGAAATTACACACCGCACCCTTAAGAATCTTATCAGTCCACTTTGTAAATATAAATGATCCTATAGAAGCGTGTTTCCTCTTCCGAATAAAAATGTCAATGTAAGATATTGTTTAAAATAAAAAATAAATTTGCACTGATGTATAAAGTCACAGATGGGAGATCACTTTGTGACATAATGTCACCTTGTGAGATATAGGGTCGCAATTACAAGAAAGAGAGTTGCCAGAATGAGATATAAAGACACATTGTAAGATATACAGTTGGAATTTATGAGAAACGCAAAGTCGCAATTGTGAGATATAGTCGCAATTACAAGAAAAAAGTTGGCATTATAAGAAAAAAAGACACAATGCAAGATATAAAGTTGCAATTTTACGAGAAACAATGTCCCAATGTCCCAATTGTTAGCTTGACGTCGTCATACTCATACGTCAGAATATGAGTCTGATACTGCTCTATTGGGCTGTGATTATGGGGTGTGTTTCAACCGAACCTGCACTCAATTGGATAGGCTACAACCAATCAGAGCAATGGAGTAAGTGACGTATGTTGAGCGACGCATAGTTGTCAACAGAACTCAACTGCACGCACGCTGGAAGAAGTAGAAGAAGAAGAGGAGTGTAAACCACTGATCTAAATAGAGATCAGTGGTATAAACGATCTTTGCCGGTGTTGTAAAAGAATTTAAGGAAACACAGAGTACTTACCAACAAGATCATCATTTTTGAGAGAAATAGTAAAGGTGAATGCATATATGAACAAGTTCTCCATTTAGGATTAGAATGAATTCAACCCAAGCACTTTTTGGTGACGTGGAAATTACGTTGCGCTATCTGTCATCATCGTATAAAGCCCGCCCTGACAATTTGATTGGTCCGAACAGCTCCTGTTCGGGCATAGTTGCTCCACAAATCAAGTCCAGACCAAACTTCCCGACCTCAAATGTTGGGGGGCGGGGCTAAGTTCGGCTGGCATCCAGGCTACCCAATTGTGAGATTTGAAGTCACTTAGTGAGATATAGTCACAATTACAAGAAAAAAAGTTGTCATTATAAGAAAAAAAAAGACAATGCAAGATATAAATTTGCAAATTTACGAGAAACAGTCACAATTTTCAAGATTTAAAGTCACATTGTGACAAAAAACAGTCACAACAGTGATAATGAGTCATATTAAGTGATATAAAGATCACAATTATGAGAAACATTCTTGTAATTGCAAAGTATAAAGATTATATTGAATATATATTTTTAATTATGAGAAGGAAACAGGCATCCAAATGTTCATCCATTATGTAAGATAGAGTTTCAAAACTCTGCACTTTTATATTTCTGTGGTGCAACCTTGATTAAGCCCACCCGAGCTTTTCCTGGCTTGAATCTGTCTTTCTCACTCTGAAGACAGATGCTTCCTAATCCCAAATGACTGATTTTTGAATTCTTCTTATGCAACACGTCTCCAGAAATGAGGCTTCTGCAGAAATGATTAAGGCCAAACTGAACCACAGTCCATCAAAAACTAACCCGGTCATCATCCTCCCTACCCCAAACCTCAATAGTACTCATCCACAACAAACTTAAGCAGATCTTGAACTTTATAAGGATGGAAAACCAAAGCTTCATTAACGGCTCAAGTCCTCTATGATTAACTGAGGGCTCAAGCATTCCTGCTTGGTTTGCGGATGCCTAATTGGTAGCGTAGAACCACTAGCATGCCAAGTCTTGGGAGACTACTAGGGAATGCTGACTTCATGGAAGGGTTAATGTATGGAGGGTGCAGGGTGCGGATAAATTAGGGACTCAAAGGGAGTTTGTCCTAACCTTGGGCAGCAAGACCAGACACCAGTAACAGAGGCATCCCTTCCCCCATGACCTTCAGTTTTCTTTTATGCTCTGCCTGCAATTCCTAGGTCAGCTTGACCTAGTTGGGTAGTGTTTTGGGAAGAGCTGGTTTCAAAATAAATATAAATATATGTGTGTGTGTGCGTGTGTGTGTGTGTGTGTGTGTGTGTGTGTGTGTGACCCTGGACCACACAGCCAGTCATAAGTCGCACGTGTATATTTGTGGCAATAGCCAACAATACATTGTATGTGTCAAAATTATCGATTTTTCCTTTTATGCCAAAAATCATTAGGATATTAAGTAAGGATCATGTTCCATGAAGATATTTTGTAAATGTCCTTCCGTAAATATATCAAAAATGTATTATTATTAGTAATATGCATTGCTATGGACTTTATTTGGACAACTTTAAGGGCGATTTTCTTAATATATATATATATATATATATATATATATAGAGAGAGAGAGAGAGAGAGAGAGAGAGAGAGAGAGAAGTCAAAATTAGTGTGTTAACGCATCCAATTAATTTTTTCAGGTTGACGTGTTAAAAAATATTTAGCGCAATTAACGCGCCATCTGTTCTTTCTATCATCCTTTGGCTAGCGCTACATTACGTGATCATGCTCTTATTCATGCAAATGCTTTTAAACCATTCAAGTGTGACAAGACACAAAAGAGAAGGACATTTTCAGGACAGAGAATCTCCTGTCTGTGTGACACGACTCGTGACTTCAGACAGTGCTTGAACCGACAAAAACACACAAAATTATGCCAAAATGCTAGTTTTGTCAAGTATCCTCGCAAGCTCAGTCTTAAATGAGTTCAATTAAGTCTTAAGGCCACGTGTACGTGAGGGTCAGCGTACAGTGCGTGTGACGCGAATTTCGTCATCAGAAGAGTACGTGCGTACTGAATGCACACCGCCGGACTTTGTATGCGCAGGTTGCACATGCACGTTTACGTTTTTTGCAGTATTTATATGGGTTGTAACTTGTGGTGAGAGATTCCTCAAAACTGCGCATGCGTCAAATGTCTGTGTACGCGTACGACAAAAGAAGTACACTTTGCAAGGCTGTGCACTCGACCATGTGCGTACACTCACATACGCATAAAAAAATTAAGTATACTTTGGGCTTTAAAGGTACAGTGTGTAATATATATGAGGATCTACTGACAGAAATGCAATATAATATACATAACTATGTTTTCAGTGGTGTATAAAGACCTTACATAATGAATCTCCGCAGGTCCCCTTACAGTGAAGTCACCATTTTGCTCCGCCATGTTTCTACAGCAGCCCTAAATGGACGAACTTCTCTACAGAGCGCTAGCTACTCTCTGCTGTCTCAGACGACGACATCTTCAGATGGTTGGCCACCGTAGCTTCTCTAAGTGCTTGGAAAGGGAGGGGTGAGCGGTGGGCGGTTGCAATTCGCAACCTCAAAATTTACACAGTGCACCTTTAAATGAAAGTAAAGGAGTTGTGAGAAAATGGAATGCATGTCAGATCTGTGTCATGTTTGTCATGTCTTAAAGTGACAGCAGCCTAATAAACCTGTCTGTCATTAAGGATAATCAAAGAACATCACTCACTGCTCTTGACAGAATAACGTTTGTAGCTTTAGTAAGGATTAATCTATATTTAATTTATCATTTATGCAGTGCAGACTATGAAGTGTTTGATAACTTTATTCATTTTCTGTATATATCCTACCTGTTAGACCTACTTGGAAATCTTAAAGCACTGTTTACAAGGTTACATGAGTCAAAAACAAAAGAAAACAAAAACTTTTTGTGCATTTTGACAGAGTAAGGGTGCTTTCACACTAGCACTTTTGGTGCTCACCCGGTTTCAATTGATGTCAGAGTTCGGTTCGTTTGGATGATGTGGATGCTGTCTTCCGAACTAGGGTGCACAACCGCAAACCGTACCCGAGTCCGCTTAAAAAGGTGGTCTAGGGTTCAGTTTAATGTGAACTCCGGTACGGTTCGCTGCTGATGTGAATGCAATCGTACTAAATCGTGGAAGTGAACCGCTATTAATGACGTGTGATTTGATAAAAATGTGTGTTTGTGTGTGTTTCACTCATTTTCCTGACGGGCGTGACAAGCACGTACTGAAGCTTTGGTAAAAAAATCAACGGTTAAAAAAACGCTACGCACTTTTCCGTCTCGCTCGCAGTTACCAAGAAACGGGGTAAACAGCTGCTGCTTTTGGACCCAAAAAATATAATATAAACACAGTCCAGCAGGGGGAGAGGGGAGCAATCGAACTCAGGTTCAGTCCAGGTAATCGAACCAAGTGTGAAAGCACCCTAAAGAACAATCTGAACTGGTCTGACTGGGCCAATAGAAAAAATTGGTAAATGTGACATTTATTATGAGTTTATGTGAAGATTGTTTTAAATTCACTTGAAATAAAAGTTGTTATATTATTTAAAGCCTAATAAATGCTAAAAAAATAATTATTATTAAAAATATGATATAATGAATTATTACTTTTAATTATACTGTAATGCTGACTGTCTATAATTAATGGCTAAAGAGAGAGACATCTAACTCTTGGTATCGGTGATGCCTTCTTTCATAAAAACATGCCGTTAAACAAATATTTAAAATATAGGCTACTGTCTTTATGCTGTTTTTACATTAATTTGCAGATTAAATGTGAATTTATTACAATATAATATAATATTAACAACTTTAATGTTAGATTTTAATAATCGCGATTAATCATGATTGATTACAGAAACACACACACACACACACTGTTCTGGAAAAAATGGATTTCTCAATGTTAAGTGGTCTCTTATTTTTTCCAGAGCTGTATATATATATATATATATATATATATATATATATATATATATATATATATATATATATATATATATATATATATATATATATATATATATAATCGATTTGTAATATTTTTAATCTATTTGTGACACTATATATATATATATATATATATATATATATATATATATATACACACACACACACACACACACACACACACACACACACATATAACAATAATCTACACTATATATAAGACTGGCGAAACAAAGCCTAGTGTACTCAGGTAGGTAAAGCACATGTGGTATACATTGATTGAACCAATTTCTTCCAAGCTATAAAAGTTTAACATTCCCTGGCTTAACCCAAGCCTCTCATATAGTTACACCAGTGACGCTAGTGTATTGGTGCTAGCGTAGCGTGTATCTGTTTGTAAGTATGTGTGTGTGTGTGTGCACTCATATTTGTCAGGAGAAAGAGAGTGAGAAGAGATAAGAAACTCTGAGAGATATCCAGGGTGAGAAGGAGGAATAGAGGGGGGGAATGACTGAGACAGGGACAGCATGTCACGTGTATGCTGGAGAAAGTGCATAACCCCTCATAGGGCAGTCCCTAGACACAGCAAACACATGAGCGGAGCCAGAACCTCGCAGACACGTCTGTCACGTCTCTCCGCATGCGTTTCAGTCTCATGCTGCCCTCCCCTAACACCTCCCTCTGTCTCGTTTTGTCTTATTTAGCTCACTTCCTTGAAGCAAATTACTGTGGAATCAAATGTTTTTTTTTTCCTAAAATAATGCTCTTTCCCAAATTAAAGTGAATGGTGACCTGGGGGTATTCCAGAAAGCAAGGTTAACTTACCGTCACATATACCTTGAACTCTCGGTTGATTAACCCAAACCTTGCTTACTCGAGGTATGCTGGTTCCAAAAAACGAGTCCGGGAGTAAGTTCAGACAATTCAGAGTATGTTCCCGGTTAACACACAAGACATTCTCAACAGAGCGACGAATCGATGATTCACCGTGGAAACAGACGCTAAGAAAGAGCGCGCCGTTCTACTTCCTCTTCTTCTTTTGTTTAATGGCGAGTTACATAACCTACTTAGTGCACAAGTAATCTTTATTCACTGAAAATAAGGATTATATTGTTTGTTTGATGCTAATTGAATAAAGATCCATGTGTGAGATGACAATAAAATAAATAATAAATATATTTGAATTGCATTAACATTTAAACTTATTTTTTAATTTATTTTTATTCTAATTCTTTAGAATTAATATATAATATTATATATTATATAACTATCACTATATTCATTATATAAAACACATCTGAATACCTCTTAAGCAAACTAACCCTGGAACATGAGCTGCTCCGGAGCAGGTTATGTTCAGAGAGTGAGTTGCCATGGTTGCTTACATACCCTGAAAGTTACCTCTAAAGTTATCTGCTAACTTACTCTACCCGGTTATGTCACATAACCTGCTTTCTGGAATACCCCCCTGGGGCTCCTAAAAGGACAAAAAGCTCCATAACAGTAGTTAATACAACTTGTGCGCATAATCTAAAGTCTGCTAAAGTCGTAATTAATTAAGGAGTACAAAATTGTAATCGTTATTCATTATTAAACATGCCTTCTGCCGTTCCTCATTCACATCTGCGTATATTGAAATGCATAAAGCCCATACTCTGTTTTTCTTTTGCGCATGCTAGCGTAGGCATAGGCAACAATGCAGCTTTTCAAAGTATATTCCGTTTAAAGGGATAGTTCACCCAAAATGAAAATGATCCCATAATGGCTGTCTGGAGAAAGCTAGATATTTTACTTTATAACCTGTTAAATAAGGATAATTTTCTTACAAAAACCCATCAGTTCACTTCAGAAGGCCTTTATGAACCCCCCGGAGCTGTCTGGATTATTTTTTATAATGGATGGATGCACTTTTTTGGGCTTCAAATTTTGGGCTGCCATTCACTGCCATTATAATGCTTGAATTAGCCAGGATTAGCCATTTATATATATATACATTTATAACTCTGATTGTATTTGTCTGAAAGAAGAGTGTCATATACACCGGCTCGAGGGTGAGTAAATAATGGGCTAATTTTCCTTTTTGGGTGAAATATCCCTTTATTAGTTTAGGGTCAGTGTGCACGAACACAGATGCTTGACACATGCACTTTAGAAAGTTTCATCTGTCCAGTTTTTGCGCTGTTTCTCTCCAGCACTTATAAACTAGAGATTCAAGATTCAAGATTCAAGAGTTTTATTTGTCACATACACAGTTATATACAGAATATACAACCGGCAGTGAAATGTAAACAGGTCCGCTCCATGGACAGTGCAAATTCACAGTTAAAAACACAAGGAATAAATTATAATAGAAATAGGATATAAAAAAAAAGTACTCTCTCTCTATATATATATATATATATATATATATATATATATGTCTATATCTGTAGAATTATAAATAATCAAGTCAAGAGAAAAAAAGGTAACAAATAAGGATAAAGTGGAATAAAATAATTGAAGTAGACTTTGCAGTGAGTAAACTGTAGACTTATAAATATGTGGTTAACAAATGTATAAAGAGTATAATGTGCAAACAGGTTTATAACAGGTTGTTACACAGTAACAACGAGAACAGAAAGTGCAGTGCAATGTCAGTGTATCGATGTTTATCCTGGCGTGAAGTCACGTGATGTTAAGTGACTGAGTTCAGGAGTCTGATGGCCTGGGGAAGAAGCTCCTCCTGAGTCTCTCAGTTTTGGCCATCAGGCTTGGAGCGCTTACCAGATGGTAGCAGCGTGAAATGAGGGTTTGCAGGGTGATTAGAGTCCTTGATGATCTTGGTAGCTCTACCTTTGCAGCGTTCGGTGTAGACGTCCTGCAGAGACGGGAGAGCTGACCCTGAGATACGCTCGGATAAGCGCACTACTCTTTGCAGGGCTTTGCGGTCATGACTGGTGCTGTTCCCATACCACGCTGTGATGCACTGAGTTAATACACTTTCTATCGCCCCTAAATAGAAAGTTTTCAGGATAGCTGGTGAAACCCTGAATTTCCTCAGCTGGCGCAGGTGGTACAGTCTTTGCCTGGCTTTTTCACCTGTGTCTGAATGTGAGCAGTCCAGGTCAGGTCCTCGGAGATGTTTACTCCCAGGTACTTGAAGCTGCTCACTCTCTCTACTGGTGACCCCGCTGATCATGAGGGGAGTATGTCCGTTGCTGTCTCTTCCTGAAGTCCACAATCATTTCTTTGGTCTTGCCAACATTCAGAGAGAGACAGTTGTCCTGGCACCATGATGTTAGATGCTCCACCTCGTCCAAGTATGCCGTCTCATTGTTGTTGTTGGAAATGAGGCCCAGGACAACAGTATCATCAGCAAATTTGATGATAGAGGTGGAGCTGTGTGTGGACAAACAGTCATGCGTGTAGAGAGAGTAGAGCAGGGGGCTCAGGACACAGCCCTGTGGAGCTCCCACACTCAGGGTGATGGAGGTGGAGGTGGACTGGCCTATTCTCACCACCTGAGGCCTGCCAGTGAGGAAGTCCTCAATCCAGTGGCAGAGAGAAGGATTCAGGCCGAGATCCAGGAGTTTGGAGGTTAGCTTGGTGGGAACTATGGTGTTAAAGGCTGAGCTATAGTCAATAAATAGCAGTCTTACGTAGTTCCCACTTTTGCTGTCGATGTGAGTGAGGAGGAGTGGAGGACATGAGAGATGGCATCTTCAGTCGATCTATTGGGACGATAGGCAAACTGAAGAGGGTCCAAAGTGTCAGGAATGAAGGCGCAAATGGTGTTTTTAATGAGTCTCTCAAAGACCTTCATGACTATAGGCGTGAGAGCCACTGGGCGATAGTCATTTAGGCAAGAGGGTTTACTGTTCTTAGGGACAGGGATGATGGTGGATTTTTGAAGGAGGTGGGGACCACAGATGTAGCGAGGACTCATTAAAGATAGATGTAAACAACCGGCGAGCTGATCAGCACAGGACCGCAGAACACGACCTGAAATACCATCCGGCCCAGCAGCTTTCCTGACGTCCACACGCTTGAGTGCTCTCCGAACTTCATCCTCTGAGACAGAGATCACGTGATTGTTGCTGCTCTGAGTAATTTCCTCTAACGCGCCACTTGGCGGAGTCGCGTTGCCGCGGTTACAGTCAAAGCGAGCATAGAAAGAGTTTAACTCGTTCACGAGCAATGGATCAGCGCTTGCCTCTGCAGAGGATTTAGATCCAAAAGAGCAGATGGACCTCAGACCTTGCCACATGCGCCGCGAGTCGTTGAGTTGGAAATGAGACTCCACTCGGTCTTTATAACGGAGTTTTGCGGCTTTAACTGCTCGTCTGAGAGCATAGCAGGACGATCTGTATTCATTCAGATCGTCATTCTTGATTGAAGATTAAATCCATCCGCCTCTTAATCTTCAATCAAAATAACTTCCCCTACCTCTTGCAGTGACATCTCTTCTCTGATGATGTCTTTACTGGTGTGAGGGTGGGACAACCTGTCAATCATATGAGATCGACCAATAGCAAACCACAACCATCCAATCAATTCAGAGGGACAAAATCAAGTCCCGCCCTGCATTTTTTCTTGTACGAGAAGCCATTTAACTCGAATATACGTACGGAAGAAATGACTATCGCAATTTCCGTTTCATGTCTCAAAATGTGTCACACTAGTATTGACCAATCACGATGAGCCAAATTTAAATATGCACATATTAACACAACATGAGTGATTTTTGAATGCTGTGGCAGACAGAGAGGGCTGTGAGTAACCCACTTCTAGCCAAAATAACCTTGAATTTGGTTACATGTCATTTTTGCCAAAATAATTTGCGGGATGTATGATATTCCTTCATGTAAGCAAAGTCAACAGTGATTACAAGGTGTTTGGTTTCATTTCTTTGACATGTTCTAGTTGACTAGTCTATACTTGGGCTATGGTTAGACAACTATTACATTTTCACTGACAGCCCAAACTTTTCCTTGTTTTAGCCTAGATGTCAGGGCTGTGTTTGGACAGATATTAGAAGCAAAATTGCTTGCTAGGGACTTACAGTAAGCACGAGTCTCCATTTGCTCTCCATTTGTTCTCAGTGCTGTCTTTGTGAAATCAAAGAGATCTCCTTTTTCCTGCAGGAAAATTCACAACTATTTCAATACAACTAGCTATTCATAAACGTGTAAAACAGGATCTGAAGATCTAAAGTGTGTGAAGCAAAGGTTGAGACTGTCTTGAGTGTTCCGTAAACAAAGCCGGTTCACATCCCTTAAAGAAATGTGTTTTTTTCTCTTTTTTTTCCCTCACTCAGCAGGACGTATGTTTGAAAGAAAACTCCGATCTGGTTTCTCCGCCACCAAGTCTCAAGGCTGTCCCACAGAACTCAGGACTGGAAATGAGCCAGGCGATTTTTAATGTTTGAAATTTGGGATGGAATCCAAACAAAAGAAATACAGCCCTGGTATAGGCCTCTTAAAGTTATGCAAGCCTATGAGAGTAACAGTCCAATAAAATAAATTAAAAAAAAACAGTAGAAACTTATGTAAAGCTCTCATTACTGTGGCCGGGAGGCTTGTGAGGAGGGGATGTGGAACTGTTCAACTAGGGCTGTGAGGCATACCATGAAATGAGTGCCATTCGTGTTCACAACATTTAATGCAAGGCACTAAACACAAAGTATTTTGCCAGATTAAAGTCACAGTTTAATGATAGTACAGACAGATCCATCTGTATTGTGAACTGCCTGGCCAAAAAAAAAAAAGAATTGGGTTTTAATAGGCAAATGCTTAAGATTGGATCATTATGGCAGTGATTAATATGTTTCTATCATGTTATATGTTTTATATTAACAGTTCTTCTAACCCTAATTGATGGACTGTGTAGCTTTTCATTTCTTAAACAACCATTAAGCAACATCATCATCGTGCCAGTAAGTTGAATACTGAAGGTGGTTCACTGGAAGCTAGATATTTTACTTTATAACGTGTTAAATATGGATATTTTTCTTACACAAACCCATCGATTCACTTCAGATGGCCTTTATTAACCCCCCGGAGCCGTGTGGAGTACTTTTATAATGGATGGATGCACTGCCATTATAATGCTTGGAAGAGCCAGGACATTTTTTAATATAACTCCAATTGTATTCAGGGCGAGTAAATCATGGGCTAATTTTAATTTTTGGGTGAATGATCCCTTTAAATCAGGATGCCACATTATGGCTGAAGCCATAGCCTATTTCTTTTCAGAACATGCTTTTTTAAGGGTCATGAAACCCCAAAACACATTTTTTTTTAGATATTAACCAATGTAAAGACTACACATCACTGACAACACTAAAAGCACATACCAATAAGTGGAAATTGAAATTGAATTGGTTATATTTGCATTTCAATTTCGCTCTTCCGGGTTGAAAGTCGAAGCAACGTCGCATAATCTGAGGTAGAAGCGTGCATCCGGAGCGTGTGATCGCAAGAATGATTCTACGCCATCCGGTTTTGACCCCTTCTCTGTAATTGTTCATGAGAAAGAGCACGTTCAATCCAATCACTGCGCTGTAGTATGCATGAGATCGCATAACAGCGGAAAATTAAAATGTCACAAAAGACACTTTCAGCGCTGTTCCTTCACCTCTGCCTGTTCAGCGTTGCGTTCGGACACGTGCCATAAGTGTAAGTTTCCTCAGCACAGTAGCACAAAAATGTTGTTTTATTTTCCCCACGATGTTGTTAGAGCTGGAGTTTTGACTAAAACATGGAAAATATGACTGTAACAATATTTAGTATATAACAACATGCATGAGAGCGGTTTCTGTGAGGAACGCCGCAATGAGTTTAACAACACTCACAAATCAGATCATAGATCATATACGGACTGAAGCGTGTTTTAAGTTTTTATGGACATAATATACTCTAGTGCTCTAAACATGAACCAGCACCGTGTATGCGCACATATTTAATGCGCACTTCTTCAAATCAAATATATGTGCATATCAGGACACTGATACAGCTGTACATCTGATCATGAACACGATGAATTATTCTGATACACAGAAGACAATCATGTAGACCAAAAATTAACTATGCTTTTATCCTTTGTTAAACTGACTTGTGTCATTTGTTCAGAGACTGTAGTGCTTGTAAATGTAATGAACATATTATTAGACCTTTAAATGTTCCTCCACGTTTCTTCCTTGTTCTTGGGAGTTTGTTGTCATATAGTGTTACATTTTTAAAATGCATCAAGGTGCCCTCAACCTTTTTTTTCCCTCTGTGGTCATATTTCAATATTCATGTGTCTGTATAATGAGTGTGTTCTGGTGTTTTTGGTCTGTGTTTTATTGGTTGTTGTCTCCCCTTTTCCCACCTTCTACTCTCCCACTTTTCCACAGCTTTACACAACAATTTCTTGAGACTTTCTCACTTTAATGAGCAATATGGAAAGTTTTGCAAAGTCTGCAGGCGCTCTCTCTTTCTCTCCGCCTGTGTAATCAAGTAGGCACCGTGAGCATGAGCCCTTAATGCGTACTCTGTGTCCTGTGGAGACTGCTGGAAGCTCAGGGTTGTGGGAACGCAGGGTGCCACCGTATGCCAATCCACACGGTCACGTCTGCCTGCTGGTCATGTCAGATAAACCGATGCAGCTTGGCTCTGATCTGAGAAGAACTAGTGCGATACGGTCTCTCTGTGTACTTCTTCACTCTGCTGCTGACAGATCTAGTTTCATAATGGCATTATAAACAGGTCTGTGTTCAGATCAGATGACTTGCTTGAGAACAGAATAACTATGGGAACTGAGAAAGGTATGGATGGAATCAAACTGTAATATAATATGAAATATTTTTACATGAATGGATATCGTGGGGATATTGATACAGTAACGGCAGTCTGTGTTGACAGTGAAGATAATGCTAAATGTTAATGGATACGTTCAGAATAGCATTTACTTTTACTGTATTTTTGCAGTATATAGTATACACTCACCTAAAGGATTATTAGGAACACCTGTTCAAGTTCTCATTAATGCAATTATCTAATCAACCAATCACATGGCAGTTGCTTCAGTGCATTTAGGGGTGTGGTCCTGGTCAAGACAATCTCCTGAACTCCAAACTGAATGTCAGAATGGGAAAGAAAGGTGATTTAAGCAATTTTGAGCGTGGCATGGTTGTTGGTGCCAGACGGGCCGGTCTGAGTATTTCACAATCTGCTCAGTTACTGGGATTTTCACACACAACCATTTCTAGGGTTTACAAAGAATGGTGTGAAAAGGGAAAAACATCCAGTATGCGGCAGTCCTGTGGGAGAAAATGCCTTGTTGATGCTAGAGGTCAGAGGAGAATGGACCGACTGATTCAAGCTGATAGAAGAGCAACTTTGACTGAAATAACCACTCGTTACAACCGAGGTATGCAGCAAAGCATTTGTGAAGCCACAACACGCACAACCTTGAGGCGGATGGGCTACAACAGCAGAAGACCCCACCGGGTACCACTCATCTCCACTACAAATAGGAAAAAGAGGCTACAATTTGCACAAGCTCACCAAAATTGGACAGTTGAAGACTGGAAAAATGTTGCCTGGTCTGATGAGTCTCGATTTCTGTTGAGACATTCAGATGGTAGAGTCAGAATTTGGCGTAAACAGAATGAGAACATGGATCCATCATGCCTTGTTACCACTGTGCAGGCTGGTGGTGGTGGTGTAATGGTGTGGGGGATGTTTTCTTGGCACACTTTAGGCCCCTTAGTGCCAATTGGGCATCGTTTAAATGCCACGGCCTACCTGAGCATTGTTTCTGACCATGTCCATCCCTTTATGACCACCATGTACCCATTCTCTGATGGCTACTTCCAGCAGGATAATGCACCATGTCACAAAGCTTGAATCATTTCAAATTGGTTTCTTGAACATGACAATGAGTTCACTGTACTAAAATGGCCCCCACAGTCACCAGATCTCAACCCAATAGAGCATCTTTGGGATGTGGTGGAACGGGAGCTTCGTGCCCTGGATGTGCATCCCACGAATCTCCATCAACTGCAAGATGCTATCCTATCAATATGGGCCAACATTTCTAAAGAATGCTTTCAGCACCTTGTTGAATCAATGCCACGTAGAATTAAGGCAGTTCTGAAGGGCGAAAGGGGGTCAAACACAGTATTAGTATGGTGTTCCTAATAATCCTTTAGGTGAGTGTATATGCTGTGAATTTTTAGTACACATGGAATACCTGGATGACTACAAATCTGCAGTATGCAACAAAGCACACTGCAATGTGCTCAACTTCCATTTGCAGTATGATTTCAGCCACAATTTTTTACATATATTTCCTGGACTGTCAAGACATTATGCAAATAAAATACAAAATAATGCTTTTTTCCTGGAAGCCATTTTAACTTGACACTGAATTGTCATGCAACATAGTAATGTGATGTGACAACATTGTAGCAGTTAAGTATTTTCTATTCAGTAGCTTGTAGTATAAAGTGTATACTGTCTATTATTTAGTAATCTAGTATCCCATTCCAGACACAAACGTTTGATTTTTCATTTTTAGATGGATTTAGGAGACTTGCTGTCAGTATGAGTTATACAGAATAGCTGGATGTTTGACAGTGACATGTTCTATTCTATAAAAAATAATGAATAATTTCACCCTGCCAATCAGAATTTGTCATTAAATGTCAAAAACTTAAGAGAAAAAAAAAGAGATTATGTCCTTTTTTACAGAATAAATGATGCTATAACTACAGTTCTTAGGACTCCACAACAGCCCCTAATATCAGTCCAGCAGACCTTTGAATGAAGCCTTCGGTCCAGGCTGGTGTCATTGTGATTGAATTACAGGGTGCAGAAGGATTGTGGGTGATCAGCTTGGTGCTGTGCACTGATAGCATTAAGTCATCCATTCTGCATGGTGAGACAGAGCGAATCAGGGTGCAGTCGACCATAAACGCATCTAATTGATCTGGGCTCATTTCACTTGACTCTGCAGTTTTCACTCAAGAGTTCACCACCATTTCACCACAAGACTAGCCCTGCATTGCTTTATAATTATGTGGGTAAAATGCTTGGAAATGAAAAGATAATTATAATACCTGTTGTTTAAAAATGTCATACCTAAGTATTTATATGCATAGTATACACACCGATAAGGCATAACATTATTCCTAATATTGCGTTAGTCCCCCTTTTGCTGCCAAAACAGTCCTGACCCGTCGAGGCATGGACTCCACTAGACCCCTGAGGTGTGCTGTGGTATCTGGCACCAAGATGTTAGCAGCAGATCCTTTAAGTCCTGTAAGTTGTGAGGTGGGCCCTCCATAAATCGGACTTGTTTGTTCAGCACATCCCACAGATGCTCGATTGGATTGAGATCTGGGGAATTTAGAGGCCAAGTCAACACCTCAAACTCGTTGCTGTGCTCCTCAAACCATTCCTGAACCGTTTTTACTTTGTGACAGAAGCATTATCCTGCTGAAAGAGGCCACAGCCACCAGGGAATACCGTTTCCATGAAAGGGTGTACATGGTCTGCAACAATACTTATGTAGGTGGTACGTGTCAAAGTAACCCAAGGTTTCCCAGCAGGACATTGCCCAAAGCATCACACTGCCTCCGCCGACTTGCCTTCTTCCCACAGTGCATCCTGGTGCCATGTGTTCCCCAGGTAAGCGACGCACACACACACCCGGCCATCCACGTGATGTAAAAGAATATTTGACTCATCAGATCAGGCCACCTTCTTCCATTGCTCTGTGGTCCAGTTCTGATGCTCACGTGCTCACTGTTGGTGCTTTTAGCGGTGGATAGGGGTCAGCATGGGCACCCTGACTGGTCTGAGGCTATGCAGCCCCATACGCAACAAACTGCGATGCACTGTGTATTCTGACACCTTTCTATAAGAACCTGAGCTACAGTAGCTTGTCTGTTTGTTCGGACCACATGGGCCAGCCTTCACTCCCCACGTGCATCAATGAGCCTTGGCCGCCCATGACCCTGTCGCCGGTTCACCACTGTTCCTTCCTTGGAGCACTTTTGATAGATACTGACCACTGCAGACCGGGAACACCCCACAAGAGCTGCAGTTTTGGAGATGCTCTGACCATCTAACCATCATCTAGCCATCACAATTTGTCCCTTGTCAAACTTGCTCAAATCCTTACGCTTGCCCATTTTTCCTGCTTCTAACACATCAACTTTGAGGACAAAATGTTCACTTGCTGCCTAATATATCCCACTCACTAACAGGTGCCGTGATGAAGAGATAATCAGTGTTATTCACTTCATCTATAATGTTATGCCTGATCAGTGTATATGTGTGGTCCAGGTAAATCCTACGTTATGAGGAAAAAATGTCCCCACAAAGATCAAGCAAGATTTTTTTGGTCCCCATGAGGAAAACACTTTATAAATCAGACAAAATTATGTTTTTTGAAGATATGATATAATATACAGTTTGTACAGTATAAAAATCATTATGTCTATGAAAAGTCCCCATAAAACATGAAAACACAGTGTGTGTGTGTGTGTGTGTGTGTGTGTGTGTGTGTGTGTGTGTGTGTGTGTGTGTGTGTGTGTGTGTGTGTGTGTGTGTGTGTGTGTGTGTGTGTGTGTGTGTGTGGACCTAAAAAAGAGAAATGTTGGCTTGGAATTTAACTGAAACCAATAAGCTTGATTGAAGTACTAAAATTACTAAAACTAAGCCTGAAATACTAACAAATTAAAGCTAAATAGTAATATAAGTAATATATATATTTAAAAAAATTACAACAGTACATAAAATGTAAAACAAACTAAATTAAAAAAATTTGAAAATGTAAAAACAAAAGCCAATTTAATATATGAATTAATACATAAAATTAATACAAAAAATTTAAACAAAAGATAATTGAAAATATGAATTAATTCATAAAAATCGAATATCTATTTTTCCTATTGTTCATACTCTTCAAATAATTATGCATTTACATGTTTTACATGTGAGCATTTTTTAGTTCACAATTATCAGTAGAAAATTATACATAAATAAAAATTTGAGGTCAAGCTTTAATATTATAATCCATCGCCTCAACTTTTACATTTACAATTCATTTATCATTATAGACATAACAAAACCTGACATTAAAGGTGAAGCGTACTTTTTTGGATATTAATGTCTACCCATATGTAAGGTTGATTTCCTCAAAAAGTATCAAAACACAGTGCCAAAAATATACTGTGCACATGCACAGGGACAGGTGTACAAACACAAGGGCCGAAGTCTGTCGTAACCGACAGCTCTGTGCAGGAATCACTTAATCTGTTTGGAAATGAACACCGGTAAGAGAGCATGCACGCCTCTGAATCATGTACAGCCATCTTTATCCGTGCACTGTGCATAGACTCGGCCAGAGCGCTTACATAATCCAGTTAAAATACACCCCCAGTCACATGTAGCATTCAGCCCTGTGGAGAGAGAGCCTACTGCCGCTAGGGCTGTGCTGGCAGCTGTTCAGACATTTACACACACACACACACACACACACACACACACACACACACACACACACAATCACACACGCACAAAGCCATTAAAGATTCAACTGTGATTCGTTGCCAGAGTTTCAGTGCCCTGCCTGCATGTGAACTGTCTGTGGAAAAATGAGCCAAGAGCAGTCTCTCCGAGCACATGTGACTGTGTGGAGTCTTACGAGAACACACACACAACACACACACGTAAAAGACGGAACAAAATGGGCAGGACGTCCAGCCCTTTAAAGTCACAGTGCAGGCTTCCTGAAAGCATGCTGGGTTTCACTTCTTGCTGAGCACATGCAACTCGTGCCCGCTAAATGCAGCTAGAACAGCACTTTTTTTATTTTGGCTGTGTGGGTGACGGGCAAGTCATACTCAATTTTGACATAACTTCAACAGATCGGTATAAGACAACCATGACTGATCTCTTTTAAGAGCCGAGCTGACATAAAAAACCACATAATCACCTGGGTACATCTGGCCAGCGCTGTCTGAAAAGACCCGGTCTCACCATCTGGGGCGCCACACAAACCGAAGCACAATATGAGCCTGATCACCAATTCAGCAGCATTATACCACCTGGTCATTCTATGGTCAGATCTATTAGTTATGCAAGTGTCTTTAATATTAATAACCATTGAATAAATGAGGGTCATGTGCTATGGGTCCTTTTGGCCATGCCTCGTGCTCGAGACCCTGCCTTCTTTATCATTTATTAGCGCTTGGGCCTTACATGTACTATTGCATATAGTAACTGCAGTAGGCTACTATAGGAACTATTATGCATCTTGTGTTTTTAAGAGTGAAACCACATTTTGCGTGATCATCTCCTTACGCCTGTAAGACGTCAAAAAAAAAAAAAAAAAGTAACTAAATTAAAACTAAAGCACTTCTTAAGGTGGAGGATGAAGAACACAGCTCATCCTTTAAAGGTAATTTCCGATGATTGACGTCACAGAGTTTACCGTTATTTTGGTACTGATGTGTGAATGGTCTCTTACCAGTAAAAAGAAGGACTGCTGCTTGTGTGAACAGCCTATCTGTGTATTTACCAACCCGATCTCATGGGAGAACGGAAACATACGTTTTCAAAAGAAACTCATTATGAAGGTCCACCCCAAACCCCGCCCCTAAACCTACCCGTCACTGGGGTTCAAGCAGATTGTACGAAAACGTATGAATGAGATTTGTACAAATTTGTACGAATTAGCCACCAATTCAGCAAAACATAAAATAGTTACGAATTGCTGTGAGATTGTGTTGGTATTTACCGGAAAAGTTGTTCTGGGACTTTCACGGTAATTTGCCAGGATTGCTGTGTGAAAGGGGCTGAATGCATCACAGAAGAAAACTGTCATATGAATTTGTACAATTTGATTCGTACAAAAACATACGATTTTCAAATGAATCTCATTTATGAAGCACCACCTCAAACCCCACCCCTAAACCTACCCGTCACTGGGGTTCAAACAGATCGTATGAAAACGTACGAATGAGATTGTACAAATTAGCCATCAATTTAGTAAAACGTAAAGTAGTTACGAATCTACCGGAAAAGTAATTTTGGTACTTTTATAGTAATTTACCGGGATTGCTGTGTGAAAGGGATTAAAAAGAAGACTGTTGTATGAATTCGTACAATTTGATTTGTACAAAAACATACAATTTTCAAGCAAATCTCATTATGAAGGACCACCCCAAACCCCGCCCCTAAACCTACCTGTCACTGGGGTTCATACGAACAGATCATACGAAAACGTACGAATGAGATTTGTACAAATTTGTACAAATTAGCCATCAATTCAGTAAAACGTAAAATAGTTATGAATTGCCGTGAGATTGTATTGATATTTACTGGAAAAGTCGTTCTGGGACTTTTCCAACAATTTACTGGGATTGCTGTGTGAAAGGGCTTTAATTTTTTAAAGTCATGATCATTTCCACAACACTGTCATTTCCGAAATGTATTGCATTTAATAGCATTCTGTGGTGGAAAGAATTTTTGCTAAAGCTAATTCCATAGCTAGCATTCTGTTTATCTTAAATAAAAAGTAATTACAGGTAAAACAAACACGTAACTATTATACGTAATGCAAACATCATTTTTATTTAAATGCAACAGTAAAAACCTGTAAATTGATTAACAGTAAAGGCTTGTTTATTAGCTTGCGAATGATTGGTGAATTCATATGAATTTGAGCGATCTCATTTGTATGTTTTCATACGATCAGCTTACGCCCCAGTTTAGTTTTAGGGGTTGATGCTTAATTTTTTTCCTAAAATTCATAATTAAATAGTTTAGATGCATACAAATTCACCACCAATTCGATAATGCTGGAAATGAATCCACAGCTGACAGTCATAATTTGTGTAAAATACTTATGTAATATGATAAAGTCATAATGTTGAAATAATTGTAAATATTGAAATAAATATTGAAATGGTTTATTAGTTAAAGATTGCCTGGGTCTGGGACAAATGTAAAACAATAAAATCTATGTATAAAAGGCATTCAAGGCATTTCAAAGTTTCCATTTATAATGAGACCAAAAAAACAATTAACCCCTGGGACAGAAAAGTGCCCAAAGTTAAAGAGCATATAACATATAGAAGGAGTAAAAGCTGAAGAGCAGAAAATCTCAAAGCCTGATATAGCTGACTTAGTTACATAATCAATAAACACAGCACATGGATTTCCACCCCGAACAATGTCTCTGTCTGGAATAATCCTGTTAGATTTAGAATCGGCCTGTTGCTGACCTCAAAACTCTATTCGGAGTGTCATGTTCTTTTACCCTTCAACATTATTTCACTTACTTGCACGTTATTTCTGTGAAGCTGTGGGCTGAACGTGTTTTATGATTGCTTGTAATGTGGGCCACAGGCTGTGATCTGCCATCACTCACGTTTACACACACAGACCTCTGGTTCAGTGTGTAACACATGAAATACAAAGCAGATATGGCCATTAAGGATTAGTCATCTCTGCTGGCCATACTCAAGGAGCATTACCACACTTAATTTACCCTTACAAAAAATAAGTATACTAAAATATAATAAAAACAAGTATATTTTAAAAGTGTGTATACTAATATCAATGTACTAGTAGTATACTTGTAAGTGTATTATTTCAATATTACTTGCATGGGACTAAATTGGCCCACTTTTTAGTGTATAAAAGTATACTATTAAGTATGTTTAAGTACACAACTAGTTTACAAATAAGTTTTTGTTTGTACTGCAACTAAACTAGTACAAGTGAAATTATAGGTAAACTAATAGTTTACTAATAAAATACTTGTAGTGCATTTTAGTTTATGAAAGTACACTTTGAAGTATACTCTCAGTAAACTACTAGTTGAGTAGTTTTATTAGTAGTTTTTTTTTTTATTTAGTAGTTTTTTTAGCATACTATTCATATTATTTTTGCATTTTAAGTATACTATATGTTCCTATTTAGGTATAAATGTTTATACTTGAAATATACCTGTACTTTAACTCTTTCCTCACCAGCGTTTTTTTGTGGATAATTTTCACAAAACTTTCATGGCCCCCAGAATATTTTGTTGTATGAATATCTGAACATGCAATATATCAAAAGAAAGAAAGTTTTATTCTAGCTTCATGTACTCTTAATTTATTAACACTTGAATGTGGGTAAGTTTCCTAAAAAAGCTAACATTTAAAAAAATTAAAAAAAGCTGAGAACATTGCGTTTTTTTGTCAAAGACTTCATTCGGAGTAAATTACGTCCATCAACACCCCCAAAGCATCCCAGTCCTATACCTCTTCATGCGTCGACATTTAATTAGCTAACATTAGGCTTTGATTTATATGTTTGATGGTCGCGTTATTTTACATGTGCATAAGCAATGCTTCTATCGCTTGTTTCTGCTTTGTCTTCCCCTGTGTTTTGATCCATGGCGTCAATGGCGGGGAAAGAGTTAAGCAGATTTAAAGTAAATTCTGAAGTAAATTTTGAATGTAAAAAAAAATTAAATCCACATACTCAAAATTAAGAACATATCTGTTTTCTTTATAAATCAATATTCAAACAAAGTTTATAAGACAGTATGTAAAACTATGGGGGTAAAGGATGTAATATGCTACTTCAGGGGACCTGTTACCACAACTTAAATAAATGCATGGTTGCAAGTTAAAAATTCTAATTTATTGTTTTAATTAAAAATTTTAAGTTGCAAACATTATTTTGTAGAGTTCTGTGACATAATAATGGTGATCATTACATCAACGTAATATTGTCTGTAATTTAAACAAGAATTTCTGCGTTAATTGGCTTTTTAAAAATTAGGCTGTAGTAACTTAAAGGGTTAGTTCACCCAAAAATGAAAATTAGCCCATGATTTACTCACCCATCCTAGGTGTATATGACATTCTTCTTTCAGACGAATACAATCAGAGTTATATTAAAAAGTCCTCGCTCCTCAAAGCTTTATAATGACAGTGACTGCTGGGTCATTTTTGAAGTTCATAAAAGTGCATCTATCCATCATATAACTGCTCCACACGGCTCCGGGGAGTTAATAAAGGCATTCTGAAGCAAAGTGACGAGTTTGTGTAAGAAAAATATCTAGATTTAAAACTTTATAGACTAAAATAGCTAGCTTCCGGCGGTCAGCGGTACGCAAGTTAAAGAGTAAAGGTTATTGATGTATTGATGAACGCAGAAGCGCAGAGGATAGAGCAAAACAAAACACAGTCATGAATTAGAGTCTAAAATGAGAATTATTAAAGAGAAATGGCAAAGTATTTCGATATAAGAGAAGAGGGGCTTGAGCTTGTTGCCAAGCACTATCCGCAAGAGCCGTCAAAGCTTGCAATGCTCAATTTTTTTTTTTTCCCTTACACAAACGTGCCACTTCCCTTCAGAAGGCCTTTATTAACCCCCCGGAGCCGTGTGGAGCAGTTATATGATGGGTAGATGCACTTTTATGGACATCAAAAATGACCCAACAGTCATAGCCATTATAAAGATTGGAAGAGCCAGGACATTTTTAACATAACTCCGACTGCATTCGTCTGAAAGAAGAATGTCATATACACCTAGGATGATTTGAGGATGAGTAAATCGTGGGCTAATTTTTGGGTGAACTATCCCTTTAATGAAATTGTCTTGATACCTTCGGCAATTAGGCAGTGGATTTCTAGTTCTCAGCATGTTTTGCATAGGACTGGATAAGGAATATAAATGTTGAAATTAAGTGTTAATTTATTTGTATTTAGTGAAGGAAAAACCCTGTTAGTGTTTAATGCTGTTATGTTTGACATTTAAAAGAGTTTCTGGAATGTTGAAGTTTTTGTGGTTACCATTGTGCTGAAAAGTAGATACATGAAGTTATGTTAGCATGTGCTATGATAGCTATTGATTTGAACTGAAATAGATATGAATAATTGGTTCCAGGGCTAGTTACTCTGGTTGGAGCAACTTAATTTTTGGAGTAATCAACTTAAAAATTTGTGTTTATGCTACAAAGTTCCTCTAACTCAGTGTAGCTTGTTGGTTGAACATAAATTGTGTGAAGAGTATACTTAGAATACTTAATTATACTTTTTAAGTATATCTCGATCAAAAAATTGAGTACAAGTCAAATATACTTTTGAGACTTTTCTGTCAGTAAAAGTCACATTGCATGTGTATTCTTCTGACTAAAACTAATAGCACACTTAAATAAACTTCTTTTTTGTTAGGGTATAGTCCTCCACACTGTGGCAATGCAGTTTAAACATAATTTTGTCTACTATAAAGGGACATTATGTTACTTCAAATGCACAATTGAAAACCATTTCACATTCATAATATTTAAAGTTCACGTGTAAGTGTTATTTTCCAGCCTCCCTCAAGCAAATGAGGAGAGAGGTCACCAACCATGGACGATGTGCAATGCATCTACAAAACCACATAGCTAAATATAGTGAAACAAGATGTCAAGAACAAGATGTCCAAGTAACAATTCAAAACAAATTTAAGAATTTTGGGGAGTGGGGGGGATCCGAAAGTAATTATGAAAATAAAGTTATAATGCAAAAATATAAGCATAAATATAATATTTCCTTAAATGCTTTGGGGTGAGATGTAACCTAGACCTGTTTTGATGGGAGATTCATGTTTCTGTGAGATTCTCTCATGTAGTTATCCATAAAGTCACACTTTTCTCTATAGTGAGAGCAGAGATTCATTTCTAGCTATCTGTGCAGGTGACTTTCAGGACGGAGATAATGTGGGCACCCAAGTGTTTTTTCTCTCTCTTTTTTTATGAATGAGATAAAGAAAGTCAGTGTGAAATCCAGCATTCCCCCGCAACCCTCCATCCCAGTGAATCATCAGGGTCTGTCAGACAGTGCTTCTAAATCACCAAGCCAATTTTCACCTGTGACTCATCGTAGTCCAGCCACACGGACGATGGGCTGAGCATCAATGCCTTATGTGTGGCAGAGAGACCAATACAAAAGTGCTAGAACATGCTCAAGTGTTCAAGGGACCCTGTAATTGCCAAGTGTGAAAGCAGTCACTCCATGACAGCATTCTGAAATGACTATGATTCAGGAAGTGAAGGATGAAGCTGTTCATGACTACGAGTATGTGAGAAGTATTCTAAGGTGAACTGCATAAAAACATAAAAGGTTTTATTTCATAAAATAAAAGAAACTAAATATATGAAATAGGAAATAAAACAAGAAATATCCTATATTTAAATAATAATATATTGCATAAAGAAACTGAAGACTATTTTTAGGATCCTTCATTCATTTTAGGCATTGTGACAATGGGCCCTATCATACAGCCGGCGTAATGTGACGCCAGGTGCGATGCAAGTGTTTTTTGCTAGTTTCAGCCTGACGCAGTTATCATTTTCACGTCCTGCGCCACGTTGTTTAAATACAAATGCACTCATGCACATCTGTTCGCCCATGGGCGTGCTGGTCTGAAAACGAGGTGTGTTCAGGCGCATTGTTGGCATGTTGCTATTTTGAGGCAACTGAAAACGACTGCGCCATTGACCTTTAAACCTGGTGTAAAATCAATAGTACAGTATTTTTTTGTGTTATTTAAAGGGCGCGTTAGTAATACGCGCCTGTAGGCAGGTGCACAACATGTGTACACACTGCTTATTACACACACAGGGATGCGCAGCAGCAGACAAACATTTTTAAATATAAAAAATAAAAGGATTCCTCTCTGGAGAAGCATTCAGTCTTTCCACTCGCAAATTCTGCCATGTAAATAGTGAATCCGCCATGGTGCGAGCACGACTGGATTAGGAGAATGGGAGATGAGACTCTGATTGGTTTATTTATGCCCATAACACACCCATGACTCATTAAAAGACTAGGTACAATGCTTTTGGACCATGCGGCGGGTGCACTGACCGTTATTTCCATCGTTAAACTAGCAAAAAAGTGGATTCGGACACGCCCTAAGTGCTATGCGCTTCAGACCATGCACTCAGATCGTTAAAATAGGACCCATTATTATAATTACATTTTCTCTCATTACCAGAACACATCTGGGTGTTGACTCACCATATTCTCATTACTCTAATGCATGTATTAAAATGAGACTAAAAATTGTATAGCCTACATTACTGTTTCTTTTTCACATTAAAGAGAAAACGATTTAATGGTAATGAGACGTAATAATGGACTTTTAATAATAAAAACACTTAATTGTATTTAAGCTCAACATAATATCTTATTTACTTTAATTCTGAAGATTTAAGGTTTGGACATGTTTCGCATGATACATTTTTCTGTAATTACTTCAATATGTAACATCTGTAATATGTTTCTCATAGAAGCTTTCATTATCTTGAGGTGGCTGTAGATCTTCATGGTCTATGATTAAATGCAATAAACCAATAATTATCTCCCACTTACAGTGAAATCTCATATACACCACATGTTTGTTTCTTTCTATGTGTACAGACTATGTATATTTTGATACGGTCCATTGGAAACTAGAACATGTCTTCAATACATACTACAGAGAAACAGATTGTGGTAGAGAAATGACTGAGAGAATAGGAATAATAGCTGATGATTCAGGCTTTCATTTTTTGGACTTTTATTCCCACAAGTTGCAACCTTAACTGCTGTGTCATTTGCTTAGCCTGTGAGGATCAGGTTCAGCGTATAGTACTAAATGTTCTCATAGTATTGCACATTGTAAAGTGGCCAAACTGAGCACTGTGCAAATAGCATCCAGTTGTTTGCTCTCCATCCTTTCAAGTGATGCTCTGCGGGGTGTTTTGGACACGCAAACGGGTAAAGAATGTTCAAGTGCGACTGCACTGTGTACCAACAAAGGGATGAATAAGAGAGTAAAGATTGTGTCTGCCAATAGCATATCAGGGTTGCTGCCTCCCGCCCAAAAGGGAAGGTCACTGCTGCTGTTTTTAGCAGCACGTTTAGAGTTTGCAACACACCTTCCTTGCAAACTAAAATATAGTTATCATTCCTTGCCTCTCACTGTAACCTCAAATGCAATCAACACAGCTGAACCACACCTATAGCCTTGCTTGCACTTCCCCTCTTGCAATGATGGTGTGACATAAAAGTCTTGATCTGATTCAAGATTCAAGATTCAAGAGTTTTATTTGTCACATACACAGTTATATACAGAATATACAACCGGCAGCGGTATCTGCACACCATATTGTCCTTTTTAGAAAACCAGATAACTATAACAATAACCTTATTAGCATCCACACTAACGGATTAAGACATTCTGTCTATTATAAGCGTGTATCGCAGGTATGTCGCCTGCCACTTTAAATGCTCAAGCTCAAGTCAGGTGGATTCTGATGGGCTGTCAATTTTTTTAGCGTTCATCAGCTGGGAAAGAATCGTTCTATAAGTCACATATCTGATATTTCAAAGAAATTTATGGGCAAAAAAAGTCCATTATTTATTGTAAATAGCACAGCGATGTATGCATGAAGCACAGCTCACACTTCTAAACCAAGCAACTTTCTGCAAATTTGTGTGACCAACTTGAAATCTTGCAAAATTTGAAATTTGTGGAACCTTTTGACCCTCACGCAGAACTCCAGAGCACACCGATTCCTACTGAAATGACTGAATTTCGTCTGCAAAATTTCGCCAAGCAGTGGTAAATTTGACTGAACCTTAAAGGCAGGGTAGGCGTTTGTTCCAGAAACATTTTTTGTTATGCTTGTTGAAAATCTCTTCACATCCTGATAGCAATCACTAAGTTAAGTGGTCTAAAGGTATTTATATGTATATATTAGGGTTTTTTATCATGGTTTTAGGGTCACGGTTTCGCTACGGTTCTGTATGTGCTATGTTCAGGGGAAAAAGGACTACTGTCCAATAAAAATAAAGAAAATAAGAACAAATAATCTAACTGCAAGCAATAGCAAAAATAAATACAATAGAGCAAAGATACAACAATAACAAAAACATTTAACTTAAAAAAGCTATTCAGTCAAGAGCAGTGAGTGATTTCCTTGTCTTTTGTTGTTTGATTAACATTAGAAACATAGACAGCAGGAATATTAGGCTGCTGTCACTTTAAAGGGTGTTGCGCACCGGACGCGAAGCTCAGCGCAGTGCTGCGTCTCAGGTATCTCACACCGGATGCGCACATTCTATACGCGCAAGCTCAATTTTGAATCGACTTCTGACAGAAGAGCTGCACGATGGGTGAGTTCTTTATTTATTATTATAGCTGTTGAACTCAGAATGTAAACCAAATGTATCTTGTAGCACAGGGTGAAATCGGTACGTACATTGACGATTTGAGGGAAATATAATATAAATTTAATATAAAACATTGCAATGGCGCTCTGTGGCGCGGCAGGATTTTGAACAACTTCCTGAGTCGTAGCGGAGCGCTGCGGACAGGCACCGAATGTCGCTGGCAGTGTGCGTACACTCTTTGAAAACAATGTGTTCGGATTTTAAAGACATGGCGCAGCGCAACAAAATGCACTGATCCAAACTGATACACAAATGCGTTGTCTTTCTTGACTGTTTACGCTGACTTAAGACATAACCTACTATGTTTTCTATGATACTCGCCAAGACGGCTGCGTTGACAATTTTTGTGTGAATTTGTTAGTTCAAGCGCAAGACTTAAAAGAGAACTCAATATTTGCGCGCTGTCTGAAATGCGGCTTTCCGTGTGCTTTCCGAGTGCACACACAAATGTTTTCACAGTGTACACGTGTGTCGTGTCTTCTTGCGCTTGAATGTTTAAACTTGCCAGACTTAAATAAGTTTAGTTCAAACACAGATAGCAACATTCAGGTCTCACCTGCGTTCACACGCTATCAACACCCAGGTGATGATGCCATAAATGATTGGTCATATTAGAGCATACGGCACTCCTATTGAACAAGGTTTACAAAAGGTCATTGTTTTGTCCTTGGTTTTTTGATCATCACTGTTGGGATGTATTGGGATGCCAGAATGCGTATCCATCAACAGAAACATACATTAGCCAAACTCTGTCTGTATGTTTTACATGTTGTTATTTTAAACATAGCATATTATAGATGCGTGATCAGATTTCAAATGAACCATGATGCAAGTGCGTGCCGAGCCTTGGGTGGAGAATGGCACGGTTAGATTTTTTTACCAAGAACCATTACACCCCTAGTGTGTATATATATATATATATTGTCTGTGGAAGGCGTAGGACCATAAAATATTTGTCCAATCATTGGATTGTCCTACCTGTCTGTCAGCGTATGCATTTCCATACCTCTGCGCACCTGCTCGCGCAGACATCACGCATCATGCAGCGCGTTTCATGCTACGAGTTAGACAGATGTTAGTCATGAGCACCACAACCAAAACAACAGCCGCCTTTTACAGTTCCTCCTGAACCAAAACAACCAGCTTATGCTGTGTTCACACCAAAACTACTGTAATTTGGAAGAGATGGAAACCTATGACGTTATTCTCGGAGTGGTTCGTGACTGTATGTGTTTCAATGGCAACACTATCAACACCGAAATTAATCTGCAGCAGTCAGGTGGTACAGGTTAGTGTTCTTTAAGTTGTTTATGTTCATTATTATTATAATGTCATGTACTTTGATACATGAGGTAGTTTAATGCCGTCTCTTGTACTCATGATGCTTTGCAAACTCTGCTGTTTTGAAGGAGGCGTGGCTTGGAGGGGGGTGGGATCTCATACTTTCAAAGCTAGCTTGCTATTGCTATACCGCACCGAATATTGCAGTCATTATTGTTGTGGTGTGGACTTCTCGATTCTCATAGAATTAGAACAATTATTCAAACTTTATAGTTATAGTCCTTGTTGCGAACAAGAAACAGTCACAACAAGACTTTATAAATTAGCCCAAACATGCCATTACTGGCCGCAATAGGGCCCGTTCCAAGAAGACAGTTTGCATTTAAAACCAGACCGGTTTGTACCCAGTCGGTAATCCATCTGGGTGGCGTCTTTGGCTCAGTTCAGAACCCTCAGTGTTTTGTTAATGTTCTCCTGGTTGTCAAATACCGACAGGAACTGAGAGGGAGAGAGATGGAAGAAACATTCTGTTCACATCAATTATGATTTTCAATTGTGCAAATCCAAAAGGAGAGACAGAAGATGGGTGGGTTTTTTTCTCACATGTGCTCACGTTTTTCCGGGGAGGAGGACTATGACTCATTGGCTCCAGCCGTTGAATCTTTGTCTGGTCTCCAACCAGAGATCCCACCCCCCAGAGAGAGAGAGAGAGAGCGATGCAGCTACTGCGAGTCCTTATTTGCTCTCTCACCGTCACAGCCACCAACTTGAACAACCACCTCAGCATGAGCGTGAAAATACCAGTGGACACAGACCACCTGGCATGCCATTTTCCACCCGTTCGGGCTGTGCGCTGAAAAACGTGTGATGGAATATAGCTACACAACTTCACCTGCTGTGAGGCTTTTAGAGAAGGTGCAACATTCTTAACACAGCAAGTGAACTACTTTGGAATGTTTTTCCGCCCTGCCCCCCTCACCATGGAAACTCAACGGGCTGTGTAAAAACAGTGCGAGCGTAAAGGCATCACGTGTGCAACCTGACACGAAACAGAACGTGGTGGCCTATCACGTTCAGCCTCATTCATTCATTCGACTTGGTCCACAAACGGCCAGCTGTGCACATTGCAGTCAGTCGGGGGCAGGTAAGGATAAGCCCCGCAGCGGGGCTCCTGCATCCAGTGAAACAGAGAACAACAGAAGCAATGTGCACATTGAATTGCTCCTTAGATACATGTGTCGCTGGATTGTAGTGCATGCAAATGTTTCACATTGGTCTGTTTACAGTCGCGAAATGATCAATAGACCTAAAAGTGTACTAGAAGTCGTAAATGCCAAGTCCATAGGTCAATATTGTGAAAAAAATGAAAAATCCCATTAATAAATATATCAGTGTCTATGAAAATGAAGCCTATTTCCCCCCAAAATTAAAATTCTGTCATTTATTCACCCTCAAGTTGTTCCAAACCTGTATGAATTTCTTTCTTGAACACAAAAGAAGATATTTTGAAGAATGTCGGTATCCAAACAGTCTATGGACAGACTGTTTGGATACCGACATTCTCCAAAATATCTTCTTTTTTTGTGTGCAGAAGAAAAAAAGAAAAACATTCAGGTTTGGACAACCTGGGGGTGAGTAAATGATGACAGAATTTTACATTTTCATTTTTGTTTTTTGTTTTTTTGTGACAGTTATTGTTCACCCCCAAATACTTATTACTGATATGTGTCATGATATATTACACACACACACACACACACACACACAATGCCTAAAAAATATAATAGAGATTTTCTTGACAGGTTTCCTGAGATTAACCCAATATAAGGTCGTAAAGCTTTATGCAAAACAGTTATTACTGAACGTTATGCAAATTTAAATTTGCTGTCAATTTTAGCGCAAACCTTTAGTGCTAAACTGCAATAATCCCAAAGATTTTTAAACAAAAAAACAAACGTTTTTGGGATGTATTTGTGATATGCAAATGTACAATAAAGTGATATTGACATAATTATACATACCTCTTGAAACAGATGCAACATAGGCTACTGTTGCTGTGGTTATCCACTCAGGTGAATGTGATTTATGATAGTGTCTATTTGTAGAAAAATGTACTTGTATATGCACCCCCTCCCCAAACTCCACCATAATTGCTGTATCATACTCTGAAAAGTTGGTATGAAACGGAAGTTGTGATAGCCTTTTCTTCCATACAGTGATCTGAGTAAAACAAGAAAAAGGTAGAGTGGGGCCTGATTTTGTCTATCAGGAATTGTTTAGATGGTTGTGGTTTGCTATTGGTTGAGCTCATGTGAGTGACAGGTTGCCCCGCCCTCACGCCAGTGAACACGTCATCAGAGAAGAGCTGTAGCTGCAAGAGAGAGGGGAAGTTAATTTGATTAACGATTAAGGGAGATTGGGGGGGAACATGTAAATTAAGTTTATGTACATAATTTACATAAAGAAATTATGTACACGGATAGGCGTCTGGTAATTTATAGGCCTAATACATACTGCACTATTCCTTAAATGATTTGGTGACTTTCAAACGCAACCTAACCCTAACATATGAGAGGGAGGTGCATATCTGGCGTCATCGCATCCGAGCTAATGAGGGATAAAAAAGTTTGCAACTGTGAGCAACACACAAAAAAAAACGCTCGCAGTTGACATTCTGTCCGCCTGTTGGAATGAAACCGATCCGCGTGTCCACGTGTTTTGTTAATTTGCATATCATTTTAATATGTAAGCTCGTCTCCCCTATCAGCCGGAGCTCGCTCTCAACGCAAACTCTATTTGTCAGATTCGGGTCTGGACTCTCAAATCGGAACGCTCGGCGTTTTAGCGCCCGCCCTCTCAGACACGTTGCCTTGGGAGAAGTAACACGGGGCCACACAACTGCAGGTCTACATCACTGGAACCACGTACGCTTCTCAACACAGGCTCCATCGGGCGCTCCAGTTGTCTTTGGATATACTGTTGAAACAAAGGACAGTGCGACCATTCGTCCCATCCGGCTTGAGGTAGGATTCGCGTTTTAAATAACAGCGATAATATGTTTTTGAGGTGTAAATATTTGCATACGCAGATATGAATAACAGTGAGATATGGCTTTATGTGTATGTAAAAGATGTTAGAAGATGCCGCTGCGTGAACGGAGGCATCCGCCTATTAAAGGGAGACAATTATAGCCTACATGTGCGTAACTTACTTAATGTATATTTAACGCGGACTAATGTATACATTATATTAAATGTAGCCTATATGACAGCATGATTTAGTCAATCGTGTCTTTTGTAATAGTTTGTGGCTTCATTTCTGTTTTATGCGAGATTGTTTATTTGAATATATTTATAGCTATATATATATATATATATATATATATATATATATATATATATATATATAAAAAAATAAAAAAAAACATTCTGTGATGTTTGAAAAGGCCCAAAATTGCGGTGGTCTTTTCTTGGAAGGGTGTATTAAGGTGTTAGTCATCATCAGGGCCCCACCCTCAGTTATCAGACAGGTACATTAATTCCGTACGGGTTTTATTTCATAGGCGTTTTAATATTAATATACGTGTTGCCCATAGCAACCGATATTACTGGCAGGCGTACAAGAAATACGTCTCGGTTACATGACTTCCTATAGTTGCTAAACGCCTCTATTAAATAATTGTCACGTGCCCGCTTTGTCTTTACGCTAGTAGCCAAACGTAAACACTGTGGAAATAAACCTTTCTTTGTTTTGTCAAATTACATGTTACCACAGACTAATAAAGGGCCCTTTCATCCCCGTCCCCAGCTGTCGACAAAACTTGTAAAGTATCCGATGTGGGCAGTTTTTCGGTTTGAAAGAGGAGTTTGTTCGCTAACGGCGGTCGTGCTAAACGCGGCGTTTTGTTTGATTCAACTTTTGGCGAAACCAGTATTGACAGGAAAAAGCTGGTCAGCAATTACTTCCATTTGGAAAGGCTGAGCTTTGTGACTGTTATAAAGCCAATTAGTCGCGTGCTTGAGGTAGAGCTATTACATAATGTGGCTTTATTGGCAGGACAGAACTCTGGCTCAGCAGTCCATTTGTTTGCAATGATACCGACCAGCTGATGGACGGATTAAATGCCCAAGAGATGGGAATGTGCTTAGGCAATCTGAAAATCCTCGTGCGTGCACAATGACAGCGACAAAAGTACTTCTATTGTATAAGAAGTTATTTTAATTTATGTAAAACCGTGCATTTGAAAATGTTTTTTTGGAGAAACCATACTTTTGTAATAACTGAAAGGGAATATACTGTAAAAAGTGAAAATGCAGTGCTTGAGGTACTATATTTACCTGGTCCCTTAAAGGGATGGTTCACAAAAAATGAAAATTATCATCGTTTACTCGCCCTCAAGTTGTCACACATGTGTACGAGTTTCTGTTGAACACAAAAGAAGATATTTTGAAGAATGTTGGTAACCAGTTGACGGTATCCAAATGATTTCCATAGGTGGAAAAAATACTGTGAAAGTCAATGGTTACCATCACTCTTCAAATATATCTGCTTTTGTCTTCAACAGGCAAAAGAAACTCCTACAGGTTTGGAACAACATAAGGGTGTGTAATTTATGACAGAATTTTCATTTTTGGGTTAACTATCATTAAAACTGACTTATTTGTTTAACCTAATAGGCCACCTAACAATGCAGTGTATGGGCAGTTTCAGTTTTTCTTTTTTTAATTTAGGCATAACACACATTTTTGCATCACATACATGTCCTGTTTATTCATAAAAAGCCCTCGGCTCGACTATAAAAAGATGAGTGGTCGGTCTTCACCCTTCGAGAAAGCACAAAGCAGTTGCGAACTATGCAACTTACGCTTTTAGCAAATATTCATGGCTTGGCTCATTAAACATAACGTTGTAAACACTAATTTTATGTGTATTCCTTAAGGCATGTCTATTATGAATTATCAAGAACTGATGGAATTGATAATACAAGCAGAAAAATGACTGGTAATGCTCAAGGCCGAAGATCTGGTCCCAGCTGTGTGTTCCTAGACTCACCCTCTTTTAAAAGCACAAAAGGCCACAAATGAATTCTTTTTTTTTATTTTTATTTTTTTTTATGTAAACGGCATACGCTACTTGCACGTTCAATTTAGGCGTAAGCAGGTAATGTATGAATCTGAGCAGTTCCATCAATAAAATGCTGCAGAAAGAACACCTTATTTCTAGGGTCTTTGTTCTGTGTCAAATGGTGGTCACCATGGCTGCGGCGTTCTGGTCTCATTGAATAAACAAATAGGGCTTTGAATGTGTGCGTGTTTTTTTTTGTTTTTTTTTTGTATCACCTGCTTCAAAAAGCCTGTTAGTTCAGTATTGCTACATTTTCAAGGGTTTTTCCAATTAGGTGCAATCAGAGCAAACAAATGCATGTGCTACTTGGGGTGCAAATTTGTTCTAAAAAGAAATCTTATTTCAAACATCTTAGTTTTGAATACATAAAAAGTCTCCTCCTGTTGCTACAATATTATGCATGAATAAGGCTTTTTTTTTTTATATATATACAAAAAATGTGTATATGTATTCTTTCAGTGTCTGTTTTGGTACTGTTAATGTACTGGAGAATCCGTGTTGTCATTGAAAACCTAAGAATTAACCGTAAATGTCAGTTTCATGAGTTCTCGGCACTGTTTGTGAAACGGCAGTAAGTCTTTTTTTTTATGACCGCTGTTTATCTTTAGTCTGTGTGTGAGACTCAGGTGGTGTGTCTGGAAAACACGCTGGTCTGAGCTGGTATGAATTGAGTATCCCACAGGCTTTTATTGAAGATGTATGGTTAAGCTGTCATTTTGGTCCACTGGTATCTGCTAGACTATTAATCTCGCAAATAGGTCTGCAAAAGGTGGAATTTTTGCTTTTATATTCCTGCCAAAGCAATACAATGAAAGCGAGAATATTCCTTCTCTACTAGATATTTTCATGCCAGCTCATGTTGTATTGTGTAATGATTTAACGCTTATTGAAATTGGAGATTGAAGTACTCCCTGTTTCATCCGCAGGTCAGTGATGGTCCATGCTGGTTAGACCCTGCTTCCTAAGATGTCAGCTTCAGATTCGGACTATTCCATTGACTGGCTGGCCAGTGACGATGAGGACAACGATAGCGAGTTAGAATCAGACTGTACCAAAGTGCAGGGACAAACCACCTTGCCAAATTCCCCCACCTCGGGGGTCGTCCAGGGGGTCCATACTTGCCAGTCGCTCTCAAAGAGGAATGGGGATAAAGAGGAGGTAATGGACAAAGAGAACATGAGCTCTCGGGGAAGTTCTCCTTCTAGCTGCAATAGTTCTGACTGCAGCGAGGACGGCAGCCATTCTCACCTGGGACAAGGGGATCGGACCAATTACAGCTGGTGCCCCGAGAGCCCTACAGGCAAAAAGAGGCAGGCGCTGAAGAGAACACGGAGCTCCATGGTGCCGGAGCAAAGGGAGAGGCAGCTCACACCTGAACAAATGGAGAAAGACAAGCTGTTCGCATGCAAGGTGAGATGTGCCACTTTTGAGTTGCCGGCATGCCAGGGAAAGGACAGGGTGTTTTGAAAAGCACCCTTATCTCCCACATGATCTCTCCAACTGAGCAGAATATATATTAAAAAAATACTCTTAAGCAGAACCACTTCCAGGAAGACCCCTCCTCCATGTGTTCTTTCTAGGTGAAAAGTGAATGAGTCACACGAGGCTACTGACTGAAAAAAAAAGTTTTCCTCTACCTTGTAGAAATGGAGTGATAACTCGTTCCATTGCATTAGCATAAATGTGTGAGCGTAGATGAGTCACTGTTTGTATCAGTTGTTCTTAGGACATTATGAGCCGTACAAAGGAATGTCCTAACTTGATGTTGTTTGTTTATGGTAATTGGCAAAGTGTATTGTCAACATCCTGAAATGAAAACTTTAGAAATGGTTAGAGAAATGCTAAACGATAAATAACCAACAAATGAATGAAATGCTGAATGATGCTCTTTGTTTTGCAGTGCTTGGAGCTGCAGTGTTACATTCACCCACTGTCCTCAATCCTTAATGGCCTCCGCTCAGGCAGATACAGAGAACGTGAGTAATGCTTTATTCGTTCTTATTAGTCTTAGAAGCATCTGCCTTGATTCAAAAACTTGCTTTGTAAAATCATTATACATGGAGAACAGCCAAACTAGAGGCAGCAGGTGATGGTAGGTGAAGCATGTCATGAGATTTGGGACTGAGATGTGTCATGAAAATAAATGAAATGAGGCACCCAAATCAACCACAGTCATTTCCTGGTGGCACATATTGCCTCGCTTAGTCATAATAAAACGTGAGTGGTTGAAAGACGCATGTCTAAAGCAGTGCAAACCGCACTGCTCCAAAAATACCCCAGGGCCTAGACTGAAATACTGAAGACACTATACAGATAAGCTCAAGGGTTTGGGTTAGCTTTTTCCTTTGTATCCTTGCATAATGGTATGAAATATTGTAAATATTTGACTCGGTTTTTCTCATGTGGCTATTATAATTTGATACGAGTAATGACCGTCAAATCTGCACCATCACACTGTGTTTTTTTTTATAAAGTTTCTCATGTATATTAAACATTGAAAAAGAAGATGCTAACTGTGGAAGGTAAGACACATCTCAAGGAACCGTTAAATTGACGCCACCTGGAGAAGTGTGGTATAGCTGTTCTTCATTTTACGAAGGCAAACAGAGAAACGCCCATGCAATATTCTGGTTGACTGACTGTTACGTCGCAAAGCATTTTCGCTTTCAGTGCGGACAGGAAAATGACTTGTTACTGGAATCATGTTGCGTCGTGGCTGGTTGGAACACAGAAAACTTGCTGAAGCTTGACTTTATTGAAAAACACCAACAGATGTTATTAGCGTTATTGGGTACTTAAAGAGAAGTTTTATTGGCTAGAGCCCCATATGTACTAGAAAACAGGTTGCACACCAGGCAGACCTGCTCATGAGTCTGGGAGTACTGTCAATGCAAGGGCTCTGGGTGACAATGGACTTCCTGGCCACAAAGACAGCAAGTCTGTCCTCCCACGTGCTTCACAAGAACCCATCTGCCTCGCAGACGTAGCGCAGCCTGTCAGAGACAATAAGCTGGCATTGCTCATAAAAGAAAAGGTTTAAACTGTATCTTCTCCTTTTACAGGCCTCAGCACTTTCCAAGAGAGTGTGGCCATGGACCGCATCCAGAGGATAATGGGGGTCCTGCAGAATCCCTGTATGGGGTGAGTTCCCTACTGCTTCTTTCATTTCACTCACGGGCCGATTGAGGGTGGGAGGGAGGGTCCATCGTAGATCGATCTGATAGATGTTGTGTCCATTTACTTATCTACCTCAATCCACTACTTGGAACGTTGTGAGGAAATCTAGTTTCGGTGCTTGTGTGTTTGCGCACATTAGCAGTAAGCCAAGGTTGAATTATCCCATGTCACTTGTGAAAGACTTCTACGCTCTCTGCTCTGTCTGGAAGTCTTGTGAATGTCTTGGCTCTGAGAGTATAAGTGAGCGAGACAAGGAAATGTGAAAACACATGGATTTGCAGCATGATGCTTGGTCCAGAGAGGGGAGGGGGCGGGGGCCCGCTGGGCCAGTGCGGACCTGCCACCACAAATCTAAAAATGGCTGGACAAGAATAGAACTCAAACATAGGTTGTTAAAAATGTCCCAGCTCCTTGAGGGAGTAGCTAGTCATCCGATTGATTAGTCCTCCTCTGGCTAGACGGTGTAATGTCTGTGGTGTCGTCTTTGGGGGGGGAGTCAGTGCTTTTGTTGCATCGAATGACCTCATAATGGGTCAGGCTGGGCTTAGGTGCGTCATTTACTTTTCCTCTTAACAGCACCTGGCACGCAGCCCAGATCTGCTCTCATTGTATTGCATTGTGCTACTTCACGAAGTTCAATATTCACGTGCGAGTGCAGAGTCTAGAACATCTAGATCGTTGGTGTACTTTGGACCGCATCCAGCAGTGTCGCAATCTGTACGGCATGAATGCACGCCTGGCAGAAAATACGCCTGAAATGGGTATTCTGCCACTAAAAACATGGATGATGGGGTTCTGGGTGGGGTACTAATTCTGGCCATCTGAACGAGGCACTGAGCCAAGCCATATCCAAGCTGACACAAGTGGGGGCGTGGCTGCCTCCCCACCACTTATCATTCACCCATTCCATCATGCCAGCTGGCAAGTTCCCTGACGCAAAGGCACGTCAGAAAAGGGAATATAAAAGTAACTTTTACGGCAGTAGCCGTTTAAATTTGAAATACTGAGAATGGGGCCATAGCAGATACTTTGGTCATGTGACTTGCACTAATCCCCATTAACCATCTGTCGGGGGCTGGTTCGAGTCAATGGGCACCATGTGCGTATGTCTGCATCACTGCTCCTTAGCACGACTATTTCTTTTCCCCGTGACGTGGACGTCAGTGCCCCGCTGCAGGCTTATGTCTATATTTAGAGGCGAGGGAAACGGTTGCACTCCGTGCCACGTGTGTGTACAAACATGTGTGACTCAACACAGGATCTGTTCTCATTTTGAGAAACACGTTTGTGTGTCTGTACACATGATGCAGTGTACTTGCGGTTAAGTGTTCTTTCACCAAGCAAGGTTTCAGAACTATAGACTTTCATTTTTAGTCATGTCAGTCACATGAAGTCTCTGTTTTTTAGTGCATCTGTGGGTTACCAGACTTAATTAATGTCCTTCCTGTGCCATGCAGGGAGCGATATGTCAACATCATTCTGAAAATGGAGGAAATGTTGAAGAACTGGTTCCCTCACATAAAACCTCAACGAAGCGACCAAGCCAACACTGCAGCGCTGATGGAGGAGACGACCCCATCTAAGAAACCCAAGGTAAGGCTTTCTGAGAGCTGTCACGAACATGTGTAAGTTAAGACGACCGGCTGATTGAAAAGGAGAGACTGAAATACCTATTATACTGTAATCACTGGTCCAAAGAGGAACAGGACAGACAAGAAGGGATTAAAATCTATTTTTACAGTACAGAGGTATAAAATCCACATCTCATGTTCACTTAGAACAGTGATGGAAAAGAACAGGTCATTTTGGAATGCTTTCGCAGGACAGATAAAAGTCTGCAAAGTAAAAGGATATTCTTTTTTTTTTTTTTTTTTTATAACCCCTACACAAGTTATTATTGTAATAGTTTCTGGGTCAATGACCTGATGCTGATTTTTTTCCCATCGGATCTAGTCATTTATGAAAAAATACACACATGCAGTTCATACTAACAGGATTATTCATTCATGAATAATTGTAAAATGCCATGTGTTGCAACTCCAGAAAACCATATTTATGAAACATATATTATTAGTTCTTAATGGTTACACCACGACATTTTAGTCATTAAATGGGATAAAAGCTTTCAAAACAATGTGAAACCAACATATACAGAGATAATATTCCATATATTATATATATATATTTTATTTATTTATTTACTTACTATTTTCTTAAATCATGGCAAACCAATTGCAAAGAGATCCTCAGAAATGTTTGCATTAAAATTACGCAAGTAATTCTCCCTCTTTCAATACTTTACAGTTGTCTCCAGCTACATCTCCCCTGCTCACTGGGATTGCAAACCCTGCCACCACAAGTGCCCTTTCCATGGGTAACAAGGCAATGAGAGTCAGCGACCTCACACCCCCAGGGCCCTACTCTGCAACCAACCTAAAATGGCTCCACACATCACCAATCTGCTCCCCAACGGCTGATCAAGCTCAGGGGACTGTTCGGAACTTTCTTACGGCTCACAGGGACAGGGACGCGACGCAGGACAACTCTGTGTCCTCCAGCACGGACCGTTTGTGTAAAACAGAGTCTGCTCCCTGTCGACCACCTCCAGCCAAGATTAATGCGCCATGCCTTGAGAGACTTCTTAAATCCACAGAGAGTATCATCTCCCAGAAAGCCCCAGTGGGCTTGGGTGGCATGGCAGCTGGTGGATGGTCCTAGTCCTGTGAAAGGGCTCTGGGAGATCAGAGCCTAGCTAGAGCGTGACTGCCCCCAGCTGGTCTGGAGTCACCCGACTCCAGCACAATCCCTGCCTCCGTTCTAGCCTTGGGAAGAGGCACAGAATGCAGCAGAGGGAGTTCAGCGTAGCCCGGCAAAACAGCGACGCGTTCAGTTACAAACTGAAAAGTGTCGGAGTGTGATCTTTATGCGCGTGAGTGATGTGTACGTCTGCGTCTATTCCCTTTCTGTTGGACTGCAGAGTGCGTTGTAGCAGTGTGTTTGTGTGTGTGTGTGTGTGTGTGTGTGTGTGTGTGGGGGGAGGGGGGTTGAGTAAGGTTTTGTGATCTTGGCTCACTTTCATACTTTACCTTTTGAGATGGTTTCCTCTTGAAACAAAGAAAGAGGAAAATTCTCCTGTGGCGACCGCATCCGATGAGGCAGCATATTGGTTATCTGTGAAAAAGCGAATCTCTAGACTAAACAAAGCAGCCTTTTTTTTTCAGAAAGGGAAGGGAAAAGAGGGAGGAATTTATTCTGGGAACACTTCAGATATTCCAGCGTGTTAGTGATCTCTATCGTAGGTGTGGTTGAATGTGAATTTATTGCTTTAGTTTGCTCTTTAAATCCACTCTACAGAGTTGATTTGATGTGACTGTTACTTCATAGGTTTAAACTTCTAGCTATGTTTTTGGTACAACGGTTCTACCTCATTCTGACACCACATCTCCGGTAGTGTATGGATACAGTAAGAGCGTACATACACGCAAGTAGACTCAGAGCGAGGAAACTTCATAAAGAGCATAAATACAGTGAGCGAAACTCACCTGTCATGCCGAACTAACACTTCACAAGAGAAAGCTCCGGAGGCTTGACTGGTGCCATTGTAAAGAATGTGAACTGCAAATTTTTCGCTTTTTTTTTTTTTTTTTTTTTTTTTGTTCGTTTTTTAAGCCTCCCAGTTCAAGGGCATATAGTGCCTGTCAATTCGATGTCAAACTGTGCCTCTTCACTGGTTTTGAAAGGAGAGCGTGAACCATCCAGAATACCTGACGCCTCTGAAGGATGTACAAAAAGAAAATCAGGAACCTTCAAAACTCCTGCCATTCATTTTCTGCTATCAAGTAAATTATTTGAAACTCTTGCCAACTACTTCCTGTGGTCATGTGAGAAAATGACATTTCGGTTTGCCACAGAGCTGGACAATATCTAAGAGGGAAAGGTATTAACTGTGTACATATTTGGAAAAGTTGTTAATTTACCCTTGCAAAGTGGCCTTTATAGTGTAATATTTTATACTTTCAGAAATAAATGTGGTTATATTTGTTTGCTGTATTCCATTTGTCTTAAAGCATTTTGTTTCAACTGATCGCATACAAATTATTGAAGGTTTTTCAATGGACAATGCTTATATCTAGACAGTGGAGTGGCTAAAATGTGGAAAGTATTTATAAAATATTTGATTGATTTGTGTGCACATGCATACATACTACCACCAGTCAAAAGTTTGGACACACTTTCCCATAAGTTTTCATGCCGTCGGTGGCTGTATTGAAATATGTACAGTGGTATACATTTATATCTCAATCCATTAATGGCATAACTGAATGCTAGTCTAAAAATTTCACAAGGATTCTCTTTTGTTCAGTCAAAACAACATTACACCACATCTAATTTGGCAGCCCTTCTGTGCATTGTTTTCAGGATGGCTTTGATATTGCACCAGGAGACCGTTGATCACAGACCTTTTTTGTTTGCTATACTTATTGGCATTCTCATACAAGCACATCTATTCAAATATCAAAGTCATTCTTAAAACAACCCTGCCAAACAAGGACAGCCTGAGACGGATCTGAAATCTAGCTTTTGTTAAATCACAACTTGACCTTAACTGAATCTATGATGTGTCAGAGAATATTGAATCTTACAGGATTGGTCTCTGGTGATTAACTGCTCTACAGTTTCTGGGAAGGTTGAACGGGAATGTAGAAATGCGGAATAAAACCCACATCCTCTGGAGAACAGAAAAGCAAATGTTTTTCTGGACGGTGAGTAATTCAGATGTCCTCTGCCCCGATTTCCCCCTTCTTTCCATTTCCCTGCTGTGCAGAATATCAAAGTCAGACACCAATCAACCAGTTGCGTTAAGCAATGGCACTCGTATTTCTCATACTGCAGGTACTGGGAAGATGGTCTATTCTAATATCCGCTGAACATTGGTAAAGAGAAGTGCAAATGTTCTCTGGGCAGATTAACAAATTACACTTCCTTTTTATAAGACTGAGTGGAAGTTACCCAACTAGCATAACCCTAACCATTATCACTGCAAATATGTGACCTAAGTGCCAGTAAGGTCATGCAGTGGTCAACTTCTCAATAAGCAAGATGAGGTATTAATTATGTCTGTAAAACAAACAGTTCTACTAATAACAGCACAGATGTACTTCTCAGAAATAGTATGGTCTTATTAACTGGTCATATCCTGCAGTAGTATATGTGGATGACATCTTTTGAGGATACATCTGTATGACCATAACAAAAGTCACTTCCTTTTGGCATGGACTGAAACGGTGTGCTGCTGTATCCGTGCTAACCCATGATTTTTGCCAACATTGAGGCATTATTCAGATGACTTATTATTGCTTACTAATATTACTTCTTATTGAGACTTAGTGCATTGCTTGTTCAATGGCAGAATAAACTGTTTATACTGTTAAATTTTCAGACTTGCAAAGAATGTTAGTATAAACATATTTAATAAGGTGCTTGCATATTTTGACATGATTTAGAGTTGTTACTCTGTAAATTAAGTTGACGTTTAAAATCACAAATAATTTAATGTTATTAATGATATGTTAAAGTCTTTCACATACTTTACTAGTATTATGACACCCCTAGAGAAAAATAATTATGCTAATTCTGTATTCAAAATACATTTATTTTATCCTAAATATACTACAAATATATTTACATACTTATGTACTTAATGTAAATATCCTGCAATTGTACTTTTAGTATACTAAATTTGTACTAATTGGTACCTTACTAATAATGATATTAACACTTTAAATTTTAAGATTAATATTAAGAAATGTGCATTGTGCAATAAAGAAGTACTTCAAATAAAGTTTAATTATATCTATACCAGTGAGTCTCAAGCGATGTCAGTAAATATGTTAATTGGTTTGTAGTATACTTAGTAAGAAATAAATGTATTTAAAATACATTTTGGTATAGTTTTTCTAAATTCTAAATTTTAAATTCACTCAAAGTATTTATATTTTTAGATGTATTTTTATTACCAGTGTATCTCTAATGTTTTTAAGGAAGTAGCAAGTCCTGAGTCACATGGTTCTTTAGATAACATATGACCAAATAAGGGGAAATGTTATTTTACTTTGTAATTCTTCACATAAGTGCAAAAATGTGTTAATTTATCGGTACAATGTTTGTTTAGCACTAGAACCTGGGGCAACATCCATCTTTGTTGTAACACTCTTACCTCAGTGTGAACAAGCATGGAGCATATGAGGAAAAATATTGGTTTCGCTTTATTTTGATGGTCCCATTCTGTTGTCTATAGGTTGCACCTACATGTCTAATAACCTACATGTCTTCACATGCCATCGGAAATTTCACAATTCCCACTTCAGAAGTCGTGATTATGAGCTTGTTGCATTCGAGTGCTTTGCTGTCGGAATGAACAATGGAGGACACCAAGTTTATTCTTGTCTATTTATTGGGAAAATCTTATTAAAACTTACATTATATGTTGTGTCACATGCACTGACAACCATATAAACATTTACGATGCTATCCACTTTCTGCCGATTCTGTAATTTCGGTCAAATACACGCTATTTTCACTGTGTATTAAACACAATACGCTTCAAATGATTACTCACTCATTTATGTAAATATGCAGTACATTGATGACAAGACAAGACGGTCTATTTTTTTTTGAGGAAAAAAACGAATAAATCATACCCGTCACAGCAGTTCTCCCTGCCGCCATGTTTAAAGTTTATGGCATGCCCATCTTGGGAATTTGGGTATCAAAATTATTTCCAAACTTCCCAGTGGTAACACAACATCAGAGGTTGTTCATATGCAATTTTTACCTAGGAAACTCATATTTACGATAATTCTCATTAGAGTTTTAGTACAGTATTAGTAGATTGGTAGGGTTATGGTTAGAATAAGTTGACATGTATTTCAAAGTTACTTATAGTCAACAGAATGTTCAAAAGGGACCATCAAAATAAATTGTAACCAAAATATTGGCTCGCAAGCGTTATGGCGTGTTTGTGCGAAAAGACTATGCTCCAGAATCTCACCAGGGTAAGATTCATTTCAAGGATTTTAATGAAACATTGAAATGAATTAAACTGGCACACTCGCCCTGTTCTTGAGGATTTACCATTTATACTCCTTTTTAGATTTTGGTGGACTTGTATCAAATGCTAACTGACAGAGCTAAGGTCTTGGCATTTAAAATGTATCAAAACGGTAAAAGACCACTACTGTTTGACTGTTAGGCTCAGTGGTATCACACAGCGGTCACAAACCCAGATTAACAGTGGGAGGTGGGGAGGTCTGCTCCAGCCCAAATGGATTCTTGTCATGTGAGGGACGTGGCCTCGTTCTATTTTACCATTGCCATCCTCATTTTGTCCAAACTAAGTAAAAAAGGGGAAGTATTTTTTACTTTTTTTTAAGGAGGAAGAATGACATGCTCAAATGATATTCAGTTCAGAGGTTTGCATAAACTGAGCAAGGTAAATTAGTTGTTGACTGGTTGGAGAAAAGAAAAATGCACTTAATCCTGAGAGATGGCAGAATTCTCAGAAGGACTGTCAGTGTAATTGCTCAGTTTATATTCATGTTGCATTAGGAACAAAAATAAATAGATGGAACTTCATTAAAGGTTGCAACACCTTTAAAGTCCAAAATACAGATATACTGTAACGGCCTGTTCACACCAAGGGCAATAACTATAACCATATAACTATAAAGGTTAAATTCAGAGTTCACATCACAACTTTAATGAAAACAACACAGAGGAACGATATCCTCAGAATCACTTTCAGAGCGTTTTTTTTTTTCTTTTTCTTTTTTCTTTTCAGCTGATGAACGATAAAAACATTGGCGGTCAATCAGAATCCACCAATTTTAAAGCGCTCGGGCATTTAACACAGCAGACAACAAAACTGCAGTGTGCGCTTATAATAAACACAATGTTATTGTGCGTTGGTGTGGACGCTAATATAGTTATAGCTATCTTTATGGTTATCGTTCTTGGAGTGAATAGGCCTTAATAAAGGGATAGTTCGCCCAAAAATGAAAATTACCCCATGATTTATTCACCCTCAAGCCATCATAGGCGGTCTGCCGGAAGCTAGATATTTTACTTTATAAAGTTTTAAATACGGATATTTTTCTTACACAAACCCATCGATTCGCTTCAGAAGGCCTTTATTAACCCCCCGGAGCCATGTGGAGTACTTTTATAATGGATGGATGCACTTTTTTGGGCTTCAAATTTTGGGCTGCCATTATAATGCTTGGAAGAGCCAGGACATTTTTTAATATAAACTCCCGATTGTATTCGTCTGAAAGAAGAATGTGTCATATACACCTAGGATGGCTTGAGGCCGGGTGAGTAAAATATGGGATAATTTCATTTTTGGGTGAACTGTCCCTTTAAGATACAAATTCTCTGGACTCCAGAGAAATCAAAACGAAGCAAATCCACTTGTCTTTTGTGCCTTGTTATTTGTTTAGGGTCTTAAAATAGATTCCCCCAGGTTTTTACCAACAGCGTGGCTCATTGGCTTTTTCCACTCATCCATTTAAGTAACTACAGTTGCATTTATATTTCAGCAGGGGAGACGGGAAAAGCGCTACTCATTCATAAGAATATGTGGAAGTCATCATTTAACATCGAGTCTGAGCCAAAAGTAACATTAAAATTGATACTTTGACTACAGAAAGACCACAGGACCTAAAGTCAAGACTCTTCTGGGTTTCTTGCCACAGGAAGACAAGCCCAAAGCTCGTATATCAATTCACATCAAAGAAAGATGATGAAAAAGAAGCAGTATGATGGCTTATACCATGTGTAAGCTGGTAGATTTAGTGCTAGTGTTGTTTATGCTGAGGTAGATACAGTTTGGCAGTTAGTTGGCAGGACTGTGAAGGTCACTGCTTTTTTTCCCGTTGAAATTCCAGCAAAATCATGACATATACCATTACTGTGATATAAAATTACAGATAGATTTTAGTCATCTTGCCCAACTTTAATGACTATTGAACAGCATAGCAAGTGACCCGTAATTGAAATTAATAAAAAATAAACTGTTTCTAAAATCAGGTCCAATTATACTAAAACATGCTTTGAATGTAATTTTATGAAAGAAAATACCCAGTGAACCAATTTGTCCTTTCTGAACGCAAGCCTTTCTTCATGTAATAATGTCTATTTGTCCTCATATCTGTGGGTTGAGATGCATCATGCCCACGCACTTAGAAAATTGCTCATTAACTTGTTAAGTAATTCAACAGGTAATTCATCCCCACCAGAGATAATGATCTCATTTGTCAGATAGGCCCTAAATAACTGAACCATCAGATTACAAAAATAACCACTGCCATTGTAATGATCACACTTCACCATCAGAACATTTTGCTCCCTATTTCTTTTCATATGATGTTCCCTGCACAGTACCTGGCGTTCTTTTAAACTCTAAAAGAATCAATGCAATCATTTATTTTACTGGATTAGCAAGTTACATGGCTGACTGTTAGATTTAACTTAAAGGGCTTGATGTACTGTGTTAAAGCTGCAGTCTGTAACTTTTTTTGGTTAAAAATTATCCAAAAGAACTTTTTGAGCAAGTACATAACCAGCCAGTGTTCAAAACTATCTCCTTACCCTAGCCCGATTCACAACGGTAAGCTTGCAATTTAAGTGGTACTGGAGGATTTCCGCAGGAAATTCGAGCATGTCTTTGCGTCACGTCTGTATACATAAAGAAGGAGTCCGGCTACTCGGCTATCGCATGTGAGGATGATGCAGGTGGCGGATCATTTATAGCCTTTTCTCACAACAGCTGGAATAATTAAATGTATCATTTTGATGGCGGATTGTAATCCAGAAAGGTCCAAACGACAACTGGGGAGTCACCCGTAGTCAAAAGCAAAAGATTAGACTGTACGGAAATTGAAATCTACAAGGTAATGCTAATACACACTAAATACATGTAGTCACGCAATGCTGATGTTGTTAACATTAACAATTTGAGAACAAAGTATAACAATAATAATAATTTGCACGGTTGGATGTGATGTGAGCTAAGCGATCATAGATTTAATCACCATTGGTAGCGCAATTTATTGAAATGCTTTTTTTCTCAGTTGGTCAGAACAAAAGTGGCAGACATGTTACTTCCTTGTTCAGGTGACATTTTGAGGGGAAAATCTTATTTTGGTCATACCTCCAAGACATAGAATCTGTGACTTCGAAGTACAGTATCCACACCGGTGTGGTGAATGAATGACAGCCACACATACTCCACACATACACATAAAGGCATGAGGATCCATGCCGATGCACAACCCACTAGTGATGTGTCGTTCATTTTGAACGAATCTTTAATATGACTCGAGAACAACGAGTTGTCTCAGAGAGCGATTTGTTCATTTTGTGTTGACCGCGCATGCGCAACATCCCATATGTTCTGTACCGGAAACAGAAAAGATTAGTTCATCTCTCGAGTCTTCGGGTTTGAGACTTTCGTTCATCAAGTCCCAGTCCCATAGGCAAGGCTATGCAGTCTGTACCAGAAACAGAAAAGATTAGTTCATCTCTCGAGTCTTCAGGTTCGAGTCGTTCGTTCAATGTACCGGAAACAGAAATGATGAGTTAATCTCTCGAGTCTTCGGGTTCGAGTCGTTCGTTCAATGTATCAGAAACAGAAAAGATTAGTTCATCTCTCGAGTCTTCAGGTTCGAGTCGTTCGTTCAATGTATCAGAAACAGAAAAGATTAGTTCATCTCTCGAGTCTTCAGGTTCGAGTCGTTCGTTCAATGTATCAGAAACAGAAAAGATTAGTTCATCTCTCGAGTCTTCAGGTTCGAGTCGTTCGTTCAATGTATCAGAAACAGAAAAGATTAGTTCATCTCTCGAGTCTTCAGGTTCGAGTCGTTCGTTCAATGTACCGGAAACAGAAATTATGAGTTCATCTCTCGAGTCTTCGGGTTCGAGTCGTTCGTTCAATGTACCGGAAACAGAAAAGATTAGTTCATCTCTTGAGTCAGTCTTCGGGTACGAGTCTCGTTCTTTTGTCACGTGACATGACATCCGTGTTGGATATAGAAATTTGTTCATTCACAACCTTCCCTACAAACAAGTGCATAGTTTTTGTTTGTTTAGTTCAGTTTTTTAGCTAGTATAATATATTTTTTTTTCCTATGAAGACTGGACACTGGTCAGAATGGATAGGCATAACATAAATGTTTATTGCACATATCTTCTGATGATTTTATAATAAATATATTACAACATGCAGTCAATAATACGAATGTAACGTTGTATATGTTGTGAGACACGTGAAGCAGTCACGTGACAAAAAGACGACAATCGTACTCGAAGACTCGAGAGATGAACTAATAATTTCTGTTTCTGCATTCAGCCTATGGGGACTCGAACCCAAAGACTCGAGAGATTAACTAATCTTTTCTGTTTCCGGTGACTGCATGCGTTGCATATGAGGCTGTCACGGCCCAGATCAGACATGATGACGGAACGGCTCAAACCCAAAGACACGAGAGATGAGCTCATCTTTCCAGGGAACAGACGTGATTAAATGTGGTGACAAAAGAAAGAACGATTTGAATTGGGAGGTGACGTGAACTAACAGACTGTATATATAGCCTGATTAAGACCCAGCTAAGCACTTTATTAATCAATCATTTCTTTCTCAAAGTTTGGCCATGGCTGCATTAGCTTAGTTTATTTTTTTATTCTAAAAGTACTAAATGTGTTGGAAAATGTAACGTATCATTTTAATTAGATTCTGCTGAAATGAACGAAATGACTTGGAAAAAGATTTGTTAATTTTGCTGAACGAGATTCAAAGATCCGAGTCAGTAAAATGATCCGAACTTCCCACTACTACAACCCACATAAAAGACGATAATTGCAGGTTTCAAACAGAGATGGCGACAAAGAGACTAAACTTACGGACTGCAGCTTTGATATGAATGAATTTTCCATATAGATTTTTCACAGGTGTTTACCTGTATTTTGAGCGATGCTTTGCATTTTGTTGTGTTTTAGGGTTAAAGGAAATGTCTGTAAACTTAATGTTTAATATTCTGCCAGTAAACTACATTTTTTGTTGTATTTTAACTGTAGTTTGCATAAATGCATTGCATTTATAATATGTGGACAGAAGTTTAGACTGTTGATAATAATTCCCTATAATGTTATCTAATAGGAGCTGTAAAAATGTCAGTATTAGCCTATCATAAAGTTAGAAGTGCTTGCATCTGTCCCCATCTGTCATTGGTTGAACAGTTATCCCTGTCCCAAACTCACACCGTTGGTTGTTGGAGCCAGTATTGCAGTGTTAGGCTGATCGGGATGTTCAAACAAACAGAGTGGTGTTTTAAGCCCAGGACGCACCAAGCCGATGTCAAAGAACTCTCACCGACGGCCAGACGCTGATTCTACATGCTGACTCGGCCCAAAAACCCAAACGCCATCTGACTAGAGCCAACGGTGCACACTGAAAAAACTACGCCAACCGACACTCAAAAAACGGCCAGACGGTCAACCGTTGACTTGGTGTATTAAACAGAATTTAAACCTTTCAGGGAAATCAACGTACTATTGGCTTAGGTGTTTTTGCATATTCAACAGGGATTGTGTAGTTTAACAGTGAACAAAAATACACATTGCTTTTTTTATATACAAAAATGTACACCTTTTTGAAGTCTGACCTCAGTTTTCTTTATGTCAGTGTGTTTATAATGGACTCCAATCCAAAGAAGAATCCACTGAAGTGCAAAGAAATGAAAGAGAATGAAAACATTGACACAAGAGTTCATCCATGAGGCTTCAAAAGGGGAGATGTTCTCTTTCCAGAAAGAAGGTCTATGAAATGCAGCCTAATTTTAAATGCCTCAAATCCTCTTTTGAAAATAATTTGACTTCACATAATTCATTTTTATTTTTTGAGATTTGTATCTTTTCATATTAAAATTAGAATCCAGGTAGCTCAATTAAGAAGTAGATTTTACTAAGCATTTCTATGACTTTTAAGATTTATTAAGATTATTAATTATAAAGTCACGGTGCTTTTTTATGCTAGTTGAATGTGTTCAAAGTACCAAACGTCACCAGAGACCAATTAACAGAGCACACAACCAACAAGTCCTTCCCAGTGACATCATGTCGGTCGTCTCAGGTCTTTAGAAAGAGCACAAAGACACAAAGTCATCTCCCAAAGAAGCCTCGGTGAGGACAGGACAGGGTCGAGAAGGCTGACTCATAGTTGTTTATACTAATTTAGCTCTTTCTTCCTCGTGGGAATATCCTGATTGGACTGAAGTTGTGTGTCTGAAAGTCTGGTTGGAAAAAAACAACTGTGTTTGTACTATTGTTTCCCAGCAGATTTGATTATAAAGGGATTGCCTATAGTTATCCATCACTGATAAACAAGTCACAAAAACATATAGCTGCCATTAAATAATATAATTATATTTTGGAATACACTGATATTACATTTCTGGATGATACTGCCATTGCTTCTATTTTATGGTCGATTATTCATAAACTGATCCTAAATTCTATAGTATTTTGTCTAAATACATTAATATATAACAATAAAAATCTAAAATAAATCACTGTAAATGCTACAAGTGAATTCAGACATCACAACATAAAAAAGTAGAGATTGAAAAATGGATATTAATTTTGACATTAAAGATATTAAAGATTACATTTAACAGTGTTATACTATTTGTGTTTTATTTTATTTTCTTTTAGTGATTAAAAGTTAACTTTAAAAATAGGGAATTAAATCTCATATATACTGTATATAGGTAAGGGATGATGTACAACCAGACGGTTTTTATTACAGAATAAACCCCGACAGAGTGATCACCTTGCGTATGTACATTATTGGATGTACATTATCCCGCTTATTACACGGCTACTTGTCTCAAGTAAATTAGACACAAAATATTGTCTGTAATGAGTTTAAATATTTTATTAGCTCTTCCAAACTGCTTTAAGCCTTTATCTATTGCTGAAAAGATTTGTTTTTACCATAAATGTTTAAATTAATGCTGAAAGGGATAGTTCACCCAAAAATGAAAATTAGCCCATGATTTACTCACTCTCAAGTGATCCTAGGTGTATTTGACTTTATTCTTTCAGACCAATAAAATTTGAGTTATATTTTAAAAGTCCTGGCTAATCCAAGCTTTATAATAGCAGTAGTTGTAGCTCTGTTTTTGAAGTCCATAAAAAATGCAACTGTCCGTCAAACAGTGGTGGGCTGTCAGGGCCAGCAAGGCCTTCTCTGCTGGCCTAATCACTATCAGAATCACTGACTTAAATTTTTATATATTTTTTCCATGAATGTGTGTTAAATTATTCCCAATAGTCTATTCTCTTGGTTGCGCTGCTTCCAGTAGTGTTTGCTTATGTTAGAGCTTTTATCCAATCATATTTCAGGCCTCATGTGTTGCCAGGGTCAAAGAAATCTGCCTTGAGGCCTTCAGAATCAATATGCGCCTCTAGCTTAAAATGAATGGCAATGAAACTGTGCGCTTTAACCAATCAGATAATCACTCCGATTTAATCAGGCAATCAGATTTCAAGTTGCCATCTAGCAGGTGTACAATAACGTCTGCATTTTCACGTCCTTTGATTGGATGGTCAGAGAGCGTATTATAACCTTATAACTAGTAGCCTATTCAGAATAACTAGCAAACCACACAAGATAAAACATCTGTAATTTTAATAGCGTTTTTTTTTTTTTTTTTTTTTTCAAACCCCAATGGCTGACAGATGAGAAGAAATTAATGGATTAATTAACATACTTTCTAAGTCATTTTCAAAATTCCCGCATACAGGCTTCTCCAGCTGCACAGTCACATGATCTGTCCCGGCTAAAAATGAACTAACTGCCATCACTGATTCTGAAGTCCCGCGGATCTCCTTGATTATAATGCACCGCAATAACAAGTGTACAACTGATGTACACTTAACAACTAGAGAATACCCATAATGCACTGTGACAGTTGCACAGAATGAATTCCCGCATCTCGTCAGAAGATGGCGCCCACAGATCCATCCATTGATCCATTTTCCAAACCTCTGTTTCAATGTGGCTACAGCTTAATATCATACAGGTATGTTCCTTTTTAATTGATTATTACATTGTTTCATTAATGTTTATACATGTTAGATTCTATGACATAGTTGAAGATACATCTTTTCATTACTGGAGCTGCCAGTTTGCTAAGTGATTATTAAACAGCAAGCACAAACGATGCAAAAGAGGCAGCCCGTCCAGCGCACTCAGTGTCAGAATCCACTCACTTGTTTTAATTCAGTCCTTCAAGTGGACTATATTAGTGGAGTAATGTAGGGAAAAGTGAATGAGGGAAATTTTGATTTTTTTGTCTGATCTTTGTGTTGATATGGATGTTTTGGTTGTTGAAAAAAGGTGACTGGACTCACCTTTGGATTATATTCACTTAAGAAGGATATACCTGTTTTTCTCTATGTCTGTTCTGAGCTAAAAGCTTTGTTTGTCCTGTGTATTTTCCAGTCATTACCAAGGAAGTTAAGCAAATTTGTTTATCAGTGAGTTTGTTATATATTGAGGTGCTTACCTGAATTGGTTTTGTTACAATCTGCAAGTTGATCTCAAATGCATACCAGTGATTTTGTCCTGTTGAAGGAAAGAAGTTTTGTTATGAAGTAGAAAAGGAATTTTCTGTACTTACCTGTATTACTTGCATGTATCTCCAGCATGTTCTGTGAATGCTCCATATTCTGTGTGGTAAGAAGCACAAGCCCGAGAGCCGTGAGAACGGGGTGAGGTCGGTGGCATGAGTGTTAATGAGTGTCACCTGCACTCCGCACCGGTCTCAAAGTTTTCACGGAGGAGCTTCGGGAGCATAAAAAGGGGTGCGACGACAGTGAAGGACGAGAGAGGACTGTGCCTGGACATTTACGTTATGTTTGTCTGTGCGGCAGTCATCCTTGAGGGTCTGCCGCTTTACTTTTGTTTTGTTGTTTGATTATTTTAATATATTCAAGTGTGTTTGAACGTTTGCCGCCTTACTGCCTCCTTCTTCCCTTATTAACTAACCTTGTTACACTGGTGCCGAAACCTGGAAGGAAAGAGGAATGTGCTGTCATAGAGCCCTCGCCACTATGGGGAATCGGCAGTGCCATCGAGCACGGCTGAGCAGAGTCTGCCACCATTGACGCTCAAGGCGGTTGGCTGGAGTGAGTTGCTGGGGAGACGGACTAACTTGCTGCCAGCCGCCTGGGTTCTGGAGGGGCAGTTGCCGTCTGAGATGGGAGCTGGCATCCGTAAAAGATGGGGAGGAGCAGGGAACTGGGGAGGAGCTGCCAACTGCCCGAACACAGAGGAGCTGTCGCCATCTGCCAGGCGGTGGAGGAGTCAGAGGGCCACCAACAGAGGGCTATCCAGCACCACTGCCAGGCACTGTGGAAGAGTTCACCCAGGTGGTGGAGGATCTGATGGCAGTGTGTTTTGGGAACGGGACCTGTCTCTCCTAATGCTTCCATCTCCTTTTCTCTTGCCTCGTCTGTCTCTACCTGCAGCCGCTCGACCTACTCCCCAAAGGGGAGTAGAGCGCAGACTTGTGGATACCCCCTGGCATGCAAGGAACGATCTCAGTGTCTTCTATCGCAGTGTGTTTTCATTACAGAATGAGAGTGCACTATTGGAAGCAAACATGTCCTACTTTATAGAGCATGTTTTGGTGTCTTCACTATTCAGGTCCAAGATTTTCAGTCATGCCTTTAACCTAGAAAAAGGCAAAAGGCCTAATGGCCCCCCAGAGATATAATGCCCTAGAAATGCTTTCTGCCCCATTTCTGCCAGAGCAAGAACCCTGGATCAATTCTATTGAAAAAACAATGAATTGGCTTTCCAGCTGGATCAATCATTTAATCTAATACAATTAGGAAAGGAAGACAGCAGTGTCCTGAGACTGACCTTCTGGACAAGTGTCCATAGATTGTTTATCAATAAAACTGGCTTTGTTTTTGCTGCATGTTTTTGGGCAAATTGTTTTGTCCAATCCCTCCTTGTCATGTACAAGGCAAACAAAACTGATACCAGAATTGTCACAAAGAGGAACATTTGCCTCACCAATATGTGAAGCATTAACAGGTAGGAAACAGAGCGATCTGAGCGGACATGTCCATTAAGCATCTATTCTAAGAATAGGGTACACATACGAGACCTGAATGAATAATGGAGCGGGCCCTCCGGAAACTCATCTCCTCAATGTCGTCATGTGACCAGAAACCAACCTAATGATCACACACAGAGCCAAAGGATGTCATGCATGATTAATGATGAGCAGCTACTTATCTTCATATAATTCAGCAGCACTCAACCATCTACAAATCCAATTCTGATATCAATTTCAGTCTAATGAGTCAAATTTAGATGAAGATGTCAAACCCATTATTTCATATCTAAAAGGAATGGGCCAATCAAGTAATCGTACAACTACCAATTAGTTGGTTATTGAGGTTGTATTTCTTTTATTATTATTATGATTGTTATTATTATTACTTTTTACACTTTACACCTGATTTTCCCATCATTTATCATCAGTCAACAAGAATTTGAGGGGGAAATTATAATTTCCTGTTTTTTATAAATTCTTATGTATTCTATTTTCAATGATGCATAGATGTCTAGACTAAAAATATGCCCTGTTCTTAAAAATCTGGTTGGTGGTTACCTTATATGGCATAACATACAATACATACTGTATATGGTCTATTTAAATGGAATTGCTAATTACAAACAATTGTGAAACTGGGTCATTTCGCATTTGCCGGAACTGTCTGTTCAGTACATCAGTGGGATTTCCATGCTATCCAAATGTAACATTTGCTTACTAGCATGCTGCCCACGGTCCAGATGGTAAGAGTTTGCAGTGCAGCCCAATAAGATCTGGATCACACAAGTGTTTCCCAGATCCCGTATCGTAGGCCTACATATGAGCTGCTCCCCACATTCTTATATAAGCCCTCTATTCCATTTTATTTGTTGCCTGGTTTGAAATGATCACTTTCCAGGTACTCTACATCCTTAAAATGTCATCTTACACTACATTGTAACATAATCAAAATAATAGCAGGCTATTGTCTGGGCAGAATACATTGGTTTTGGATAAGGAGAACATTGAACACCTTGCATTTTTTCCCCTGTGGGTAACACTCACTGAAGAAAAAAAGGCTAAATGGACATGGCTGTTTTTGTGCAGTTCTTTTTAAATCACGTGCCGATGTTAAATTACCTGTAGTAATTATGCTGGTACACACGACGATAATGTCATTTTACAAGTTGAACTTGTCTCTCGTGGTGAATGTCCCTGTAGAAACCAGCTTGTCTCGTGAGTCGTGATCTGCAGAAGTTCGTGCTGAATTTTGATAACGGCGGGAAACCCCTCAGTACTTTAATCATGCACGTCCACTTTGGGCCAACAGAGGGAGACGGTTTCAGTGATAATCATCTTCCGGCAAAGGGATATTCAAATATAGCAAATATACCCTGTGGTGATCTTGTGTGATGACTGTTTTTAGCACAACTGTATCCTAGCATTTAATTTGATTTCTTATTTGATCAAAATTATAACACTACAGGCTGTCTTCAGATCATAATTAGCACTATACAGATTAAACTATATATTGAAAAGAAAACAAATAAATAGGCATATGTGTTTTACAAACAAACATTTAGTAAAACCCATAAGATTTTCTGTTTGACAGTGGGGACAACCAGATGGAGCTGAAAATCAATTAGAAACCAAAATTCATAGATTTGTGGTGATGAATGGTAGATTTGCTGATAGTTATAATAAATATTGCTGGTGTTCAGGGCCAAGACAAAAAAAAAAAAAAAAAAAAACATTTTTTGTACAATAAAATTTAAGAAGTGGAGATGGCACCCATAGGCCTATGCAATCCCTTACAAAAATGAACCATGGTTTTACTACAAATAAAACCAAAAACCATAGGCTAGTTAAACCATGGTAACCACAAATTAACCATGGCTTTTCTACTCTAACCATAGTTTAATCATGGTATTTGTGGTAAAACTGCGGCTATACAAATTCTAATCAATTATCCCAAAAACCGTGGTTACTACACTTTTACTATAATAAAACCATGGTTAATTTTCGTAAGGGATATAATAACAATAAAAGTATTAATTTTACATAAAGGTATTAATTTTTTCCCCCTGTACTCAAGCATCAGTTCACTGACATGGGATATACAATGTCTAACCAGTAGGTGGCACTGTCATTACAATTATAATCCCTTCTGGTGTGTGGCAAAATTTTGGGAAGCCGATCGTGACTTGCGTCGTGTCATGAATTTCCTATAACTGACGTGAGCTATAATACATAAAATATTTGTAGAATCGTTTGTGTAGTTAATTAATCGTATTCATAGCTAAATTTGACTGTGATTGAATAGGGTAACATGTTTGTATTTACAATACTGAATATGGTGTATAGTTTTTGTCGAAATTCAAATTGGCTCCTTAGCATGTGTTTGAGTTATCTAGTCACATGATGTAGCGTAAATCATTGGTGAAAATATGTAGGCCTACAAGTGCTTCTGACTGTAAACAGTAACTCTCACATAGGTTTAGGACTATACTTTTGCAAATGATAGCACGCAGTGGGGCAAAAATGGATACGATAACAGTCCCACAGAAGAAATCTTCCTTGTGATGCATCCACCCACGGTTTGAGCTTACGGCTACATTCCAGCAACTGCAATCTATCTTTTGTTTTTAAGCAGTAACAGACAGATATCAGTTACAGCACGTGTAATAGTTGCTTTAATGATGCTATTATGGTTTAAAATACATTGGAAGCAGATAGGCTAGATGATAGAAGCTTTAGATATCATCAGAGTTACTGTTTCTCCCATGATTCAACAGGAATCTAAGTTTTACGCCGCGTTCCAGGCAACCCGTAACCCGTGTTTTTCCAACCTTCTACCCGCGTGAAAGTAGGCCTACACTGGAACGGCTGTCAAAACCGTGACTTCGATGTACTCCCAGTTACGAGCTCTGACGTCAAATAGCCCGCGAAACAACAATGGCAGCCCCTATGGATATACAAATAACGTAAAATAAAAGGTATAACAGCTTCTCCTGCCTTATGCGGCACATTAGAAACGATTGCTTTGTTTACATCTAGCTACCGCAATTCCTTGTGCAATTCCAAAAGTCGTTAGCCGTGGTTAGAATTCGTAACTTACGGGCTCAAAACCTGCCTGGGACCAGCAAAAGGCCAAAAAGCAGCTTGAAGTTTGTGGGAAAGTAACAGATTTCAGCCGTTTTTGTGGACAATGCGTTCTACTTAAAACTATCCTCAATAATCGTTGAATTAATAAACCAAAAATGAAGGCACACACTTAGGCAAAGGATGATGCTCCACCCCAAAGGTCTATCATCTATCATAGGATAGTAAAACTTCATTGACAGGCTCTGAATTGCAGGTCAGTCTTAAATCAAGAACCTAATCATTCAATTGAATGAAACAAAAGGCTCCAACCCAATAGACATTGTTGATGTTAATGACATTATGACGTATACAACTCCTCTAATCTCATTGAATAACACATTGGCTGTACATAATAACACATTATCAGAGCAAATTGTATGGGATAAGGAAGGATTACTGAAATATGTAGGGCAATGGTCTGGAATGGAACAAACATTGGCACACTTGGTAATATTCAGCTCATTGTTATTAAGAAATAAGTGAAATTAAGATGAATTTCACACGCGCACACACACACACACACACTATTTCTTATCAATACTTCAATACATTAATACTTATCAATACACTGAGTTTCCGAGAGTAAGCTTTGCTCTGGCCAGAATGATTTAGAGGTAAGATAAAAATTTTAAAAAGGTTCACTTCCTCCTCCTGATACCTTTCAGATTGCCACTGGCCTACTTCTCTAATGGCAGTTTATGTAGTTCAGGTCAAGTTTTCACCGCAACTGCGCTTCAGCTTAATTGAGCTCAAACAACGCTGCTGTTGTGAAACTGCCTGACTGCCTGGACACGAGGGCACAATTTTCTCACTAACAGACTGATTGTGACACAAAAGGTTGATTAGAGAATAGCACAAGCCCAAAGCAGTCAGTTCACTCCATGTACTGACTTTGAATTTATGTGTTACATGATCTTAAATATCTTGATATAAATGCTATAATGTTTAAAACCGTGTAGACAAATATAAATTGTACCTAAATAAATTTCTTTACAAATATGCATATTATTATTATTATTATTATTATTATTATTATTATTCAGACATGTAAAATGTATAAATCAAGTATTTAATATTTTAGCTATTATTATTATTAGCTATAATTATTAATTATAATATATTAAATGAATATCATACAATTCATATATTTACTAAATAAATTCTACAATTATTCAATTCTATTATTATTCAAACATTTAAATTTATGAATCAAACATTTAATATTTTAACTATTATTATAATCATTATTATTGTTAGTACTAGTTATTATTAGTTATATAATATTAGCATGGGTCAGGTAATAATATAATATAATATATATATATATATATATATATATATATATAAATTTAATATATATTAATATAAATTTAATATATATTAATATAAATTTAATATATATTAATATAAATATTAATATTCAAACGTTTACAATTTACTTAATCAAACATTTAATATTGAAACTATTATTATCATCATTATTATTAGTATTAGTTATTATAAAATTATCTACACTATTCATATATTACATTCACTATTATTATCTAGTTACTATTATCTAGTATTATCTAATTTAATATAACATTATTAACTACTACTACTACTAATAATTTAGGATTAGTTAATAATTAAAGTATTATTATTTATTCCTTTATAAAGAGTTTTGGAGGACGAGCAGATAAAAAAATCGTGAACTCTGTCATTGTGCTTTAAATAATGCACCTCATGAAGATTTAATGCAATTCTTATTTAATTCCAACTTCCTGACTTTACTATTGAATAAAATAAATAAATAAAATAAAACAAGCTCTTAAATAAATATATTAATCATTTATTACTTCTAATATTTGTACAAAGCAGGTCTTTTTCATTTCACATTGGTTGTGAACAACACAAGTACAGAGTCATATCAAGAGTATAAAATAAATGTGTATAAGGGAGATCTTTTTTTTTTTTTTTTTTTTTTCTTGAGGCACATTTTATGAATATTTTCCACCTGGCATTTATACTTGTAAACAATACTGTTTAGTCCCCTAACACCACCAATCATGTGACTGATGCACAGGAAGTGATGCAATACAGCTGTACATTAACATGCACTGAACATAGTCATGTTTATACACGTAAACAAAAAAATTGAACATGTATGTAATGTATAAATACAGACTGCAAAAAGGTTTAAAATCAATTAACGTTTAATACTCTAGCAGAATGAACATAACTGAATTTCTTACAACTTTGTAAAGAAATAAGCTGGAACTTTTGAGCCCAAAGAAAATTACATTGAGATTAATAAGCCTATTGTATAGAACACATTCCTGGGAACAATAAGATACTGCAACCTCTTCCTGATGATGACGTATGTTGAGCAACAGGGCACTGCGTGCAGCCTATGACACACTTTCACTCCTACAATCGCAATCAGCCTCAAGGCACTGTGATACAATCATTTACATATGAATCAATGTAATCCAGTTACTGTACTATTAAAACGTAAAACTATCCATTTCCCCAAACCCTTGTCCTATGTAGGGTCAAGAGAATACTGGAGCCAAAGAGCCAGAAAATAGCGTAACCTCAATTATAGTCTCATTTTTATAATTGTGATAACATCTGACCAATAGGTGGCGCAGTCCTGAAATATCTCAAGTACCATAATGTCTCAGTGGCTATGTTTCCATCCAAAGTTGTGAATTTATCTTATGTGCAAAATTGGAATATCACATAAAACATTTGCGAATAAAGCAGTTTCCATTTAATTAACCCTTAAATGTATGACTGTTTCGCCAATCATTATTACATATTCGGGTCTTTAGCAACCCGAATCTATATCTAACACAGATGGGTCTCCACCTGTCGCGATAATATAACTCTTTTGATATTAGAGTAACAATTCCAAAAGAATAAAATAAAGCATATTTTGTTAACTTTTGGAGCTTGGAAGGGTTAAGTTTGAGCAGATGTTTTATAGCGTCATTACTGTCCTTGTCAGAGCTCATTTCCCTGAACATTCAGCATCTGGCTCATATTCACCATCTCAAACATTCTCAAAACTATTTTTCCTATTCTACGTGAGTATTTATTCAGAAAATATTCGTATCCATCATAGTTCATGCTTGTCTTCTTATCGGATGAAAACGTATGCCACAACTGCAGCATTTTTAGAATTTATGCGCATCTTGGCAATCCATCCAGCATTTTTTTTATGCAATATCCCAAAATGCACATAAAAATAGGTGGATGGAAACACAGCAAATGATACAGTACATACAGTTTCATTTCACAATCCAACAGCATTGCCAGTTCCTACTTGTCCTTCCCCTGAGAGAGGGATGGACTTTCCCATGCACCAAAACATCTGATTTCATTAAATGTAGGTTTTTGAAATCAAAATGAATGGCATCTGATATATCATTATTGCCTTAAGAGCTTTACGAGTCACTGGTGACCCAGGCTTGATAATTGACCTAAATTTAAGACACTTAATAGCTAATACATTGAGGATTACACTGTTTTAAACTGGACTTCAAACCCAGTCCATTTGACACTGCCTTGCTTCATCAAATGCAAATTTTAAAGGTGCGGTCAAAATCAGTCAATAGAATACATGAAGCACGGCTCACACAGAAGTCACTTTCAAGAAGCTTTATGTTGGTCATCAAGGACAATTCATGTGACCAACTTGAACCCACTCCAAAATCTGTGTGGGGAGATTTTTCACAAATATGCGCAATTCCTGATTTTCAGAGTTTACATTTTAGCAATTTCCCTCAAAAATCTGCAGAGTAACAGTAAATGTGACCACACCTTGAGACGGCAATCTGCACAATAAAACGATAAAAATGACATCAACAAATTTCATACAGAATAAATGAAGTTGGCTATATCAGTCATGCACCGTTAAAATACAAAGACGTTCAATAAAGGAATGCAAATATGTTGTGGCACATATTAAGACAGACAGGGCTCAAGGCAAAGTGGCGTGTGTGACGTTAAACATCTCTAATATGTATTTTAACATTGTAAAAGTAAACTTTACATACAAACTTGCAATACATCCAGTAAAGTCTTCTTTATGTACATTAATACATTTATACACGGCTTTATATTTGCCACAACTGCACTTGTTGCATCGTGTTTACAGACGTGGTGACAAATAATAATTGCATCTCTATGTATGAAGTCAAACAAACCACATACAAACCTCGACGTCCCTTCCTAAAAACAATTCAACTTGTGTGCGTTTGGAAAAGGCACACGCGCCGCTGGTTCACCTCAAAACCGTGCGGCTGAGACGCTTGTATTGTGGTCGGTCGGAGGAGCAGCGAGGAGTTTCAGGAGGTGCTACTTCTCTTCCTGGTCCGGGGTTTCCTCAGCATCCCCTCCTCCTCTTGATCGCTCTCACACTCTCTTTCGAACATGGCCACCGTGCGCCCTACGTAGCCCCTCTTGGGTTTGTCCTGTAAACCACCGACAAAGATATTGAGATGCATTCGTAAAACGATATTCGACAGATACCAACGTGGCAGAATACGCATTCTTGGGATGTAAGACAATAGAGGGTCGCTCTTGTGATTTAACAGGTCATATTGTTACTGCTGGACCTACCAGACAATTATCTTTATTGGAAATGTTTAACAGAGTATAACTGAGCAGGGCTCATGCAATACCTGTGGTTTGGGGTGACCTTTCTTCATCATGCGTGTCAAGTGGTTGCAGAGGGCCACAATTCTGAAAGAAAGCTATTGGAGAACAGGGAGACAATTTAATTAAATTTTAGACTAAACACTATCATTCAAAAGTTTGGGGTCAGTACAGTTTTTACTGACCGTACTGAGTCAGTAAATACTTTTTTGGTCAAAAGTGGCAGTAAAGACGATGTTACAAAAGATTTCTAATCCAAATAAATGCTGTTCTTTTAAACTTTCATTTTAAAGAATCCTGTAACTGGTTTTCACAAAGATATTAAGCAGCACATATATTAAAATATATTCAAATAGAAAACAGATATTTTAAATTGTAATCATATTTCACAATATTTACTGTTTGTACTGTACTTTTTGATCTAATAAATGCAGCTTTGGTTGGTAGAAGAGACTTTTTCAAAAATATAAAAAAAAATCTTACAGACCTTAAGGTAGTTTTCAAATGTATATGTTTATAATTTCAACAAATAACTATGAATGTAATTCCTTACAAATAAAATCACACATTAACTTGCACATTATTACATTTCTCATCTTCTTTGCCTGTGTTTTGATCAGGAGATTCGAGTATGGGGTCTCTGCGAAACAAAAGTGGGCATTTCTAAACTTGTGGGTGTTTTCAAATTGATGGGTGTTTATAAATCATGCAATGAAAATGATCCCCTTCACCTGACCCCACTCCTAAACCCTACCCACACTGTGGCGTGGGCAAATCAGGTAACGCAGTGAAAAAACGCCTGTTTATAGCCTTGCCCACTGATCTAGTAACTCCTATTACTATCCTGCAGAGACCTATACTTGGGAGATTCAGTACTCTTTCAGAAGATGTGTCAGAGCGCCCCCTAGCGTATAATAGTGAAAACACGGAAAGCCATAAAATTCTGTGTTTGGTGGGGAAAGAGTTAAGTTCGACACAAAGAAAACCCACAAATATCAATCAACATTTCTCACAACCCTGTTACATTCACAAAGTTTTAACAATGAACTTTACATGTGGAGCTGGGGAGGGTGGAGGGTTTCTGAAAGCAAACTGCAAATGCTACAGCAAATGCTGACCAAGTATATGAAAGTTGAGCAGCAAGCTCATTGGCTAAGGATACAGCAGGAACCAATCAGCTGTGCCCTATAGAATGATGTGACTGCAAGCACATTAAGTACCTATCAGCCTGCGCCATCTAGAGTTTCATGACAGAACTTTTTATTTTTATACTGTAAAAGAAACCTCAAATAGGCCACTCTCAATCTCTGTTTTACTGAAATGTAGATTTTTTACTGTCCCAACAGTGCAGAGACACATATATATTTTAAAAGTATTGATAAAAATGTATCGGGAACACATACAGCACCATTTCCAGATTTAAAGCGATGTATAACTCCTACCTGCCACCTCCTCCGGACATATTGTCTCCTGAAGTTCTCAATGTTCACCACAGATTGTCGTCGCACCAAGGCTTGTCGGGGGTTTACGGGCTAAAGGAAAGACAATCACATTGTTGTTACCATTTAATATACTGTAAGTCTTTGGATTTTTTTGAAAACGCTTTCCAAAGTGGATAGATTTGAAAACGCTGTTTTCGCATTGTAGTGTGCACTGTGAAAACAGGCATTTGAAAATGATGACACACGTTGAACCGACAGATATGTATGTTTATACCACTATTGTGGCTGTTCACTCTTCATATCACAGTCCTGCAATGATGACAGAAAATGTACTTGCAATTGCTGTCCCGCAGCAAAATATGAGAGCAGTTGCGTTTAGACCAAACATATGATGGTGACTGAGTGCGACCTGGACGCATCAGTGAATGGTGAGATATTTTACAAATTAAAATGATCCTGCCAGAAGAATTGCGTGATAACTTTATTATGTCTTGTTCCATCTGTATCATCTCAGTGAGATTTTATGAGGGTTTACGAGTGTGCAGTAAGGTGAATTTAGCGTTTTCCGACGTTTCAGTGTGGATGAGAAACTTTTGGAAAAGGACAGAGAGCATTTTGAAACGAATGAATCCGGATGATTTCCAATGAATTATTAAGTCTGCTGAAGTCTGACTGCCTCTCCTCAACAAACCACAAAATCTGGAGTATCACTCATGTCTGTAGCACAAACAGAGTTACAGAAGTTCACTATTTATGGTTAGAGCTTTCTTCAAATCGCTAGGCCAAAGTATGAGGTATAGTAAAAGTGATGCCATAGCAAATAGGACATGACTGTGCAAGTTCCAAGAAATACACCCCCCTGAGGGACTGAATACACTTCATCTCCCCCACAATGTACTACAGCCAGCTGCAGGACTAATGATCAGTGTGAGGTATATAATCATCATTCTAGTGCTTTATTCAGTGTAGAAAGAAATGACAGTTTATGTCTGGTTACATCCAAGTGCTGAGGTTCACAAATCAATGCACATCACATATTACAAACATGACTTTCTGAATGAAATTAAAGTAGAAAGTAACAGGAATATACACTAAATTACATGTGCAAGAAAGAAAACTGTTTAAATGTAACATTAAAACTGGCAACGAGCATAATGTTTCTAAAAGTACTTTAAAAAGGTGCATTCAAAATAAATTAGAGAACTTGAAACTACTTATGAGAAAAAAAACAACAAAAAAAAACAAAGCAAGTCAATTTTTTGGGCCAAAATCAAATTTATGGCCCCTGTAAACAAAATAAATAAACCCATGCATAAAGATGACAAAAGGAATGAAATCATAAAGGCTGACATCATCTCAACTGTTCACTCTTGTTGCTAAAAAAAGGAAATAATTTGGTCAGTATTTGACCATACAAAATAAAATAAAAACTTAAATAATACTGAGAAGAACAACTATATTGATGAATATGTTTAAAGGTATGCTCTTGAATGCTGTAGGGTTCCAACATGTGCATAACTTAAACATTTTATGGTCTCAAGTACATACAAAACAAGCAAGTTACAAATAAACAGCTACATTTTATGCAAAACTGACTTTAAAAGTGAGTGTTTTGCATGAAAACTCTGCTTTTGAGGTACTACAGTAAAATTAATTCAAAAAATGTCTCAAAAGGGTCTCAAACTAATGTTTTGTTGAGATAATGATCTTTAATTGCTGGCTCATAAATATATAAGATGACAATGTTCGGTGCGTTATTCGAACTGGGAAGCTGCTTGCTTGAACATTCATCCATTTCACTGTCAAACCTTATTTTGCTTGGTCTTAAAGTACTTTTTTCCCTTTCTTTTCCCGAAAACAAAACGCTTAAAATATAATTATATTCCAAAAAGTGCAGGACGAGGTCAGGAATTTCATAAAGTGGATGAGATATGCCATCCAGAGTTATAAAAGGTTTCTACACCCTGGGACGTTTTAAACCAGGCATTCTCAACCCTGGTCCTCGAGGGCCACTGTCCTGCAGAGTTTAGCTCCAACCCTAATCAAACACACCTGGACTAGCTAATTAAGTCTTTCAGGATTACTAGAAAGCTATAGGCAGGTGAGTTTAATCAAGGTTGGACCTAAACTCTGCAGGACAGTGACCCTCGAGGACCAGGGTTGAGAATCCCTGTTTTAAACCTTATCAGCCTATAGTTCATGAATAATAATTAGGTCATAAAGGTATTTGTGGCTTAAAGGGATTGTTCACCCAAAAATAATATTCTGCCATTACCCTCATGTCATTTCAAACCTGTATAACTTTCTTTCTTCTGTGGAATACATAAAAAGATATTTTGACGAATGTTGGTAACCAAACATTTTTTGGTAACCATTGAAAAAAAACCCAGAACATTTCTCAAAATACCTTCTTTTGTGTTCCACACAAGAAAGAAAGTCATAGAGGTTTGGAACAACATGAGGGTGAGTAAATCATGACAAAATTAGATCTTTAAAAAATTACTATTACCCAAAATGTGGGGGGAAACACTTATAAATGTATTTCACAGTGGTTGCGACTCCACCATCTACACCACTGACTACACATCCTGCAACGCTCCTAATCCCAGTGTATTACAACTGCAGTCTAATCTCCATTAGCTAGACTTAGAGATGTCGGGTTGTGCTCGAGGACATAGTTCGCCTCCAAAGGCCCTGCTCAACAGCTCCTTCAGGGCCTCGTTCACCTCATTGTTCAATGCTGAGATGGATCCCAAGCCCCTGTTCCCTGCCTCTCTGTTTAGTGATCCCATAACCTCCTGCAACCAGCGGAGTTCTGCGTTCAGCTCCTGTCTGAGGGAGTTCAGGTGGGCTTCTCTAGTCAGGTAGCGTCTGTCAATGCTGGCTAAGTTGGCGTCGGTTGTCCTCAAGTCCTCCTGGATGCCTTTCCTCAACGCCTCCGCTTTGCGGAACTCGTAGTGCACCTGCGAGATCTCCTGCAGGATGCTCTCGCTTTCCTCTTTATACCAAGTTTCCTTCTCGCTGTAGACAGAAAGAAGAGCCTCGATGTCATCCTGAAGGGATTCGCGCTTTTGAGCCACATTTTCAAGACCCATTTCCACCAACGAGATGTCTTCCAGAACGTTGGCGAAACGCTCAAAGTTGACGTAGGTGTTGTTGGGTGGCATGCTGGAGTGGGATTGAATGGTGTACTCTTTCAGGCGTTTGGTCTTCAGCTGCTGTGATTCCACTTTCGTTTGCGCCTCTAGGGTGGTGCTGCAGTCCTCCGGCTGTTCGTGGGTCTTTGCATAGAGAAATTAGGAGGAATAATGTGTAAGAAACTAGTTCGCTTTTTCACCAGGGAGTCAAAGCACTCAACTCACGCACGGGTAAACAGCAGACCCAGGCAGGAAGAAGTGGAGTTAATGCTGGTCTCGAACCAATGGACGGTGGTGTTAGGATGAGGAGAACAGCATGGTAAACACTGGATTGAGTCATCTCTACAGTCCCATCATCGATTAGAAGAATTCATCGACATGCAATTGCTTCCATGATGAAGACTTGCATGCATATGTGTATCTAGTAGTTGGCCAACAAGCTAATACAAGGATACCTGGATAGTTCACCCAAAAATGAAAATTTGGGTATCATTTACTCACTCTCATGTAATTCCAGATATTTTTAAGGATTTTTAAGTCCAAAACAAGATTGGATGAAACAAAGATTGAGAATTTTTTTTAAATATCTTCTTTTCAGTTCAAATACAAAAGTCAAACTGGTTTGGAACGAGTATACTGAGTAAATGATGATGCAATGTTCACTTTTGGATGAACTATCACTTTAATTGCACAATTTAGAGTATGTCATATGTGATATAGCATGTTCACAGCAAGTTTGTCATTGTTAATGATGTGCGTACAACCCAGGTCAGTTCACTCTGAACAGCAGAGCAAAGTTCAACATAATGTATGTTATAATGCCAGTAAGAAGCACTCATTTCAACACAAGCATAGATAAACATGCTTTCAATTGTGCATGTTTGAGACATAATCCAAGTGGTTACCTGAATCCAGGGGTGGTTGAGTGCATCTTGTATCTTAAGCCTCTTTCTGCAAAGAAAACAAAGACAAAGAAAACTTAGGGTAAATGCAAAAGAACAACTTAAAGAGAGAAAAAAAGAAAAGAAAAGAAGGTATACTTATAGCAAGTCTACTTAGCCGTAGTAAACACTAGATCTGTGGGATGCCACATGCTCATACCTGTCTAAACGCTATTAGTGACAAATTTCATTAAAGGGATGGTTCACTAAAAAATGAAAATTAGCCCATGATTTACTCACCCCGAAGCCATCCTTGGCGTATATGACATTCTTCTTTCAGATGAATACACTCAGAGTTATATTAAAAAATGTCCTGGCTAATCCAAGCATTATAATGGCAGCCCAAAATTTGAAGCCCAAAAAGGTGTATCCATACATTACAAAAGTAATCCACACACCTTTACTTTATAATTTGTTAAATATGGATATTTTTATTACACAAACTCATCGCTTTACTTCAAAAGGCCTTATTAACCTCCCTGGAGTCGTGTGGAGTACTTTTATAATGAATGGATGCACTTTTTTCTGGGCTTCAAATTTTGGGCTACCATTCACTGCCATTATAAAGCTTGGATTAGCCAGGACATTTTTAATATATCTCTGATTGCATTTGTCTGAGAGAAGAATGTCATATAGAACAAGGATGGCTTCAGGGTGAGTAAATCATGGGCTGATTTATTTATTTATTTTTTCACTTGTGAGACTAGTAAAACACTGCTGCATAAATATATTCAAAGAGAAACTTAACTACCAAAATATTAGATTTCTTTATGGCTGAATCCTGATTTGACCTCTCACCTTGTATCTTTTACCAGCAGCTGTTTGATGAAGCTTTTGGCCAGTTCACTGGTGCTGCCAAAGAACTCCTCATCAAATTCAAAATTAACTGCTGATATGTTTGCAAGAGTTTCCTGTTTGGAGTCACCCAGGAATGGCGAAGCCCCGCTTAATCTGGAAAAGAAAGACAAATGCTTGATCTACGTACAAGCACATTTGAAATTCCTGTTAATTAACTGTTCATTTTTTTTCCTGAAACTGATCCGACAGTGGAATCCAAACACGTGCAGGAGTTTATGCATCAGACAGCTGTTAAGTGGCATAATTATGTTCACAATGATGATGGGTGGAACAGTTTGGGTGTCACTGTCTGATGGCCCAAGGCTCAACCTGTCATTCACTATTCACTTTTCTGGTATATCGATATATTAGTTTACCTTTATCATTCTCATTGACTATATGAGCTGGTGAACTGTTAATTCCATGCTGAAAATACAGCTTTGCCACCACAGGAATACATTATATTTTAAAATATAATTGGATATTGTTTGTTCTCCTATTTTTGATGATGATCTGTATGTATAATACAAAAAAAAAAAAAAAAAAAAAAAGACATTCTATAAAATTATTATCAGATTTATTAATCTAATCAAAAATTAGAGTATAAAGAGTATAAACTGGCATGTGCATTCAGATATTCATCTGATCATGTTCACAATTCCCATTGGCATGGGTGTAACATTATGGGTGTTATTGTTTGACATGTGCACGGCCCATTATGAGAACCTCTCATTCATTATTCACTGGTGTGGTTCATAAATACATTTGTTCAGCACAGGACCGTGCGCAGGCATTTTTAGGGGCGGTGGCCCAAACTAGAAAAAAGGGGCACTAAGGATATCATAGTTACAACAATATAACAATTAGAAAATTATAATAATATTTTCTATTTTACAGAAAACATTTTATGAAAGACTGCAGGGTTAACTCTTAACATGCAGGCAGTCTATGACTATAAATCTTCAGAAAGGTCTAAAGATTTATATTAATAAATAAAATGAATACATGTATGCAAAATTTAAAACAGAGTCCATGTCTTCAATATGAAATATGAGCCTATTATGCAAAAAAACTCTGTACACTGGAGAAAAACATATGGATTCTCATGTTTACTTCAAATTTCTTTAGAGATAATTATTACTTTTCCTATTTTTACCCAGAATAGGATGGAGTGAGCATTATTGAGCACTACATCTTTCGTCTGTTTCATTCATACTGGAATACGGAGGGTGCCCTCGTGTAGAAACTCCAAATATGCATCACAGAAGTAATATAACTTGTGACGTTCCAGGAAATCCTTAATATGGACAAAGGCATTCAGCTATGAGCTATCGCTGTAGCTGAATAAAAAGAAGGTAGAAACGCTCTGACTGATTAAACATGAAGACAATAAACACACGACTGCGACAATATATGGTTTATCAAGCCCGAGTTCTTCACGCCTTCTCTGGTATTTTCATAATAATAAAGTATATTTATAATGCAATGCTAATTGACATTTATCACCTTTAGCCTTTATCACTGTATAGAATACTGTAAAATAATAATTGTCTGCCTTATGCTATGATAAGAAGCCACATCAGCTCACAAAAGGAAGTTGTTTCAAACACTCGACTGATGTTATGAAGTGAATTTGGAGTAAAAACATGTTATTAAATGTTGTCTTTTGTTGGACAAAGCTTGGGACAATGTTTGACGTGTTGCTTTTTCAAATGCACGTTATAAGTGACTCGAATTCACAGTGCTTTTAGAAATGGAGCAGCATTTACCACTGATCACAGAGCCACTAATGTGGATTGTAATGCATCTACCTGTCATAACTGACCAAAGTATTACAAATGTGTAACATTTTAAAGTTAGACTTTAATTTCTGATATTGATTCCATTTTAAATAATTGTTCAACACTCTCTACACAGTATTTAGTTAAATTACATCAGAAGTAACTGTAACTAAATTACAGAAAAAATAAGAGTAATCCTTTACTTTTTTTGGTAAAGGATTACTTGAATGGTGCAGTATGTGAACTCTTAACTCCATGTGTATGGAACTCTATGGAATCTGTCTATCATTCTGTGGAATTTCTATGAATGTCTGGATGTCCAGTCAGAGAAGAAGGAATCCAAATTCTTCCATTCATACTCACAGGATGTATGTGATGACTCCGATGGTCCTGGAGGAAACAGAGGGGCGGAAGAGAGCACATGGTTAAGCCATAGCTGAGCTTTGACGCTTACTACAAAGTGTGATCTGCTTAAAAATTCTCACCACATGTCGGCCTCTAATCCCAGCTGCTCATAGTTGACTATCTCTGGAGCTGAAAATAAACCAGGTTAGAGGCATCAGCTACATTTCATTCAAAATAACAATGTAGGATGTCCAAAGATGGTAGAGAATTTCAGCAGCCATCAGTGTCATCCAATAATATGAAAATGAATCACTCACTTAGCATCTTACATCATAAACTTTTGTACTTACCAACAAATTCTGGTGTCCCAAAAATGTTCTTGAACTCTACTCCATCTTTTATCCTATGCGCCAAACCGAAGTCGATAAGCTTGATCCGCGGCAGTTGGACGTTGTTATCCAGCAGCATGATGTTCTCAGGCTGAAAAACAATTAAATTACCCATTAAAACTATAAACAGTCACCCAAACCAAGTCAAAAACCAGCAATTAAGTACTTCAATCAATTGGCAACTATGTTTCCATCCCACTGTCCATCGCTATATTTATTGACCTTTATTATTTTAAATGACTATATGAGCATGTGAGCTGTGAATTACATATTTATTTACTGGAACGTCTTGAGTTCACAAAGCACACTGTAGCCTGATAGCTAATATCGAAGATGAGTCTTGCTAACCTTTCCAAGCCTGACAGAAAACACAAGCTGGTTTATTGCACCGTGCTTTTGTATCATTCATAACAATGAAAACAACAGCGGAGATACACAACCTTTCCATTTTCAAGTCCATCTCAGTAAATGGTATTTGTCATGTGTGTGTACGGCTAATCAGCGTTAACCTCCACCTCAGCAGTTTGCATGCTGATGAAGTGGCTGAAGGTTTCATGTAATTCTGCGTGGGACTCAACACCTGTTATGTTCCCATATTAATGCCTCTACGCACCCAAGAGGTGAAAAGAGGCATCCAGCTGACTTCAAGTGCAGAGGAGGGCGTACACTATGTTCCCTCAGGAGTTGTGCCATGTTTAGGATGTACAAGTATGGAAATTTGCCTCCTCGTCAATGTAAAAAGAAAGTTAATTAGTCACTGGTTACTTCATAAATCGTTGAATTTAGCTTTTTAACTAAAATAGCTATTTTTATGAACAATTCTTCCGTGAGCATGGCACAAGATTTTGTTTACATTACAGTTAGCATGCGTTGTTTTGAGCAAGAACGGAAGTTTTGCTAAGCTATTATATTTTTAACGAGATTCTTTTTTTGAGTAATGCTAAGCTAAGCTAATATACAGTGACCTAATTGGTCTCTGGCTACTTTCTAAATATCTGAATTTAGCTGTAAGCTAAAATAACATTTATAAAGAACAATTCTTTTGTGAGCATGGCTCATTTTGTCAGCGGTTAGCATATGTTCATTGGTGTAAGCGAGAGAGTTATGCAAAGCTAATAGTGAGAGTCTTTGGGAGTAAATTACTGTTCATACCAAGATCTTCCTTAAGAATCCTTCACATCCTTCTTCCTAAATCTTTGAATTTAGCTGCTAGCTAAAATAGCTATTTTTAAGAACAATTATTTCGCAATCACAATAAAACATCGCAATACACATTTTTTACATTGCAGTTGGCATGTGTTGTTTTGAAAAATATGCTAAGCTAATTGTTTGGTAAACACCATAGCTAATACAAAATCTGAACAGCCATTTGAAAGCATGCAAATACTGTTTGACTTCAATGACAAGTGGAATCACTTTGTGTCCCTGAGTAACCAGGATGTTCTGCTTTTCTAAAAGCACCATCTACTGTCAGAAAGTGAATCTGCATTTCCATTCAGCCCATCTGCTTGTTTATGCGCATTGGTCTGAACAGGCCTTTATGCTAAGTGATATCCAGTGATCTGTAATTAGTCTGTCTACTTCCTAAATCTCTAAATTGCTGCTAGCTAAACTAGCTATTTTCATTGCAATTCATTCTTAAATGTGTTAGAAATCAGACAAAGTGAGAGAACATTGTGCTTGGTACGTTTTATGTCTTCAAACAAACTTAGGTTTTCAGCCGATAAAGTTTAAATCCTGTCTGGCTAACGTGCTTCCCATAATGTTTACACAATAGGTCAGTAGGCAGAGAGTAGACAGTCTTTTGTGGCTGTTTGAATGCATTCGATCACATGATCGTTTTCACTACGAAAGTAATCCGGTCAAATGCTATTTCGACTACCACTGGAAGTGGTCAAAAGTGGACAAGCTCAAAACATTTTAGACCCTGTTTATACCTGTATTTAGCATTGTCCACTTGTGATCTGATCGACCAAAACGCATAATTAATACATGGTGTAAACAGGGCCTAAATTTTGCTGCTAGCTAAATTAGCTATTTGTATTGCAATTCTTTCATTAGCATTGCACGGAATGGCATTGTTTGTTTACATAGCAGTTAGCATGTGTTGACTGAAGCAAGAGAGGGGGTTAGCCAAAGTAGTATCTTTTGAGTGTCTCCGGCTGCCCTTGTAGAGCTCAAGTGTGTGCTGCTGACTGTGGAGACACAGCACTTAGAAAAACAGGATGGAGATTATCGCAGAGAACAGCGTGGGTGACATGTCTCATCATGTGCCGCTGATAACCTTGCTGTGTTAGAATGTCTGGATCTGGGCCAGGCTGGACAAGGAACACATGTGAATGGGGTACAAACACACGTACGCTCTCAGCCTGTGGTGCTCGTCACAGTGTCTAGTTAGTGCTGTCATTAGCAAAGGAAGTTGTTTATAAGCTGAAAAGAGTAAAAGGAAGGAAGTTCCAAGCGGTTGACAGAAACGGGGTCATGTATGCATTCCCAAGAAACATTACAATAGCAGGTCTTAGAAAAGTGAATAGCTATTTTGTCATGCAAAGTTTCAGGTGTTGCCATGCAACAGACCCGATTGTTCTTCAGTAAAGGCCAATTCACCTCTGCTTGAGGAAGAGCTAAACTGTTGCCATGGCAACCATTATAGCTGTTTCTCGCCTCCACAACCAAGCCATTTATAGGAAACTATACGACTGACTTCAGATCTCAGAGACATCCGTGGACAAAACTTATGTACCTTCAGGTCAAAATGTGCAATTTTCTTGGAGTGCAGGTACTGAACTCCATTGAGAATCTGTTTGATGAATTCTGTGGCTTCCTCTTCACTCAGTGACTCCTTCTGAGCCAGGAAGTCAAAGAGCTCGCCTCCTGAAACACTGAAAAAAAGAGAGAGACTGTTTCAGTTGGTTAGAAGTGGGTTACCCATATAACATGCTAACCAACAGACATTCAAAGAAGCATAGGAAGCTGGCTATTTTTGACATAACAAAAATATTTCCACACATATAATATCAATCCATCCAATCCATCCATCCATCCATCCATCCATCCATCCATCCATCCATCAATCCCATTTTTCTAAAATTGTACATCATTTGTGTATTTCAGTTTAATCATGTAAATATTTCAAAGAATGCAATCTAATAAAAAAGGGAAAATCTCAAACCTTCCACCATTGTTATTTATTAGTCTAAACAAAAATGAGTATAAACTGAATGCACCAAGTACACTTTTCATAGTTTATTTTTGTTCATCTTAATCTAATACATTTTGGCTAGTAGACTTCCTCTGTGACAGTTAACCACAGCAGAGCTTAAACAGCTTAGCACAGCCCTTTTATCACTAACATCAAACCACTTCATCATAGCTCTGCAGAAATCTCTTTTTCCAAACTCTCACAGATACTTTAATACGTAGTATATCAGCTTAGCTGAACTTGTACACTACAAGGTCTGAATGATGGATCTAGAAAGATGCTCTTCACTTAAAATGCAGAGCAGCTGACAGTCACAGACTGTCCATTCAGCCACTGTTCTGACTGGATTCAGGCCACAATTAGTCCTAATTGAGCTTCCACGCTCCCATGCACACATCTCAGGCAGAGAAAACCTGAGCTGGGCCTCCCAGAAACTCTAGAGCTCTGACATTTACTACAGCTTCCCCTACACATTCAGAGAATGACAAACACACTGGCCTCCAGACCACGAGATACAACAAATACACATGCACACATAGTGTGGCAAACAGTTCCCTTTAAAATTACGTACAGGAACAGTCAACAATGCATACTGGCAATGTTAATATACAGTATCTGAGTATGTAAACAACAGTATGCCAGTATTGGAACATAGCCTATATTACCAATATACACCGATCAGGCATAACATTATGAATGTTGTTAAGTGAATGTTATTAGGTGAAGTGAATAACACTGATTATCTCTTCATCACAGCACCTGTTAGTGGGTAGAATATATTAGGCAGCAAGTGAACATTTTGTCCTCAAAGAAACAGGAAAAATGGGCAAGCGTAAGGATTTGAGAGAGTTTGACAAGGGCCAATTGTGATGGCTAGATGACTGGGTCAGAGCATCTCCAAAACTGCAGCTCTTGTGGGGTGTTCCCGGTCTGCAGTGGTCAGTATCTATCAAAAGTGCTCCAAGGAAGGAACAGTGGTGAACCGGCGACAAGGTCATGGACGGCCAAGGCTCATTAATGCACGTGGGGAGCGAAGGCTGGCCCGTGTGGTCCGATCAAACAAACAAGCTACTGTAACTCAAATTGCTCAAGAAGTGAGCATCAGAACTGGACCACAGAGCAATGGAAGAAGGTGGCCTGGTCTGATGAATCACGTTTTCTTGTACATCGGGTGCATGTGCATCACTTACCCAGGGAACACATGGCACCAGGATGCACTATGGGATGAAGACAAGCCGTGGAGGCAGTGTGATGCTGGGAAACCTTGGGTCCTGCCATCCATGTGGATGTTACTTTGACCAGCTACATAAGTATTGTTGCAGACCATGGACACCCTTTCATGGAAGCAGTATTCCCTGGAGGCTGTGGCCTCTTTCAGCAGGATAATGCACCCTGCCACAAAGCAAAAATCGTTCATCAATGGTTTGAGGAGCACAACAACGAGTTTGAGGTGTTGATTTGGCCTCCAAATTCCCCAGATCTCAATCCATTCAAGCATCTGTGTGCTGAACAAACAAGTCCGATCCATGGAGGCCCAACCTCACAACTTACAGGACTTAAAGGATCTGCTGCTAACATCTTGGTGCCAGATACCACAGTACACCTTCAGGGGTCTAGTGGAGTCCATGTCTCGACAGGTCAGGGCTGTTTTGGCAGCAAAATGGGGACCAACACAATATTAGGAAGGTGGTCATAATGTTATGCCTGATCAGTGTAGAATTTAATAACTTTTGCACTGATAAAAATCCAACAGAAATACATAATATAGCATGATGACATCTTTGCACCTTTGGCATAATATTTACAATGCACAATGATTTGGGATGCACCAATCCTAATGTCACATACTGTACTGTTTAGGATGGAGAATATGCAAAATGAGATGCAAACTACATCATGCAGCCAATGTTTTTGCCCACTAATGCACCTGACCCAATCAATCAGATGTTTGTTGATTAAAGTGGTACTTGAAGCAGCTGTTATAGCTCAGGACTAGATGGTAAGCGTTCTTTCGAGAAAGCCTTAAGAGACTAAGGTTGAGAACTACTGGTTCAAACAGCAGTGAGTAAAATAAATGATGAGCTCTTAGACGAGGGCGGCAGGCATTAGTCAACTAAAGAGGAATGTCATTTGAGGACAGACACTTGAAATGAAGCAGTGGCTCACATTTATTTGAAGGTACAACCCTGTTTGTTATAGTTGTAATGGGTTTCCTATCACATTTCCACAAATGGCCTTCAAATTCAGCTAATATTTGGCTGGATTTTTCATTTACGTTCAGAAATCTTAAGTGTGTAGTAACAAAACAGCCTTCTGAATTCTAAGAATCAGAGAAAAGATGAAAGTGGTAATCTAAAACTAAGACTGTGCCTGAAAGCTCAAGGCACATCTGAATTCAATGATTGTACCACATCCTGTCTATTGAAATACATCTGATTAATTTTTAAAGGCAGCATCCTGTGTGTACCATTCTGTGAGAGTTGAGCTACAAAATAAATATGGTATCTGAAAGTTGAGGTTGGTGGTAAGTTTGTGTATAAATGTACATTTTAAGATCAATGTTTTCCACTTTTGATGTAATTTCTAGAGAGACATTAGTATTGTAGTAATTAATTATTTGCTTGCTATTTTGTTGAAGATCATTAAACCGTTACGCTGCCTCAGAAGTCGGTCCGGAATCAGTTTCGCAAAGTACCTATCTTTTTTTTTTTTGGCTTAAAACCTTGAATTTGGTCTAGGGAAAAAAAATTAAATGATGAAAGGGTTCCGGATATGGCCCCTTTAAGAGCTATACAGTGTCCTAGCTGTGCTAGTGGGTAATTGTAGCTCTTCACAAATGGCGTGGGAGGACGTATTCTCACTCACAGCTCCAGGATGAGCACCACGTCAGTGCGGTTCTCGTAAACGTCATGCAGCGAGATGATGTTGGGGTGCTGGAGGTCCTGGAGGATGTCCACCTCTCTCTCGATATCCTCTCGCCGAACGCCTCTCCGGCTCGCCCGACTCTGGCGCTTTTTTATGAACTTTGCAGCATAGTCCACACCCGTACTCTTCTCCTTACAGCGTTTCACAATAGCAAACTGCCCACTGAGTAAAACAGAGAGAGTGAGAGAAAACATTGAGTTCTTTTGCATAATAAGCCAGATGATGAATGATCTGAGTAATCACTTAATAATGCAATAGCACAAAAAACTGCTACACTGTATTTGTCAGTTTTATAGGATTAAAACATTCCAGAGGATTGAAACATTTTCTAGTTTCTTCAAAAAAGAAAATAAACCGACAGCACAAGAATAAAACAATATTAAGGCAGTGCTTTTTTTCTCCCTTAAACTCATCAGTGTTGCCAACTATTTTCAATGCAAAATAGCTCAGATGACGTAACTCAACTGTTGGCACTTTACATTTGTTTTCTCTCCTAATCCATGCTCAACATTACTGTATTTTAGTTTATAGTTGAATGTCCAATAAAGCTGTTCTCATTTTCAGTCAGACAATGGAAGGAGTATGATATAGTGACTGACTAAATGTTAACCAGCAGTCCAAAAAGTCGCTAGTCATAGCAGCTAGAAGGGTGTGAAAATTTGCTTCTAGCAAATCTAGCAACAAAGTTGAAAAATTGGCAACACTGCATAAAATGTGAGGGGGGACGGTGCAGCCACATGACTATATTTGGCTGATCACAAGATAATTGAATGCAAATCAAAGGGGTCAAACTGGTGGAAATAAGGCTCCAAAATTGCGTACTCTCTTGAGTAGGCACTTATTATATAATGTAATAAGTAATTACTTTGCGACCGTTAAAAAAGTATGTTCTATATAGTATGAATGTGTGTAGTATGAATGTAATCCGGACTCTTTTCACCTACTATATAGTAGGGACGCATGCGATTTCAGATGCAGCCTACTTTTGGGACTAATGTGAGACTTTATGGTATACTTGAATCAAAATCAAACTGAAAAACAAATCTTTATCTGATCTGTAAGTAAGGTTTTTTTTTAAGCAGCACACAATTTGGTTAAATTCAAATGTGTACAGTTGTGTCTGAAATTTAAATTTGTGATGTTTATTCATGGAAATATTTGCTGTATGATTGATTGTTCAAAAAGTAACAAAACATAATTAATTAAATATAAAACTAGTGGCACAAATGGATTTATTATTTTTAATTAAAAATGTAAATTATTTTTAAATCATTTTTCTGTGTGTCCCTTTAAATGCAAATGAGCTGCTACTCCAGGCCCCCTTTCCAGAAGAGGGAGGACCCTTTACATCTTGTGCTTCAGATACTTGTGCAACAACACTGCAAAAAATGCTTTGTAGTAATTTTGTCCTGTTTCCAGTCCAAATATCAAAAAATTATTACATTAAGAAGCATTTACTAGACAATCAAAAGTTTTGTCTTGTTTTGGAAAAAATAACTCAAAAATAAGTGAGTTTTTGCTTAAAATAAGCAAAATAATCTGCCAATGGGATAAAAAAATAATCTTGTTTTCTGTTTGAATTAAGATTATTTGTCCCCACTTTATTTTAGGTGGCCTTAACTACTATGTACTTGCATCAGAAAATAATGTACTACAATGTACTTATTGTTTTCATATTGTATTGCAAAACACTTTGCTGATATTAAGGTGAAAGTTAGGGACAGGTGTGGTGGTATGGGTAAGTTTAAGGGTAGGGTTAGGTGTAAGGGAAGTGTAATTATAAATGTAACTACAGAAATTAATTACAGATGTAATTACATGCAGGTCATTTAAAAAATGTAAGTACAATGTTAAAACATGTACACAATAAGTGCATTGTATCAAATGAAGTGGATCCGATTATTTTGCTTACCCATTAGCAGATTATTTTGCTTATTTTAAGCAAACACTTTTAGTTATTTTCCCCCAAAATAAGACAATAGTTTTTGCTTGTCTAGTAAATGCTTCTTGTTGGACTATGCTTGATGTTTGGACTAGAAACAAGACAAAATTATTAAGTAAGAAAAGCATTTTGGACAATGTCATGCAGCCAAAATGTCAGAAATTGTCAGTAGCGGTGTTCAGCCTTACATGTTAGAACCGGAGTCGGACACTGATGGAGAGATTTAGGAAGAAGTTACAACTTTTACAATGCAACTGGATGTTTCTGAATGATTAGTGGACACATCTGTATTGATTCAACTCATGTTCCTTCTGAAACAACTATCCAGTTATCCAACTATCCAGAGAAATATGGATCCGCTCGTTTGTGACTGTTTATGATTCATCTGTATTTTAAAAAAAGGAGTGGGTGAGTTTTTAGCATTATAGGCTGGTTGTTACACACACTGTGGACATACATTTGCGTTCAAACACTTTATAGGTACCCTTTGATACAAACATACAAAAATATTATAGTATTTGTTTATTATTAGCCCCAAAATGCTGACTAAAACACCCAAACCAAGAGAGACTTAACCTCCATTGCAATAGTTGACGACATGCCACTGATACATAGTTTTAATAAAAGCATTAGATGCTTAATTTCCTTGATTAATTTGCTTGAAATACTTCAACATCAACTGGAAACGACATTAGAAACAAGAGAAAATACTTAACTGGAGCCAAATTAGTGTCAGTCTAATAAAAGTCTCTATAAGCTCTATTTAGCCGCATCACATGCAACATATAGCACCACATTTTCCAGTTAAATTACAGAGACTCTTTGCAAGGATTACTGACATACACAAGCACATTAACATATGACCGCCCACGTTCAGTATTCAGTAACTTGGCATAGCTTTGCTCTTAGCCTGTGAAACCCACTGGGTTTGCGCTGTTGTACTGAACAATCAGTTAGATCTTTAATGCTGCAATATGTCTGCAAGGATAGTTTGTGCTTGAGTTCCCTATAGAATTCCGGAACAGAACATTTCTTGCATAGTAAGAATCTAAAAGGAAATCCTGCCGCAGGGAAGCGCGCGCCAACTAGGGTCACAGTGTGGGAGGAAAACGCTCTCGGAGAAGAGAGACAGAGAAGAGGAATGCCACCCACCCGCCGCTTCTGTGTCAAAGACGCTTTTGCTTCCTCACACATGCTTTGAACATTTCAAACAATATCTCCCCAGTCCCGACAGATGAAATATGTCTGCTGCTCATATTATCTATTGGTTTGTGTAGACTGCGGGCAGAAAAGATAAATTAAAGTAGAAATTAGGAATTCAGCAACGTCCAGGAAGAAAGTATAAAATGTTTTAAAGGGGATTGTATAATAGAGATCTTTACTTCTCTTTTGAAATAAAAGAGTTCAATTTATCACATTCTGCCGACGTACTCCACACTGTAAAATGTGATCAGTTGACTTAAGTATTATTAACTTAATTATTAAGTAAATAAATTTCATGCATATTGGAAAAAAAAAGAACTTATGTGGAATTGTCGTTCACATAACCTTTTTTTTTTCAATTACGCATGGTCTGTTACTTAATCATTTTAAGGCAACAGGTTTCCTCATAACAGTCATAACAGAGGTAATTTACATATATACACATAACAGCAAAAAACAGAAAGGGTGGAAAATGATGCCCTTGAAGTTTAAAACTCCTTTATTAATGACAGTAAGCGATTTCTGACCGATCGGACAGAGCATAACAACACACTTCATTAAAGCCAATCAGCAGTAGGGGGCGTGTCCACTCATGATGGGGGAGGAGAGAAAGTGAGCAAGAGGGAGATTTGAAGAAAGACTGTAGAAAGAGAGATGGCTGAGAGACATTACAAAAGGTAAAAGGAATATCACTGGAAAAAGAAGGGTTATGATCAGGCAAGAGCTTTAGGACCCATGTTAATATTAAAAGCTTTAGAGACATAAGTTGGAAGTCCTGAAGACAGAAGCCAAGGCTGTGTTGTGTTGTTTCTTTTGGGTTTGCTGTTTCACAGAACCAAGACATGCTGTTGTAATGTTAGCTCTAGTAACAGGACAGTTTTGAGTGTCATTGTTTGTCTGGAGCTGATGTGCTCCTGGCGACTAACAACCAACTGCTTGTATAAACTCTTGTGTACTGTATGTTAGTTTTTTGTTCTTCCTTGTTGTTCGGCATCTTCGCTTTATTTTTCACTAAGCATTATTTTGCTTCGCTTCAGCTATGATAAAGAGATATCCATTATGAACTACATGTTCGTGCATTTTGGGGGGTAGAGCAATGAAAGAGGGGTGTGTTTGTTTGGGTTGATTAATCACTTACTGCACCTTTAATACAAAAACTCATTCCTGATGCACATGGATGGGCAGCACATGGCATGAGCAGATTTAGGAAGCGTCTCTGAGTCACAACTATATCTAGCATGTGCCTATCAGACCGCAGATCTAGACTGACTGCATCTAAACTGACTAAGCTGGCCGTTCTTGACATCATGCCTCACGTCCGCAGATGTACATTTGGCCTGGCTCATTATCAGCTGTGACTAGAAAATACCCTCCAACTCCTCGGTTGCTCGTGCCAGACGGCCTGTACCGTGACAGAGGGACAGAGAGGAGGGATTAGGGGAAAACTAACAACAGGATGAGGGGGGAAAAGAAAAACAAGGGATGATGTCTTCTCTGTGAAATGTGTGGGATGTTTTGCAAGGTTTCTAAACAATGTCATCTGTAGGAATGTCTTCCAGCAGACCACAGCAGACATTGTAAAAATATATCTCATTTAATATCTGTTTCACTTTAAAATTGTTGTATTTTTAAAGTTGTAACTGTAAACATACACACTGACTATTAGTTCAGTTACAAAAGAACACCACCACCAACTTTGTGTCTTTGATCCTTCTAAGTACTTCTGTGTTCCTCTTCCCTTTTCTCTGATCTCACATAGGAAGTATATAAAAACATGATGCTGCAAACTGAAGTTCTGTTTGCCACCTGCTGTTCTTGTTCAAGCATCAAGTTCCAAATGCACTGTGAGAATATACTGTGTAGTTTATGCACAGCGAGCAGATGATTAGACCATGATTGCAGCCAGTGTTTCACATCAAGCCCCACTGAGAGGTTCTAGGCTGCGATAAGCGGTGTATATAGTATATGTGTGTATCTATCAGCAATGCTGGGCTAATTTTAGATGCCACCCTGCTCCTCTTCTACCTGTTGGTACAGATTTGGGGGCAACAGATTTCATGTCATCCCCAGAGAGGGTCATACATTTTGGTGTATCTCATGAAACCTCTCAAGAACATGTCCAGGTCACATTTCACCCCAAATATATATATATATATATATATATATATATATATATATATATATATATATATATATATATATATATATATATATATATATATATATATATATTTATTATATGTTTAACTTTAAACGCATACCTCGGGTCTTTAGTCACCCGGGATGTTATTCACTACCCTCCTCTTCATAAATTTTTTTTACACATCCTTCTCAGCATTCCTCTATAAATTCATTATAAACAATATAACAAGAAAAGAGAATAAAATTATAAAAGAATGGCTGATTTCCCCCAAAAAAATGTATAGGGTCACTAACGACCCGAGGTGAGTAATAGTGTAAGTCTATTTTTTTCTGCACAACAATAATTGAATCTTTGATGACTGAATAAGTGCAGTTGACCTTTATTCCACAAGGTGGCAATGTCTGATACACAAAGATGAAGTGACATTTCACTCATAGTTACTGCAGGCAGAAAACAAAAGAATAGGAAGTATCATCAGCAAAACTTGAAATGTGTCAGCGATTTACTGCAGAGCAAGAACTGAACGCAATCAAATATTAGTGTCACTGTCACTTGATGATGGATCTGGTGAAGAAGCGGTCAGCGATCAAAATATTGATTTTGATAATGTTGAAAACGATATGTTTGAGATGGGGAATATGAGCCAGATGCTGAATGAACTGGCAAATGAGCTTCTTCTAGATTTTATTTTATTCTTCTATAATTGTTACTCTAATATCAGGAGTTTTATATTATCGTGACAGGTAGACATCCATCTGTGTTAGATCTAAAGACCCGAATATGTAATAATGAATGGCAAAAAAAAAAATTATTTAAAGGGGTACTTCACCGCTGGAAAGATGAATTGTCTATTTAAACTGGGTCATTTATGTAGTAGAAATGTGAAATTATATATAAGTCGGTGCCTTCTAGACTGAGAAAAGCCAGAAAATGTATTTTTGGCTCATATGGATGAAAGACAACAACTCCCAGAATGCACTTGCTTCGCTGCCCTACGAGGCCACTCCCAAGCCACGCCTACCGGTTACATCACTTGCCCACCGTGGCAACACCTCACCGTCGTTTTGATTTTTATAGTAATAAAATCATTTAGTTCAGTTAGAGAACAGACACTACAATAAAAAACTGAACGTGTCTGCTCAATACAGTGTGAGCCGAATGAGAGTCTCAGCACAAACGCAGCAGGACAGGAGTCAGATTTCATTCATCACAAAAGCGAAGAGCTGACAGACAAGATGATCGTGGAAGATTTGGTTTCAAAGCAAAATGTAAAAGCGCCTATTTAAGGGAGTTTGTCACTGTACCATTTTGTTGTTGTGTTTTTCATTAAGAATAATAGGCTAATGAACCCACAATTCAAGCAACCCGCCCCCAAATTGTCCCCAACAGTCTGGCGCGTTTTCAGTTTGCGCATATGGAAGCTTAACTTTCATTGAGAACACTTGCTTTGCTCCGCACTGCTCCGTTATGAATGCCAGAGCAGCTGTCCGCATTTACATTCTGTGAGTGAGATCCCACCCCTATGGGCAGGTTGAAAACATGTGGAACTAGCTCCTTCTACTGGCTGAAGAATCTAGCTTCTGGCCAAAAAAGCCTCTGATGACGTAAAATGGCGATATTTGTATCATCTGAGGGTTTTTTCCAGACATAAAATACATAAAGCTCTCGTCTCAGGGGGATATGAGGGGGGAAAGCACAATCATTCGAATATACTACCGGATTTCTACTGATACAAAGCTTAATGCTAATTGCTGAAGTAACCCTTTAAGGGTTAAATAAAATGAACACTGAAGAAATCTTTCATTATTTTTGACAATTACGCACATTTCCCCCATAATTCTCATTACCATAATGTAATAAAATGTCATTCTCATTAGTCTGTGAATTTTTTTATACATATTTTTTATAATATATATATACATTACTGTACTATTTAGTGTACTACATTAAATCATGCTTATTTAATAAAAGAACAGTTAAAAACAGCATAGAGAATGAGTGTATTACATGAGAATTAAATATTTTTCATTTAATTCTCATGTACTAAATTTTTTTATTATTAACTGGGTTTAATTACAAAACTACAAAAGTAAAATGCATTAAGGTTAGAATTCGAGATGAAAATGTGCTCAATTGTCATGAAAATGCCATAATATAAAATATTTTAATGTTTTATTTTTAAAGGGGTGATGAATTGAGAAATCAACATTCCCTTTAGCCTTTGATATATAAAAGTTAATCGTGATATAAAAATATCCTGTAAGTTTCGGAGAGCTGAAAACTTCCTTGTTAGTCAAAGAAAAGCTTTTATTGACACCAGGCCCAGCAAACGAGAGCTCTTGATCAATGACGTAATAGAACGGGGAAACGCCGCCTCAACAGATAAATATGTACGCCTGCTTCTGTAGCTCCACTCACCGACTCATGGAGCTAAACAGATGGCGCTACCGAGCAATAAACTTAGCTGAAGATAGCAAGATATTGCGCTGTGCCTGGTTGTGTATGAACACAGTTGCTGCATAAGCTTTCTTTGGATTCTAATATTAGGAATGAGTGGTTGAACTTTATTTTTAATGAAGTTCCAGCTCACGTGCATAAGACATTGTACGTTTGTTCGCTTCATTTCACTGCGGAATCATTTGGAAACAAGAAACAGGTCGAGACTGGATTTGCAGACATATTGAGATTAAAACACAATGCTGTGCCTTCTATATTGGATCCGACAGGAATGGTGTAACACTTGTGTGAGTAAAAGTATTGCATTATTACAGATCATTTTGATTATGTGTACGTGTCTAACAGAACATACCTCAGCACGCTGTCACAGGCTGGAGAATCCTTTATTTGTTGGTTCATTGCGATTCAGGATCAGACTCGGACATGTATAGGCCAGGGCTCGCAAAGCCCAACATCCCGGGGCTATGTGTTTTCCAGACGGGCTACCAAAACGTAAGCCCGTCGGCAGGCCGGTGAATCTTAAATAGTGAAATAACATTCCTTTCTTGATCTGCGTTGTTCACTCTCCTGACTTGATATTTGAAGGGCTCGCATGCGTGCGCGTGTGTGTGTGCACGGTTCGCGCTTATATCCACCGATCGGGCGGGCCAAGTAATAAAAAAATTATATTCCAATCAATCGCGGGTGGATGAGAGATAAATGATTGTGGTTGTTTGATAAATACGTTTTGCGAGCCCTGTGAGAGAATCATTCCAGTTGCGCTTTCAAAACAATCCCTCCCTCACGTGAACTGACAGGGGAGCAGAAGCTCATTAAATATGCAAATCTTATCCAATCCTAGCCGTGGGCCTTTACTTCCAAGTCTACAGTGCGGCACGCCCATCAAAACCGAGCGTTCAGGAAAGAGCCTCAAAACCAGGGTAGAAAATAGCCTATACTTATTCATTATGATGTTTTTGAATGTAAAAACCACACAAACGTCATAAGTTGACCTCAGACAACAATATCAAAAAATAAAAAAACCCAGTTCATGACACCTTTAAAGGTGTCAAAATATAATTGAATATAAAAAAAGATAACTTTTTATTTTGGTGTGAATTAGGACCCAGATTTGTTTTTGTAAGGTTCACTAATTCATTCACAACCCAGGTTGTTTCTATTGCTTCTTTCCCCAAAGTAATGGTAGATTGTTTGTTTGTTGCCAGAAGGCGCACAGCCTCAAGGACGAGGGGAATTCATCTCTCCATTCTGCTTGTTTAATTGTTTGTTTATTTCACTCAGAGGACATTTTTCTCACTGTGTCTAATGCTGTTTTATGTTCATGTAATAAAATCAAGAAAAGAATTGCATTACAGTTCAGTGCCTTTGGCAAACAGAACCGAATAAGTTTGATTGCTAAATCAGTAGGGACTATTGGCCACATCGATAACTATGTTTGTTTAACAACCTATAACCCACAGAAATACAAGGACACCAAACACTGCGAGGCCCACGCCTGGAAAAAGGGTCGGGCTGTCCGCAGAGAGCTCAGCGAGGCCTATAAGATAAAAGGTTTCCCTCGTACACATACACACACAGCACATGCGTGGAAAACCAAAACAGTCTGAGCAGGAATGTGTATCAAGAGGAATGGTCGGTCTCTCCCAGAGCCACGGGAAAACACAAACCTAGACCATAACTCAGCGTCTCAAGTTTTCTTTCCATTTATCACATTAGAGGCATATTTCACCTCTACAGCCCACAATAATGTAATTTATAGCCGCTTGGCTTTCAAGTCACAACACATGGTGATGCAGGCAACGTATGTGTGACGTGAATCATAAAGGAATTTACTCAAAGCACCTCATTAAGGTACTGGTTAATTATTACTGTACATATTTAATATGTCCCAAAATTACCTTTGTTTGGACATATGCAGTTGTAAATGAATATTCAGTTATGGTGGATATTCTGTGTTTAAGACCCAAACATCTGATTAATACAGGAATATTCCAGCCATTTTATGTAGATTTCAAGAAACTGGAATATTGGCTTAATCTGGTTTTGGTTGTAAATGTATTACAAAATGCTTGCATAATCAGAATAGGACCACATTCAGATGATAATTGGAATATTTTTGCATGTAAACACAACAGAAGACACTTTCAAACCAAGCAGCTTTCTGTTGATCCATTTTCAATAGCGTGGATTCCTAATAAAATGATTGGATTTTGCCAAAAATTTGAAAAATCACAGAATAACAAAGGGATGCACGATATATCGGCCACCATATCAGTATCGGCTGATACATGTTCATTTTGAATGTTATCGTTATCAGCCCAATAAGAAAATTTGGCTGATATATTAAAGCCGATAAATAATGTATTATTTCCTTCCGCTGAGACACTTCAGATACGCACAGTTCGCCATGATGGTTTTGAATTGCTTGAAATATGATTGGAATCACTTCAAAGTTAAGTGTTGGCTTTCAAATATAAAGAATGATCAGTATCGGCCAATATTTTCATATCGGTGCATCCCTAAAACAAACAAACACTTCACAAACTGATCCTGACATTCAAAAATCTGTCTTGGTTTGTTTGAAAGTGGTGTTAAATGCTTTGTAGGAGGTGCAATTTGCAGAAAAGCTGAGGGAGGAGAGAGACATCCCATAACAGGCGTGCCACTAAGTCTCTGCTCTAAGCCTGCTTGTGTTTTTGACGGCTGGAGGTCTCAGTGGACTTTCCACTCCCAACAGCTGCTGGTTATTAGCCCAAGGGCCTCACTGGCTGTGCGCTTGACCGAATGGCGCCAGTGCAATATTCAAATGCAGGTCCAGAATGATGGCCTGAGGGGACATTATAACACTGAGTTTCATTGTATCCATGTGTGTATATGAAAAACTGTGCCCTCTGCTTTGACAAAAGCATGGAACAGATGTTAATGCATTCTTTTAAATAGAAAGTTTAAAACAACAGAGTGTGTGTTTTTATTCCATCACTAGGGAGTATTCAATTGAACAATCAGCACACAGGCCTGGAAGTTTTAATTTCATGTAAAAACAATAAAATATTAATAAAATATTATTGCATTATGGATGTCATTTCTTTTACATCCTGCCAGTGAGTTCCTCTCAAACTGAACACAGACTGTCAACCCTCCCACACAATCTATCATAACAGCTTTTCAACTCCTTTACTTCACAGCTGCCGAATACTTCCTTTTTAACACTTTAGACAGATGATTTTTTTGCGGAGAAAACATTAACAGATTCTTCATCAAAGCATCTTGTTTGTGCTGCATGAGGCAAAACAGCAGTGGGGAGAAGAATGCATGGAATGTGCGTTGATGTTTCAACAGATCCCCTTTCCTCCAACTCCTTTAAATTTTTTTTTTTTTGTATCAAACTTGTTGACACAAATATTCACTATAATTGCACTGGGAGATTTGTGGTGACTGTGGCATCTTGTGTTTTAGCTTACTTAAAATAGCCAACTTTACCTAGATACCCCCGATCAGGACTGTAGGCCACCTCAGTGTAGAAATCCATAGCACCTGTCATTCACTTCAGAAGTCAGACATCTACATGTCTGGCCTTGAGCTTAGAAGAAACTTGATTCTTCAAAATGTTAAATCAGAGCTTTATAATGGAAATAGACCAGCAGACCATTTTTGATGAAAATGAAAAAGAGGCTGTGAGCAACATTTTTAAAACATAAGCCATACCACTTTAAGCATAAATTATTCATAGTCATTCTAAACCCTTAAACCCCATGACTGTTTCGCTATTCATTATTACATATTCAGGTCTTTAGTGACCCGGATCTATATCTAACACAGATGGGTCTCTACCTGTCGCAATAATATAAAACTCTCCTGATATTAGAGCAACAATTCCAAAAGAATAAAATAAAGCATATTTTGTTACTTTTTGGAGCTTGGAAGGGTTAAGTTTGAGCAGATGTTTTATACCATCATCACTGTCCTTGTCAGAGCTCATTTCCCTGTACATTCAGCATCTGGCGCATATTCAACATCTTCAAAATCAATATTTTGATCGCTGACAGCTTCTTCACCAGATCCATCATCAAGTGACAGTGACACTAATATTCGATTGCGTTCAGTTCTTGCTCTGCAGTAAATCACTGAGCCGTTTCAAGTTTTGCTGATGATACTTCCTATTCTTTTGTTTTCTGCCTGCAGTAACTATGAGTGAAACATCACTTCAACATTGTGTATCAGACATTGCCATCTTGTGGAATATTGCACTTATTCAGTCATCAAAGTATCAATTATCGTTGTGCAGAAAAATATACTTACACCGTTACACACTTCGGGTCATTAGCGACCCTATACAATTTTTACAAAAATAAATGGGGAAACAGGCATTCTTTTATAATTTTTTTTCTCATTATATTGTTTATAATGAATTGACTGAGGAACACTAGAAAAAAATAATGAAGAGGAGGGTAGTGAATGACATCCCGGGTCGCTTTAACCCGAGTTAATATATTTTTACAAACATAATAAATGTTTCTTGAGCACCAAATCAGCATATTAGAATGATTTCTGAAGGCTCATGTGACACTGAAGACTGGAGTAATGCTGCTGAAAATTCAGCTTTATCATCACATGAATAAATTACATATTAAAATAGAAAACAATTGTAGTAGTATTTCAAATTATTACTGTGATTTTACTTAATTTTAAGTTTTCAATGTTTCACCATGGACAATCAACCCTCAGGTATCTAACAGCATGACATAATAAACGGACTGTACATCTGTCCATTACAGCCTTGTTTCTGTTCATGTCAAATTATATAGTCTCCTTTCATGACTTGAAATATGAGTCAAAAATGTCTTGACTAGTATGTCAAGTGTGTGGCATGATTACTTATATAAGTCATTGTAGTGTTCACTCTATGACTCATAAAGATATTTTCACTCTGACATGGCAGAAAAGTTTGAGATGATTCTCCATTAATATAATAATTACATGAACAGGAGCCTGGAACAACACATTTATGAGTGTAGACATTATTGACATTATTGGGTGCCTCTTGTCACCTGGTTTTCCTCATGACGACAGCCCTGTATATAGAGCATATGACTCACAGATAAGTACGCAGCCAGTAAAAGTACAACCCAGAATTATATGGAAAAAAACTCAAAAAACCTCACAAACCAAAAGCTGTGCGCATAGTCTACGGGGATGATTTGCATGATTTCTTAAAAAAAAAGAAAAAAAGAAATCTATATTTATAAAATGGCCTCTATCTATATTGTAGCAGAGACTTGTCAAAACATACAGGACATTACCAAACAGATCATCTCTGAAAAATGCAACAATTCGTCTTTCTTCAATGGCTTTCATCACTTCCTCCTATTGCTTAACCTCAAGACAGTGAAGGGGAAGATGAAATGAGTTGGCTTTTTTTTTTTTTTTGTCTAAATTTACAATAGTTAAATGCTGTTCATGGAGGGCCGTCCAGCATCATCTGTCTACTGAGCTCAGTAGCACATGTCAGATGTATAAACTGAATGCTTTAACCAAATATAGATTTGCTTATGAAAGAGGCAAATTTGCTAAAGCCCGCTGACTCAAAAGAGCAGTTAAGCAATGTAACAGGATCACTCTGTATATGCGTTACTCTTCCTCTATCTTACCTGTCGATTAACAAACTAGCCGGAACTGGTATCTGCACCACTACTACACAATATACTGACTGGATTACATGACTTCAAATCTTATAGACGTTTAGACACGTATATAATTTGATTCAAAAGATGAAAGTGAGGCTGTGTGAAATATTAGTACAATCTAGTAAATGGTCTTCATTCATGAAACACAAACATTTTCTTTCTGTGTAAATCACTCATGAAACCATTCTTATGTAAATTGTTTCTTGTATATAATGAAGTTCTGCTCGTGATTCATGAATGAGGCCATTATGTGGCTGTCCAATGTTAAATATACGTTCAATGGATGTAAACCTTTGCAATTGTGAATATAACAGCATTATAAGGTCAAATGTGTGTAGTTTTGAGTATTTCATTTAAATGTAATTTTCTGACATTAGTTATGAGAGATACATTACTCGGTACTACATAGAAAACACTACAGTGATTTGTACTATTTTGAAGATATGAGTGGTTATATAACTATCTGGGTCTGGTGTTTTGCCTCACTAAAATACATGATAGAATAATAGCAATGATGCAAGGGTTGGAAACTGTCAACCGGTTCTTTTTCAGAATTGGTTCCATTGTCTAAAAAAATACCAAGACCAAATGTTTTTCATGATTGACTGCATTAACAGTTGTCGAAATGTGGACATAACATCATACTAAAATACTTGGAGAGCAATGCTACTGAATATACGACCTAGACTTCAATAATCAAATGCAAAGTAGGAAATATCTAAAATAAGAATTAAAGTTTATTTTCAATTTTATTAGGGATGCACCAATATGAAAATTTTGACCGATACTGATAATGTTTTAGGTTTGAAAGCCGATAACCGATATATTGTCCGATAACTCTAAATCCACATTTTTGAGAGCCTGATTACAAATATAAAAGTCTCACCATTAAATCCATGTCCCATTATAATTATAAATCTATTTTATATTATAAATCTCATTATAATTTTATGTAGCCTATATGACAGATTCCTACTTGTGATTCCAATCATATTTCAAGCAATTCAACACCATCATGGTGAACAGTTCGCATCAGTGTCTCAGCTGAAAGAAATAATCCATTATTTATCTGCTTTAATATATTGGCAAAATTTTCTTATCAAGATCGTTAATAATAACATTAAAAATGTGTCATATATCAGCCAATACCGATATGGTAGCTGATATATCGTGCATCCCTAAATGTTATTATTTTAAATGATTGATTACTGATTTATTGACTATGATGAACAGATTTAATGTAGGCTTTTATTCACAAACATTGATCAGCACTCAAATATGGTAAATGGAAGCTCGACCATACTTACTTGATGCACGAAAACACACCTCATTGCTTTAGCTTCCTATTATTCCTATTATCGGTGTGCCCGAAATCAAAGTCTGAGTAGGTCCTACATTAGAATTTGAACTTACTTCATGACCGTTAAAAAGTATGTTCTGTATAGTATGAATATGGGTAATATGAATGAAATTCAGAAACCCGATTCCAAAAAAGTTGGGACACTGTACAAATTGTGAATAAAAAAAGGAATGCAATAATTTACAAATCTCATAAACTTATATTTTATTCACAATAGAATATAGATAACATATCAAATGTTGAAAGTGAGACATTTTGAAATGTCATGCCAAATATTGGCTCATTTTGGATTTCATGAGAGCTACACATTCCAAAAAAGTTGGGACAGGTAGCAATAAGAGGCCGGAAAAGTTAAATGTACATATAAGGAACAGCTGGAGGACCAATTTGCAACTTATTAGGTCAATTGGCAACATGATTGGGTATAAAAAGAGCCTCTCAGAGTGGCAGTGTCTCTCAGAAGTCAAGATGGACAGAGAGTCACCAATTCCCCCAATGCTGCGGCCAAAAATAGAGGAGCAATATCAGAAAGAAGTTTCCCAGAGAAAAATTGCAAAGAGTTTGAAGTTATCATCATCTACAGTGCATAATATCATCCAAAGATTCTGAGAATCTGGAACAATCTCTGTGCATAAGGGTCAAGGCCGGAAAACCATACTGGATGCCCGTGATCTTCGGGCCCTTAGACGGCACTGCATCACATACAGGAATGCTACTGTAATGGAAATCACAACATGGGCTCAGGAATACTTCCAGAAAACATTGTCGCTGAACACAATCCACCGTGCCATTCGCCATTGCCGGCTAAAACTCTATAGGTCAAAAAAGAAACTATATATCTAAACATGATCCAGAAGCGCAGGCGTTTTCTCTGGGCCAAGGCTCATTTAAAATGGACTGTGGCAAAGTGGAAAACTGTTCTGTGGTCAGACCAATCAAAATTTGAAGTTCTTTTTGGATAACTGGGACGCCATGTCATCCAGACTAAAGAGGACAAGGACAACCCAAGTTGTTATCAGCGCTCCGTTCAGAAGCCTGCATCTCTGATGGTATGGGGTTGCATGAGTGCGTGTGGCATGGGCAGCTTACACATCTGGAAAGGCACCATCAATGCTGAAAGGTATATCCAAGTTCTAGAACAACATATGCTCCCATCCAGACATTGTCTCTTCCAGGGAAGACCTTGCATTTTCCAACATGACAATGCCAGACCACATACTGCATCAATTACAGAAGACCTAAGACAGTTGAGCAACTAGAAGCCTGTATTAGACAAGAATGGGACAACATTCCTATTCCTAAACTTGAGCAACTTGTCTCCTCAGTCCCCAGACGTTTGCAGACTGTTATAAAAAGAATAGGGGATGCCACACAGTGGGAAACATGGCCTTGTCCCAACTTTTTTGAGGTGTGTTGATGCCATGAAATTTTAAATCAACTTATTTTTCCCTTAAAATGATACATTTTCTCAGTTTAAACATTTGATATGTCATCTATGTTGTATTCTGAATAAAATATTGAAATTTGAAACTTCCACATCATTGCATTCTGTTTTTATTGACAATTTGTACAGTGTCCCAACTTTTTTGGAATCGGGTTTGTACATCCGCCATGTTGTCATTATCATGTGACCTACCAGCGTCAGTTGTGTCACTTCACAGATATTCATAAATCCTCATGGGATAGTAAAGTGTCCAGCGAATGCGCACTTCAGAATATCTGTGGAATTCCGGGTACTTTTAGTCTACTGTTTTTTGAATACTATATAGTAGGGAAATATTTGATTTCAGACACAGCGCATACTTGATTGTTTGCGCTTAGATTTGAGTGCTAATTAATGTTTATATGTGAATAAAAGCCTAAATTAAATCTGTTCATCATATAAAGTGATTGTGTTTCTTGAAGACTTGAACCACTCCCTTCATATGGATTTGTTTTACAATCGCTTTATGAATGTTTTGAAGTGTCATAGTTTTGGGTAAATACACTTTCAATGGAGGGACAGAAATCTCTCAGATTTCATTAAAAATATCTTCATTTGTATTTCAAAGATGGACAAAAGTCTTATGGGTTTGGAATGACGTGAGAGTGAGTAGATGATAGGATTTTAATTTTGGGTGAACTAACCCTTTTAGGCTGTGTCACATTGTTAATATTTATTCTCAATACAGCCATACCTTATAAGCTAAGGTGGTTATTAATGCCAACTATATATGTTACAAATTTTTTTGGATGTACATCACCATCTCTTTTAAATATCATCTCTTTTTAAGCTAATTTTGCTGTAACAAACACATCCACTGACTCAGACAAATGTAGCCAACTTGTACATTGTCATCAGTCCATTATGGAGATTCCTATCATCTCTGAATAAAGCCCCTGTCAGCAACAAGCCCCCACCTCCAAGGAACAAAATGGTTGTGTGAAAGGGTCTCATTTGTCCCACATCATCAACCTCTGAAGCAGGTGATTCATGCGGTGGTGTGACAGCCAGTCTCTTCCAACCAACCCACACGGAACACGACGGCTGGTGGGAATTTGTGAGTGTGAACAACTCTTTGCGTTTAAGTGTCTTTATTTTTCTCTCCAGTCTCGCTCTCATTGTCCTCTTCTGATATACATGTTTGCAGCTGCTAATGTGTTACAGATCATCACACACTAGCTCTGTGAAACCACACGAGCTATTTCCTCTCTCACACGCAAGATACGTGTCTGTGTGTTTGAGTATTTCTATCTCAAAAGCGGCTGACCCTCCATGACATGTCTGTGGGTAGGAAGGTATCATTCCGAAACAAGAAAACCAAAACATTTTAAAGACAACTAACATTTGCTAGGCTTTTAGTATCTAGAGGACCTGATTGATATTAACACACATCGCTGACAAGCTAACAACCTTTAGCCTTTGTACGTTTTGCTGTAGTCATCACTACAAAATGAGGTTTATTGTGTCTTCTCTGCTGTAAAAAAGACTTTTGGCTCATATTTAGGCTATTAAATGTACACTAAGTACAGGTAGTAAACATAACACTAAAGCACTGAGCTGCTGTCATGTGTCTACGGCCTACATAGGCAACTGCCATCTAATACAGTAATGGTCACAGAACCAGATAAGTGACTGTTTCGAAACACTCTACATAAACAGCAGGGGAGATCTCGGTTAGCATTTGATATCATCAGAGTTCAAAGTTAGCATGTTGCTAAGCTAACGACACTCTAATAAGCATAAAATACATAGCATAGCACACATACAAATTGGGTAAAATACAACAAAAATATTCATTACCAAAAATACTCAATGAAACAAATATATATTTTTAACATTTCTGCCACTTTGGAAAATTGGAGATTGGCTCTTTTGATTGGCCTATTCACACCAAGGACAATAACTATAAACTATAAACTATATCATTCGAATTCTATAAGAATAGGGAAGTCCACATCACAGCTATATCTCTAATGACACAGAAGAACACTTTTGTTAGAGTCACTTTCAGAACATTTTCCCAGCTGATGAACAATAAAAAAAAACAACAATCAGCCAATCAGAATCCATCCTGCTTTAACTGCTGAGCATTTAAAGTGGCAGACCACATAACTGAAGAATGTTTTTAATAAACAGAACACTATTGTCTGTTAGTGTGGATGCAAATACGTTCACACAGTCAGTTGTTGGGATTGACAACAGCATTTACTTAGTCTCAAAATGTCCCGTTCACATATCAACTTACAGTAGTGTCTCGAATACTGTCTGTATGAATGTGCAACGGGAGTCAAGCCTGTATTCTCTTACCAGTAACCATAGTGAAAGTGACCAAAGTAGTATCAAAGATGGCGAATCCAAATGAGCCACAATTGACCTGTTGGTAAGCCCCTCCCCTTGAACGCAGATGAGCCAATGACAATTGAGTATCAGTTGCACGGGGACTGGAACTCTGACATCTTTAGGTTTCAGCGCCATAGAGAAACATTGGAAAATCCAAAGCTCTCATCGGTTTGATGGTGTTTATGCTACAAAAATGGTAAAACGATGTGCCTGGGGAACATGTAAAACTGATTCCAGGTATCCTGGTTGTCATACTCTCATTACATTTACATTTAGTCATTTAGCAGACGCTTTTATCCAAAGCGACTTACAAATGAGAGCAATAGAAGCAACTAAAAACAGTCAAGGGCAACAATATGCAAGTGCTATAACAAGTCTCAGTTAATCTAGAACAATTATTTATTTTATTTTTTTAATAGACAAACAGAAAACGAATAGAGTGATAAGTGCTATTCTTTATTGGTCAGGTGCTGCTGGAAAAGATGCGTTTTAAGAAATTTTTTGAAAATGGCTACCGACTCGGCTGCTCGAATTGAGACAGGCAGGTCATTCCACCAGGTGGGAACGGTCCAGGAAAAGGTCCTTGTGAGGGATTTCTTGCCTCTTTGTGATGGCGCCACAAGGCGCCGTTCACTTGCAGAACGCTAGCTTCTGGAGGGTGTGTAAGTCTGAACAAGCGAGTTTAGGTATGTTAGTGCAGAGCTAGTGGTTGCCTTGTAGGCGAGTGCCTTGAATTTGATTCGAGCGGCTATTGGCAGCCAGTGCAGACTGATGAAGAGAGGCGTGATGTGCGATCTCTTCGGCTCATTAAAGACCACTCTCGCCGCTGCATTCTGGATCAGTTGCAAGGGTTTGATAGTGCATGCTGGAAGGCCCGCTAGAAGAGCATTACAGTAGTCCAGTCTGGAGAGAACAAGAGCTTGTACCAGGAGTTGTGTGGCCTGCTCTGATAGGAAGGGTCTCATTAAGTTACAATTAAAGTTAGTGAGTCCATGCTAATGTACAAACCTAAACAGCTAACTGTTATCAGGTCATTTCAAGATTCAAGATTCAAGAGTTTTATTTGTCACATACACAGTTATATACAGAATATAAAACCAGCAGTGAAATGTAAACAGGTCCGCTCCATGGACAGTGCAAATTCACAGTTAAAAACACAAGGAGGAAATTACACTCACCTAAAGGATTATTAGGAACACCTGTTCAATTTCTCATTAATGCGATTATCTAATCAACCAATCACATGGCAGTTGCTTCAATGCATTTAGGGGCGTGGTCCTGGTCAAGACAATCTCCTGAACTCCAAACTGAATGTCAGAATGGGAAAGAAAGGTGATTTAAGCAATTTTGAGCGTGGCATGGTTGTTGGTGCCAGACGGGCCGGTCTGAGTATTTCACAATCTGCTCAGCTACTGGGATTTTCACGCACAACCATTTCTAGGGTTTACAAAGAATGGTGTGAAAAGGGAAAAACATCAGTATCACGGCAGTCCTGTGGGCGAAAATGCCTTGTTGATGCTAGAGGTCAGAGGAGAATGGGCCGACTGATTCAAGCTGATAGAAGAGCAACTTTGACTGAAATAACCACTCGTTACAACCGAGGTATGCAGCAAAGCATTTGTGAAGCCACAACACTCACAACCTTGAGGCGGATGGGCTACAACAGCAGAAGACCCCACGGGTACCACTCATCTCCACTACAAATAGGAAAAAGAGGCTACAATTTGCACAAGCTCACCAAAATTGGACAGTTGAAGACTGGAAAAATGTTGCCTGGTCTGATGAGTCTCGATTTCTGTTGAGACATTCAGATGGTAGAGTCAGAATTTGGCGTAAACAGAATGAGAACATGGATCCATCATGCCTTGTTACCACTGTGCAGGCTGGTGGTGGTGGTGTAATGGTGTGGGGGATGTTTTCTTGGCACACTTTAGGCCCCTTAGTGCCAATTGGGCATCGTTTAAATGCCACGGCCTACCTGAGCATTGTTTCTGACCATGTCCATCCCTTTATGACCACCATGTGCCTATTCTCTGATGGCTACTTCCAGCAGGATAATGCACCATGTCACAAAGCTCGAATCATTTCAAATTGGTTTCAAGATGCAAGATGCTATCCTATCAATATGGGCCAACATTTCTAAAGAATACTTTCTGCACCTTGTTGAATCAATGCCATGTAGAATTAAGGCAGTTCTGAAGGCGAAAGGGGTCAAACACAGTATTAGTATGGTGTTCCTAATAATCCTTTAGGTGAGTGTATAATAGAAATAGAATAAAAAAGTACTATGTATGTATATATATATATATATATATATATATATATATATATATATATATATATATATATATATATATATATATGTAGAATTATAAATAAATCAAGTCAAGAAGAAAAAAAAATAAGAATAAAGAAGTGGAATAAAATAAACTGTGCAGTGAGTAAACTGTAGACTTATAAATATGTGGTTAACCAATGTATAAAGAGTATAATGTGCAAACAGGTTTATAACAGGTTGTTTCACAGTAACAACGAGAACAGAAAGTGCAGTGCAATGTCAGTGTATCGATGTTTATCCTGAAGTGAAGTCATGTGATGTTAAGTGACTGAGTTCAGGAGTCTGATGGCCTGGGGGAAGAAGCTCCTCCTGAGTCTCTCAGTTTTGGCCATCAGGCTTCGGAAGCACTTACCAGATGGCAGCAGCGTGAAATGAGGGTTTACAGGGTGATTAGAGTCCTTGATGATCTTAGTAGCTCTGCCTTTGCAGCGTTTCAGGATAGCTGGTGAAACCCTGAATTTCCTCAGCTGGCGCAGGTGGTACAGTCTTTGCCTGGCTTTTTTCACCTGTGTCTGAATGTGTGCAGTCCCGGTCAGGTCCTCAGAGATGTTTACATCCAGGTACTTGAAGCTGCTCACTCTCTCTACTGGTGACCCGCTGATCATGAGGGGGGAGTATGTCCGTTGCTGTCTCTTCCTGAAGTCCACAATAATTTCTTTGGTCTTGCCAACATTCAGAGAGAGACAGTTGTCCTGGCACCATGATGTTAGATGCTCCACCTCGTCCAAGTATGCCGTCTCATTGTTGTTGGAAATGAGGCCCAGAACAACAGTATCATCAGCAAATTTGATGATAGAGGTGGAGCTGTGTGTGTCATGCGTGTAGAGAGAGTAGAGCAGGGGACTCAGGACACAGCCCTGTGGAGCTCCCACACTCAGGGTGATGGAGGTGGACTGGCCTATTCTCACCACCTGAGGCCTGCCAGTGAGGAAGTCCTCAATCCAGTGGCAGAGAGAAGGATTCAGGCCGAGATCCAGGAGTTTGGAGGTTAGCTTGATGGGAACTATGGTGTTAAAGGCTGAGCTATAAGTCAATAAATAGCAGCCTTACGTAGTTCCCACTTTTGCTGTCGATGTGAGTGAGGGAGGAGTGGAGGACATGAGAGATGGCATCTTCAGTCGATCTATTGGGACGATAGGCAAACTGAAGAGGGTCCAAAGTGTCAGGAATGAAGGCGCAAATGGTGTTTAACAATGTAGGTCAGTGCCTCTCGATATTAAAATGGTTAAATGTAAATTAATCTAATCTTACCCTGCGGTACATGAACAGTGTTGATCCTGGATGTTGTCATCTGCAATCATGACAACCATAACATGAGGCTTCACCCACTTGCATTGTGATCTGTAAACACTTGCTTCCAAATTAATCTGGTTACCCACCATATTTATTTTAAAATCTTTTATATATCCCTCCATGGCATATTTAAGTCCCTCTTGAATGCTCCTCGACGAGAGATGGTCCTTCTGTATCCAAAATTGATCAAAAATTCAGGGGGGGCTTACCAATAAGTAAATTTCATTCATCAAATCTTCATTAACCGACAGCAGCTTCAATGAACAAACATGCACTAGCTGGACCGTCTTTTACCATTGCACTCACCGAGTCTCACGTCCTTTGCAGCGTCTCGAGCATGACACAGCATTTGAGTCGCGCTGGTGGAGAAAAATGAAGTAGAACCTTCAGATGACGCACAGGTCATACACTATATTGCCAAAAGGTTTTGGGATGCCTGCCTTTACATGCACATGAACTTTAATGAAATCCCATTCTTAATCCGTAGGGTTTAATATGGAGTTGACCCACCCTTTGCAGCTATAACAGCTTCAACTCTCCTGGGAAGGCTTTCAACAAGGTTTAGGAGTGTGTTTATGGGAATTTTTGACAATTCTTCTAGAAGTGCATCTGTGAGGTCAGGCACTGATGTTGGATGAGAAGGCCTGTCTCCACTCTAATTCATCCCAAAGGTGCTCTATCAGGTTGAGGTCAGGACTCTGTGCAGGCCAGGCAAGTTCCTCCACACCAAACTCACTCATCCATGTCTTTATGGACCTTGCTTTGTGCACCGGTGCACAGTCATGTTGGAACAGGAAGGGGCCATCCCCAAACTGTTCCCACAAAGTTGGGAGCATGAAATTGTTCAAAATGTCTTGGTATGCATTAAGAGTTCCTTTCACTGGAACTAAGGGGCCAAGCCCAACTCCTGAAAAACAACCCCACACCATAATCCCCCCTCCACCAAACTTTACACTTGGCACAATGCAGTCAGGCAAGGAAATTTCACGAATGCACTTATTGCACAGGTGGCAACCTATCACGCTTGAATTCACTGAGCTCCTGAGAGCGACCCATTCTCTCACAAATGTTTGTAGAAGTGTCTGCATGCCCAGGTACTTGATTTTATACACACTTGATTATATTTTATACAGGCCATGGAAGTGAGTGGAACACCTGAATTCAAATATTTGGAGGGGTGTCCCAATACTTTTGGCAATATAGTGTATCTCCCTCGCTGTAAGTTACCGAAAGCAAAAAACACATGAAACCGCTTAGCAGAGCGGCTCTCTTGCACTGTATGACATGACAGACAACTAGTCATCTAGTCCGGTTCTTTTTATAGCGCAAGAATGTGGTTGTGAGTCCTGAAAATTTTACGAGTGTGAGTTTGCTTATAGAATTTGGTAATCTCTCCCGTAAATAACCGTACTGTGTGTGAACGTAACCATATTAAGGATTCAAATACAGGACTGACAACCATATTCTGCTGCTGTGTGAACTTGCCATAATAGTTATCTTTATAGTTATCATTCTTGATGTGATCAGCCCTTTAGGCTAGTAAAGAACTACCCAGAACACTATATCAACCACACCGCAACACTCTAAGAAACCCAGAACACCTTAGTAATCACATAGCAACACCCTAGCATCGTGATGGCTACTTTTGTACAGTATAAGTATGGGCACTTGCATTTTCTTCAGAAAACCTGATAAACATTTAATTTCAGATTCAATATTTTGTAAGAGATATGCTATTTATTTTTAAACTTATTACTAGAGTATTATGTTGTTAGCTAAGCAACATGCAAACTTCAAACTGTTGATATCAAATGTGAGTTCTGCAGCCTAAAAGTCTAATTGCATTAAAGGTTTGATAACACAAAACTGGCCCTTCATTAATATAAAGTAACTCCCTCCCTGTAAACCTACAGCACTATCAGTCCCGTTCTCAGTTACAGTCCTGCAAGCGAGGTCAGGTATCTCATCTAATCCAGGGTGTGTCATAGAAACTGTGCCATTGAGCGGGACACAAAGCCATCCAGGCAGATGGCTGAGCTGTTACATATTGCAAACAATAACCAACATCTGTCTTTCTGCTCATAGCACCTCAATTCAGAGGCCTCTGTGACAAAAAGGAACAACCTGTCTGACTTACGAGAGGACGCCTTTCCAAGCTTCCCTGAGAACAGTTTTATGGTCTTTCTTGCACATATTCAAGTTTTGATAAGAGAAAACAATGACAGACAAGTGCCAAAGGGTGATTTCCACCTGCAACCTATAGCCAGGGGTGAGAAACGGCAGTCACCTGGGTGTGTGGCTACACCTTTCCTGAATGTTCACAATGTTTAGCACTTCCTTTCTGGATGGATTTGCAACTTCCTTCTGCTGAAATGGTCGAAATGCTGTTATTATAGCAGGTTTTTTGCATTAATAAGTGTTAGGCTTGCCTGTTGGGGCAGCTTTTAAGAGGAGTGTGCTTTGTAAGAGAGAACAAAACATGACTCAAGAATGAGAACTGGTGCCAAGGGAAAGGAGGGTGGGGGGCCTGAAGGTTTTTGTTCAGTGGACTGTAGATCCTTCCTATATTTTTTCATTAATATGTCATTTTTAAGATTATATTATGAAGAATAGTTCTCCCAGAAATACAAAAGACAATATTCCGATAAATGTCTTTGTGTTTTGTTTGTGCATACATTGAGTCAATAGGGTCAAAAAAAAAAAAAAAACATTGGACTGCATTGACTTCCATTGTATAAACAAAAACAGTTAAAGTCACTATGAAATCAAAATATTTATATTATATTTATCCTTGCACATCATTGTTGTTTTAAAATTAATGTGCCCTCATAATCTTTCATCAAAATAACTTCCCCCCCTCTTGAAACCACATCTCTCCTCTTGTCTGATGACGCATAGACATAATAAATACATAGACGCCCTATTGGCCGCTGGATCGTATATCAACGGAGACGCCATTTTGCGGAGGGCAACTTTCCCATAACTCTAATAACTGGAATTGGGAAAAATGCCTGCTTCGTGTGCTTCTTGGGGCTGTACAAATCGCTGCACAATTGGAAACATGTCTCGGGGAATTACCTTTCACAAGTAAGACTGAACATTTGTTTCTGGTTGTATTTGGTCATTGTATAATTAGTAATAGTGACGTTAGCTGGCCATCGGAGTCAGTCATACTAAAATAGCTAGCGATATCGCTAGTTAAATTAGCTGTGAAAGTTTAGACATGAGTTGACATGATTTATATTATAGTTTTAGCCTATATTATATTTTATATTATAAGGTAAATTTCCTGAAATCAAAATATTAATCTATATTTTTTAAGACAAGTAAATTACTCGCATCAGGTAGACAACTGACATTGTGACTCTTAACTTACTCATATTCTATTGCTATTATTAGTATTATACAAACTATATGCTATTATAAATATATTATTATTATATTATTGTATTTTTGACAATTTTTATTGACTAAACTATTTACTATTACTTCTCACTTTATCTTATATTTACTATTTGCATTGCACTGTAGTTGCACCATACCATATGTATAAAAGATCCATCAGTTATCTTTGTTATTGTATATTTGGAGTATCTGTAAATATTTATAATTTTAGTGCTATAAAATTACAGAAAGCAGCCTTGCCAGTGTGATTTGTATTTGCTGATTTGTTTCATTTTCTCAATGGCAGTCAATTCTAAGCACAAGAAAAGACAGAAAATGCTTCTTCATTTAATGTGAAAATTTAATCATATCTCATTATGCGCATCTTCACAATTCTTATTCAAGTATAAAAAGCCAAATACATTACAAGCCTTTGACAATTCCTTATTAAAATAAATATTTTATAAGTCTAACTATCGGCGAGATTTTAAAGAACTAGAGATGGAACTTTTTGTACACCATAAACCACTGAAATCGGTTGATTAATGTAAACGTTATTTTTGTTTTTATCCAGAAAAACCGCAGCTCACCCGTTTAGTTGCATTTGTTTACAGCACAGTCTTGCCCTCAGCAATATGGCAGACGCGTTGACGTATTGCAGCAATGTTCTAAAACGGCCAATAGGGCATCTATGTATTTATTATGTCTATGTGATGATGTGTTTACTGGCACAACCTGTCACTCACATGAGAAGAGATCGACCAATAGCAAACCACAACCATCCAATCAATTCCCTATAGACCTGCCCTACATTTTATTTTGTCCGAGAAGCACTTCACTCGGATCACAATAGGAAAGAAAAGACTATTGTAACGTCTGTTTCATGCCGACTTTAAGATTATTGAGAATATAACTGATAAATGTCTGTTTTGTTTGTCCACACTAGGGCTGCCACTAACAACAATTTTTATATTGATTAATCTATGGACTAATTTATCACAATAATTTTACTTAAAAACATTTAATTTAACTTGCAACTTTGGCATTCAGTAGTGTATTATAAAAAGTATAAATGTAAACAAGCCTTTGACAAAATGTTAAATTAAAAGAGTAAAAATATAACAAGGTACAAATTTGTAAACCAACATAACAAAAAGAAAGAGAATATCAGCAAATACTTTTTATATAGAATAGTGTTGTCACGATACCAAAATTATGACTCTGATATGATACCAGACTAAAATACCTCGATACTGATACTGAATCCACACCACAGCAAAAAACAGTAAGAGTAATTGAATAATATGACAGAACATACTAATCATTGTTTTATCTTTTTTTTTTTTTTTTAACCCTAACAGCTCACTTGGCCAGCATGTTCCTGCCCTGCTTTTTGACCATTCACCCCTCTTTATTTAAGAAAAAGAAGAAGAAGAAGAAGAAGAACTATAACTGTTGATAAAAATAACGGTTTGATTAACATTAATCAAAAATTAGGTCTGGCCCTTTAAGACCTGCACGGACCAAATTCATTGTAACACATACAACACATTGTAATAGACGGTTTCAACGGCAACAACATAAACAAACGTTACTGCGCATGCGCGAATTTGTGGCCCAAACTTAACTTCTGGTAGACGTCCGCAAATAATCAATAACAACAGAGGCTGCGTTATCTTTCTTATGCGTTATAATTTTTCATTTTAATTTGTGCAACATTAACTTCATTTATAGGTTTTTATTGTTTCAGCATGTTTATTACAAATAATCTCTCATTTCTATCTGCAATATAGAGTGTGGGAAATATCTGGATAACTGTTCGGATTTGTGTTTCCCGCAAAATATTTAAATTGTGTATGTAATGGGCCTATATCACGGAGTGTAAAACAACTTTCGCTTTATCCTCTATTAAAGGCAGTGCCCATAGAGCACAGGGTTTTTGTGATGCATTCATACAATCAATCTCAAATAGGGTACTTTATCTACAAGTTTAAGTTTCCCAACATTAATCTTATATTATGAAACAAAGAAACATGTTATTCAGATGCATTGCATGATTGAAAGGCGAGCGTGCAAGCATTTATATAGGCTACTGTACAGAGAACGGCATTACACGGTCCTTAAAGGGTTAGTTCACCCAAAGATTTAAATTCTGTCATTATTACTCACCCTCATGTCGATCCAAACCCATAAGACCCTCGTTCATCTTCAGAACACAAATTAAATTGGGATCGACATGATGGTGAGTAATTAATAACAGGATTTTCAGTTTTGGGTGAACTAACCCTTTAAGGGGGGCGTTATCCCCCACTCTGTATTGCAGACAGAAATGGGAGATTATTTGTAATAAACATGCTGAAACAATAAAAACATATAAATTAAGTTAATGTTGCACAATTAAAATGAAAAATGATAACGCGTAAGAAAGATAACGCAGCCTCTGTTGTTATTGATTATTTGCGGACGTCTACCGGAAGTTAATTTGCGCATGCGCAGTAACGTTTGTTTATGTTGTTGCCGCTGAAACCGTTTATACGTTCAATAAAGACATACCCGAATGTGTTTACCTGAATACTCGCCAGGACATGCGTTTTTACATATTTTTGACTATTCATACCCAATAATCCGCGAAACTGACGTCGCGATCTGTCTGAGTGAGGGTGTGCGCGGCTGCATGCGCTTCTGGTCAGAGTACGGCAGCACGAGCACGTCCCGTGCTAAAGCAAGATTATTTTCTAATGCAAGCGTTTCTGTTGTTCAGTGAACGGCGGAAGCAGAGCTCACACATGTCCTCACTCCTGCTATAACACATCGACGCAAATTAAGAAATACAGCTCTTATTAGGGTGCTGTCATTTTTTTAAAGTACCGGTACTAATAAAATTTCATATCGTACCCAATTTACCCAGTCGATTAAAAATATTGATGTCGACTATTTATCAGTGTCGACGCAGTCGTTTGTATCGACCAATCGCGACAGGCCTAGTCCACACATTTGAAGGCAATAGGGTCCAAAACAACACTGGACCCCACTGACTTTCATTGATAAACATTCTTCAAAATATCTTCTTTTGTGTTCCACAGAAGAAAAAAGTCAAACAATTTGAAACAGCATGAGGGTGAGTAAATGATGACAGAATTTTCATTTTTGGGTGAAGTATCCCTTTAATAACATCTATGATATAATACTTTGGATGCATTTTGTTACTGTCCAGCGGCATGACAAGTGGCTTGTCAGTTTTTTCTTTTCCCAAATTCTAGCTCTCTAGATTTTAACCTGTCCTGTAATTACCTTGAAGGGAGCGTTCATACAGCTCACCGGCTAGTCAACAACAAATAAAATCTGGAAGCAATTACAAGACATCCTCAGGCAACCAATCACATCACTTACCTTCCAAGTTCTTCACCAATATCATAGAAATCCTCCACTTTTTGTTGCTTGAACACAGCCATTCCTAATGTCCTCATTGATGATGGTGTTTGTGTCTCGGTAAACAAGGGACAGCAGGCCAAATCTGTCTTAATGGTGTCCCTCGAGAAGCACACAAGTTCTGTTGATTTGTAGGGTGCAACTCTGAAAGTCAAAGACACTCACATAAGCACATGTTCCAGCATGCTGCGTCGCATTCCTTCTCAAGAAAGTAAGAGAATGTATTGCACTTTCCATGTTAGGACATACAATGCAATGTGATAATTTAACAAAACCCTTGGCACTTAAAAGTTTAGCTTACAGAAGCATGAAATGTCAACACTGACGTACATATCAAGTCATTAAAAGTGATCAAATGACTTTCTTTAGAGGAAAATGAGGGTTTAGTGTCATGAGAATTATCAGGTGAAATTGAGACCATTGAATGCCAACCACACTGAGCAACACTAGTGTTCTGACAGACTGACTACCCTTACAGCTTTATTGTTATAAAGGTAAAGAATATAAGTATATTGATAATATCATGTTATTGTCCTCACATACTGTTACTGTCTGTAGCTGCACACCCAGCTAAGGGTAATGTACTAAGAACGTGTCCTAATTAAAAGTTCCATGTGTAAATAACATTCCTGCTAATGTTTTGAGAAAATTGAACGAACGTTCTATTAGTGTTACTGGAAGAACGCTTGTTCCTAACTTTGGCAGAACGTTAGAAAAGTTCTGAGAACGTTCGCTGTTAACCATGAGAAACATTCACACAATAATATGAAGACTTCAGATGACCGTCTGACGTTTATCTTTAAAATGAGCATTTCTGTCAGTCTCCTACCTAAGTACCGGTACTTCTGAGTGGGCTGAAGATGGGATTTAGCTGGTTTGAAGTGGAAATATTTGATGAATGTTGAAGTATGTGCGGAGAGCATTCACTCAGTATCATTATCTCATTTTTGACAGAGGCTTTTGCATTGGAAGTCTTCATATCTCCTCCTATTTCATTGTTCACAAGTTTTACAAGACACACTGAACTACAAGAAGGGTTTACTTTATTTGATGTTGCAAATAGGAAAATAATGGGATGTCTTACCTTTTTTAAGAAATAACTCTAATACTACTGTATTCCGCGGACATTTGAAGCATATTCCCGGGTTCGAGCTCGTCTCTTGCGCGAGTCGCGCTGTACTGGAGACTGGAAGAGCGCACGCGCTTATGTTGTCAATCTCGAGCTCGCTCACGCGCCACCTGTTGAGCACAGCGGTGATGTCAGACTGCCAAATCTTTTTAGTGAATCAGACGAACCGGTTCAAACACACTGAATGAGTCATTTATTATAAAGTGTTCTGGATAATTCACACCTGTTTTTCGAATCTAAATGCTCTTAAAGTTTGATATCAGGATTAGTCCGATGACGTGTAAAATATACATTAACATAATATACATAACTACATTAACGGACTCTGCGTCTGTGAACGATGCATTTAAAAGTATCTATTCCTTCAAATAATCAAACTTTCCCTTCAAATAGCCTAATCAAACTTTGTGCTTGAAAGACAGATAACGGATGGCTTGACAAATACACAGAATATTTACAGTACACCAAGACTTTGACTAGATTGGAAGCGTTACAAATACTGAAAAAAATAAGTGAACATTTAATAAATATACGAAACCGTTTTAATAGCAATACATTATTTTGAGTCATGTCTGAGTCGCGAGTGAGCCATTAATTGATTCAGTCAAAGCCGGTTCTCCAGTCAGTCCAATATCAAATATTAATGAATTTTGGAGTCTGGGATACTAAATAAATAATTTAGCCTACTGTCTTCATTGCTTGTGTTTGCTCCATTATGTTTGCACTATTATCGCCATCTGCTGGACATAATAAGCAACAACAGACTACTAATATAGTCGACGATAATAGGCTATAGGCGATATTTTTTAATTTACCTCCTGGGTGCCACTGCCCTCGTACGAGAACATTATATTTTAGTGAATTTCTCTGACACCACACATGTCACACTTTTAGTCTGGATGTCCTGTAAAGAGCACATTCTGGGCTTTTCAGAGGTACCATTTGTTTTGAGGTTTCACCAGGACAGCAGCTTCTCCTTGGTCTTTAATAATGACTGAATGATCATAGCACTCTTATGGAAATATTATATTTTGTAATTATCATTTAAATCGGACTCATTTTCAAATTGTTTGTTATAAACCAACATCTCAGAAAATGCTATGGGTTTCTAATCGAAATATGACTTTCTGTTACAAAACAGGGCATTGATTTCATACACGTCTCAATGGAGGACACCGGGACTTAAAGCGTTTATCAGGCATTTTAGGAGACACGACAAGTGAACAGGGAAAGAAATTACATATCAATGTTCTTATAAAATATTAGATAATATTATGAAAATGTTGCCAACTATTACTGCCATTATAACACGTCTTTTTACACACTAATATGTAAATTAGATCCAGTGTATAGATTCATTGCATTGAATGGGAAAACCCATGAATGGCCATTTTACCCACATACTGCATAAAGTAAAATGGTATATCAATTTATTCCATTATATCGTTCATAACATAGTTGAGAATCATCTTTAAACAAAGTTTGGTTAAAAAAATCCTGAAACCTGAAAATTCATCGGTGAATAATAATAAAAATAATTTAAAAAAATGTTTTTGCCTATACATGTCATTTTATTTTTTAAACAACTGAGTCCTGGTGTCCACTTACTAGGACATAGCATAACATATGAATAAAATATCATTAAAAAAATCATAAGCAATGTAAAGACATGAAAAAATACAAAATTCAAAAGACTGTTTTCCTGGGTTTTAAGTGGTTAATAATGAAGATATATTTCAGCACATATTTTAGATGCAGCAATATTTAATAATTGAATATATAACCATCACAAAAACAGGAACTCTATTGTTATCCGTATGCAGTATTTCCTGTGTAACATTTGGTGAAACACTTTGTTTTCATGAAGGAAGACATTTTGTAACTGTGGTATTGTTTATGGAGAGCGCAGCTATACTGAGACTGGCTATAAATATGTATGTAAAACTACACAAAAACAATTGTATGCAATAGAAATTTATTGGATAATCATGCATATGTAAAAAAAAAAATAAAAAAATACAAACATCAGAATTGGAGGATTATAATGACGTAAGTTCCAGCAACATTTCAAATTCAATAATTGTGTATACACATACTGTATATTGCATTGAGCAAAAGCAAACAAAGACGGTTGAAACCATAGCTTACTCACTGAAGACATACTCACGTGACATACTTAATGGCTAAATAACATGAGTAATATGAAAGATTTTCTGGAACAATTAATGTCCCAACAAGTCGAACGCCGAAAAAATATGTAAAAGAGGGATTAGACTTAGTCTTAAAATAACGCATCTCACAAAGTAGAACACTTTTTTTTTTTTTTAAGGGCAGTGTGGATGACAAAATGTACGTCCTACATCCTGAGAGACCAGCTCTCAAAATAAAACCAAAGACTACCACAGTTTTACATCTTTGTTCGCCATGACATTTGCAGTCAAACCAGCAGGTGTTAAAATGTATAATATGCGTATCATCATAATGCAATGGCATAGACAGGAGATTAATTAACTGCACTAAATGTGAAGTAGATGTACATGTACTGACATTTAAAAGGGAGTATAGCTATTCCAAGCATACATGTGTGTAACAGATGACTTCAAAGCCAAAGTACATGGAAAGTTAAGAAAAGTGCTATTAATTTAGATATACATTCCCTCATTATACAGGCCCTTATGGATTCTTATTCCATTTTCAATTTTAAGTGAATTTAAGCAACGACATACAAAATGAACACATGCCTGGAACACATGACAAAAACAAAAAAACTTGTTCACATTTTCCATATTATCTTCATTTTAAGCAGCGCTTTTGTGGATTTTAGACTAAAATTAGAAGTATAACAACATAAAATTGTTGGAATATTTCAAATGGAAGAGAAGAGCACAGAAACAAAGGAAACATACGTGTAACAAATGCATCTAAACAATAAATGTACCAATGAGGCAGCAGCAAATGTGCTTTGTGCTTCTAGAACCTAAATACACGAGAGCTGATACGTGTGAAACGCCATTAAATGTAATTGTGTGATATGGCAGGGTTTGGCAATCATGTCAGAGCTGGCAAGAAGATCTATCTTGTGAAATGTTCATTGTGTTTTCCACATAAGTGCATATTTCCACGCCTTGATTAGACATTGAATTAAGTGGAAGTGCTTAAAATTACTCAGAATGTGAATGAGCAGTACCGAATGTTTAGAAATAGGGCAAGCCTTGTAAACCTGAATTTGATTCATATCAAATCATCACAATATTTGTTGATATGATTAACAATAGTATGTAAACAAATGATACAGTTTAATAAGTGCGACTGAAAAAAAGTGTTGGTGTCTGGTAATATGTCCAGCATAATGCAAGTGTATCAGAATTTTGTCCAACCCGCACCAGCACAATCATTATTACCTAAATGCAAAGTACTTTAGTTAATTTAATACTGATTTTGGTCCATGTGTACAAATGGATGAAATGTTGGTCAAGCAATTTAAAAGACAATGAAAAGATGCATCCATTTTTGATGAATCAAAAGGAATACTGTTCTTTGGTCTCTCGAAGTCACAGTTTTTTGAATGAAATACATTGAAAGTTATAAGACAGTTTGTGATTGGCTAATGCTTTGCAGGTCTGTTCCCTTATTGGCTTGTGGTTCAGCTGTCCTCCTCGTCGTCACTGATGAGTGTGCGGCCATCCAGGGTGGTGTCTCTATCCCGCAGGAAGGTCTGACGGATGGCTTCCAGCTCAGTGAGCTCCAGACGGACCTTCTCCAGGTGGAATGTGCGGCGGTTCTGGATCTGCCTCAGTGGGAATGGGTTCATGTCCACAAAGGCCATGCTCATCAACTTCCTGCGAGAAACACAAATAATCATGGTACTGAACAAGTGTGTGTGTGTGTGTGTACATACATACACTCTCACCGGCCACATTATTAGGTACACCTGTTCAACTGCTTGTTAATGCAGCTATCTATTCAGCCAAATCACATGGCAGCAACTCAGTGCATTTGGGCATTTAGACCTGGTGAAGACAAATCTGCTGAAGATCAAACTGAGCATCAGAATAGTGAAGAAAGGGCGAAAGTGACTTTGAACGTGGCATGGTTGTTGGTGCCAGATGGGCTGGTCTGAGTATTTCACAATCTGCTGATCTACTGGGTTTTTCACACACAACCATTTCTAAGGTTTACAGAGAATGGTCTGAAAAAGAGAACGTTTCTGTGGCAGTCCTGTGGGTGAAAATGCCTAGTTGATGCCAGAGGTCAGAGGAGAATGGCCAGACTGGTTCAAGCTGATAGAAAAGTAACAGTAACTCAAATAACCTACTCGTTACACCCGAGGTCTGCAGAAGAGCATCTCTGAACGCACAACACATCCAACCTTGAAGCAGATGAGCTTCAGCAGCAGAAGAACACACCAGGAAACTGAGGCTACACTTCGCACAGGCTCAACAAAAAAGGACCATAGAAGATTGGAAAAACGTGGCTGGTCTGATGAGTTTCGATTTCTGCAGTGACATTCAGAAGGCAGGGTCAGAATTTGGCGTAAACAACATGAAAGCATGGATCCATCCCGCCTTGTATCAACAGTTCAGGCTGCTGGTGGTATAATGGTGTATTGGATATTTCCCTGGCATACTTTGGGCTCCTTAGTACTAACTGAGTACTAACTATCATTTAAACTCCACAGCCTAGTATTGTTGATGACCATGTCCATCCCTTTATGATCACAGTGTATCATCTTCTGATGGCTACTAACGCATCATGTTACAAAGCTCAAATAATCTCAAACTGGTTTGACAACGAGTTCAAAATAGTTCTCAATCCAATATAGCATATTTGGGATGTGTTGGAACGGGAGATTCACATCATGGATGTGCAGCAACTGCGTGATGCTATCATGTCAATATGGACCAAAAACTCTCTTAGGAAGGTTTTATATATATATATATATATATATATATATATATATATATATATATATATATATATATATATATATATATATATATATATATATATATATATATATATATATATATATATATATATATATATATATATATAAATAAAAGTAATAAACAACTTTCAAAATACAAACAATAAATCTTAAACAATAAGACAATGCAAAACTGCAAAAACTAATCAAACCACAAGATGCCACCATAAACAATCACAAAACTACAACTGTAATGTTGTAACAAAATAAACTTTAAAACCAAAAAAAAAAAAAAAAAAAAAAAATTATATTATATTATATACAATGTATCAGATCACCCCTGAAGGTGTGCTGTGGTGTCTGGCACCAAGATGTTAGCAGCAGATCCTTTAAGTCCTGTAAGTTGTGAGGTGGGCCCTCCATAGATCGGACTTGTTTGTTCAGCACATCCCACAGATGCTCGATCAGATTGAGATCTGGGGAATTTGGAGGCCAAGTCAACACCTCAAACTCGTTGCTGTGCTCCTCAAACCATTTCTGAACCATTTTTACTTTGTGACAGAAGCATTATCCTGCTGAAAGAGGCCACAGCCACCAGGGAATACCGTTTCCATGAAAGGGTGTACGTGGTCTGCAACAATACTTATGTAGGAGGTACAGGTCAAAGTAACCCAAGGTTTCCCAGCAGGACATTGCCCAAAGCATCACACTGCCTCTGCCAGCTTGCCTTCTTCCCACAGTGCATCCTGGTGCCATGTGTTCCCCAAGTAAGCGACGCACACACACACCCGGCCATCCACGTGATGTAAAAGAAAATGTGATTCATCAGACCAGGCCACCTTCTTCCATTGCTCCGTGGTTCCACTCCTGACTGGTCTGCGGCTATGCAGCCACATACGAAACAAACTGTGATGCACTGTGTATTCTGACACCTTTCTATCAGAACCAGCATTAACTTCTTGAGCAATTTGAGCTACAGTAGCTCGTCAGTTTGATCGGACCACACGGGCCAGCCTTCGCTCCCCACGTGCATCAATGAGCCTTGGTCACCCATAACCCTGTCCTTGGAGCACTTTTGATAGATACTGACCACTGCAGACCGGGAACACCCCACAAGAGCTGCAGTTTTGGAGATGCTCTGACCCAGTCATCTAGCCATCACAATTTGGCCCTTGTCAAACTCGCTCAAATCCTTACGCTTGCCCATTTTTCCTGCTTCTAACACATCAACTTTGAGGACAAAATGTTCACTTGCTGCATAATATATCCTACCCACTAACAGGTGCCGTGATAAAGAGATAATCAGTGTTATTCACTTCAACTGTCATAATGTTATGCCTGATCAGTGTATATGTGTATATATAATAATAATAATAATAATAATAATAATAATAATAATAATATGAACACAAACTAAAATATTTATTTTCTTATTAAAATTAATAATAAATGTAAAGTGTAAAGTCACTTTTTAAAAGTCACTATTTTACAAATACTCAAAATGATAAAAACAAAGATATGCAATTACTGTATTTTCATGAGCTCACGCACCTTGCATCCAAGATGGTACGTGTGAAGTACCGAAGGTACTTGAAAATGGTCATGGGATCCTCAAGCTTTAGAAATTCCTCTTCTTTGCACTTAAAGAGCGCAAGAGCAAATCGGAATATTATCTGCCAAGGTAAAAAGAAACGTCAAAATATGTCATCAATCATTAATTACTACCGTCACCCTAAAATAATCAGACTCATTATGGAAATTAATAAGAAAGGCGAGTATTAGTATTATTATCTGTATTATTAAGTATCATACATAAGGATTTACAATGCTCATTTTTGGTTTGTCAGTAAATGTTTCACATCATCTGCTTTTGTGGTTATATATAAACTGAGTAATGATTACCAGCCTTCAAGGGAAAAGGTAGGTATCACTAGTATATAACATGTGGCATTAATCCACCATACCTTGGGTCCCTCATAGAGAAAAGCATCCCAGATCTTGAAGAGGATGTCACTGACCACACTGTCCACAAACACAACCAGGAACCAGTTGAAGGTGATGAGAGAGAAGTCTACTTTATAATGCTCAAAATGAGCATGAAGCCTGGGTAACTTCTCGCACATGAGGTCCTTAAACACACGCTGATCTACCTACAATCAAAATATAGATTTTTAATAAAAAGAACACAATATATATTTAAGTCACTTAAAATACTATATTTTAGACCCTGCTGCAGTCACATGTCAGCAATGACAAGCCATTACAGAAGCATGCCAATAATGTGGTTTTACTAAGGTCACTCCATATATGATCATGTGGTTAGTAATCGAAAACTTCTGTAAAACATGACAGTATTCATGTTGTATAAGGCCAAAATGTGGTAAAGTTTGTTCAGCAAGCATGTTAATGTCTTGACGATGGAAAGGAATCTAAAAACTCAAAGTCACTGTGACAGATGACAGAATATATAAGAGATATGCTGTTAGCCTGCTGTTTATGAGTCATATCCAGCAAACCAAGACATGCTTAAAGAGATATGCTCCAATTTTACAACCTTGCCAAGAGTTTTTGGGGGATTTTCACGCCTCTGAGTGAGTGAGCAATCTTGAAACGGTACCTGTGAGCCAAGCAGTGTTTTAGTGTAATAGTCACGTGGCATGAAAACCTCCACAATGGCCACGAGACACCAGAAAGCATCTTCTTGGTCCAAATACAGAAGAGCAATAGCTGCCAGCCTGAAAAAAAAAATCTCTATCAGATACAGACATTTAAAGGCCCACTGAAGTGCCTTGAAACGTGCAGCATTATTATATGTGTTGATGTAATTGCCACTGAAACAGGAAGACAGGTGAGAAATAGAGCAGCTCCTCCCCCTTTTTTTTTTTTTAAATAGCCAATAGCGTTTTGTTTACATCACAGCTCGACCACAGCTTGGCATAGTCTCAGCCTCAGACGTCACGCCCACGGACCGTTGGCTGAACGTCTGATGCATATGGCACACTTATCTGGAAACACTTCAGGAGTTTCGAAGTCGTCATCTGATTGGCTGAATTCTACAGGATGTCCACGATTCGTGTGTTGCGTTCTTTAACGGTCCGCTTGGAGACAAATGCCGCAACTCCAAACTCCCTCGTGGAAGAAGAACGCTGTTGTGTTTACAACTGTGACAATGAGCGCTTACCAGAATCAACTAATCGCTGGATTTTCAAAAGTATGTGAAGTTCATGGCTCCATTGTTACAGTAAACTTGCACAACGTTCTTGAATGAATAATTTATAGATGCACGCCGGTCCGTTATTGCAGGGACATCAACTTTACATTTTCACGCCCCTAAACATGACGCGGAACAAAACAAACTGTGATTGGTTGTGTTACATGTCAGTCAAACGTCCTCTTGGGCGGTCCTTGGCCAACGAAAGTTGCGATGGAGTCCAAACCTTCTGCCTTGAGTCTGAAGGTCTGGCTACAAGATACTAAGTTTGGCAAACCTGCATTTGACAGACACGGTCTAATAGATTCCCATTTTAGATTTACTATGAAACGATCAATAAAGCATATTAACAGTTTCATATGTTAATTCTCCTCCTAATCTCCTCCACAGCGCTTTAAAATCTAGCATTCTGTGTAGAATCCAAATGGGTTCGATACGTTTTGTGGTCTGCGTGACTTGCGCATATGATCCGCTCTGTGCTATCGTGTCTTTGGACTGAAGACAATACTGTGAAACCAGTTTTCATTTGCTCCATTGGAAAGCATATTTTCACTGTCTGAATCATTCCCTATCCCCTATATAGTGCACTATGCGCCATTCACCATGTAGAATGTAGTAAATGTGTGAAAAAGTGACTGATTTTAGCCGCAGGTTCAGCGTCTATTTATAATGTAGGGGGCGGGACGCTTTAGATTCTAGAGAGCATTTGATTGGACAGAAAATCTGATGAGAAGCTGAAGTGCAGAGTGATGTCATAAAATGTCATCAAAAGTCCTGAGGTCAAACACATCAATGTTTTGGAGCACACAAGCTTATAGATAACCTTAAGGCTAACATATTTGTACTAAAATACAAAAAACTAACATTTTGATTATATGGGGACTTTAAAGATATTAAAGCTATGATGTCAAGAGCAATGATGTCAAGAGCTGATGGAATCATTTGGATCTACTACCTGTTGAGGCCTTGGCAGTAGCCGATATCTGGATTCCTCCAAGAGAAAGCCAGTAGCACGTTCCTGAGTTTCTGGATGCCATCTGAGTCAGGAGAGGCATAGTGCTTGTTGTTAGGGAGCGTCCGCAGAAGATCGAGCTCTATTTGCTTGCAGGCCGGGTTGGGTCTATCGTTCGCCATGCACAGAAGGTTTTGGTAATAGTCTTTCGGCTGGCAGTCACGAATCTTCTTCACATGGAAGCTTACGCACCAGATCCACACCTTGGAACGGTGGATATGAGGCACCCCACTTCGCATCAGCGCCTTAAGCTCTGGAGATCGAACCATCTCTCTGTTCATGGTTGTGGCCAGATAGTTGTCCCACTTCACTCTGACTGACGTCTCCTGGTCTGTCAGGGAGAGAGACTTCAGGTCCAGCGCTCTCTTTTTTGCTTCCAGTTTTTCCTCCTCATCCTCCTCCTCCGGGACAGTTTTGAAGCCAAAAATGTCATACTCACTATATGAGAAAGGTAATATTATCACTGGTTATATGTACAATTTCAAAAGTAAGCAGGTGATCTGTCAAAACAAATAGTTCAAACAAACAACTAGCTGAAATCAAGCATTTGTATAAGAATGGATCCACTCAAGAAGAGCATGACATGTTTTGCGGAAGCAAGAAAACATCCTGTTCCTGTAGACAAGTAGCACTTGAAAAACACTAACATGACCAAACATGTTTGAAGATGGGATCTTTAGAAGTGTAGCAGCACAAATATGAAAGTAAACAATAAAATATTAAAATCTCATGGTGACAGAGATAGTTTGTTTTACTACCTGAAAGTTTAAAGAGGCCATATTCTATACATTTGTATCATACATTTGTATCTTATGTTTCCCATAAGTCCTCTTGTAATATTAGTCAAAGTTTCTTGTACCAAAACATTTTTTTTTTTTTTTACTAATGTACCTTTAAGACTGCAATATGTATATGACCTCTGCTAAGACTGGACTCATTGCATATGAAATGTTTCAATTCCTTGCCAAGTTACTGAATATGCTGAATTTATATGTTGACAAAAACAAGGACGGTCAACTTTTTAATGGTTGTGAGTTCATTATCATGGCAAATTCTGAATAACTACCTTTTGCAGGTGAGTTTGCATAAATTAGATGCACTACGTTTGCATTGTAAACACTGTTTATGTGTATATACAGTATATAACGTATAAAGGAAAATGCTATTTTTTTGAGACATGGCTTCTTTAATTATTAGCATAGTTTTTTTTAATGACAGGTTGGTACCTGACAGCGTTGGGTTTGAGGATAGGGTGCTCCTGTTGGTCTGCGCTCTCCACCTGAAGTGCATCTTCTAGTAAGCGGGTGATAACCTCTCCACTGTGGGTCTGCTCTGAGGAGGAACACACAGGATTCTTCACTTCCTGTAATAGAACCAAGTACTTACTCTCCACCTGACACAGCTTGGCCTCCAAACTGGTGCACTGTAGAACACACAACAAAGAAGCGCAAAGAACAAAAATTATTCCTCAGCAAACTAAATCATGCACAGACAACTTTGCAAAGGATAATGGAATGCTAGGGGAAAGGAAAAGGAAATGCTAACATGGCACATAAGAAAGAATCTGCAAACAAAACATCCAGGATGGTTTGTGTGCATTGAGCAGCTGAATTCACAGACCTTTGCCTCTAGCGCTTTCTCTCTGGATTCAGCATTTCTTCGTAAGACCGTCAACTCGAGAATTTCTTTGTTCAAGAAGTTATTTTGGGATTTGTAGCCCTGAAGACTGTCCTGGAAAAGAGACCAAACAGAACTTTTACAGGTATGTACTGCTGAACATTATTTAACATTTATGTAGTAGATTCAAAATGGAGAAAACACCTAACAGTTGTTACCCAACAATTCCAACCCCTACCATGTTAATATACTATTAGTTAACCGTGCCATTAAACATCATAACTTTCATGAAACTATCCTGCAATATACAGACAACTAATACCAAAAAGGATCTGAGACTTAAAATATGCAAGACTTGACTTCTACGTCAAGGACTTAATCTTGCATGTAACTCTTGCCATTGTCAGATATATCAAGCTTTTAATAATCTCACAAACACATTCATACACATATTCAGATCTATAGATTGTGAAGTACAAATAACAGTGTTCTTGTACTACCTTCAGGGTGTCTAACTCTTGTTGTTCCCTAGTTGCACTAGGTGAGTTGCATTCAGCTGACTGGGTTCCTCCTTCGTCACTCTGCTGGGAAAGTTTTATGATGACTTCGTCCTTGGCCTGAATGGTCTCCATGAGCATGCCCAGCTGTTCATTAATCTCCCCAATTTTGATCTTCAAACCTTTCAACTCCTGTTGAAGACTATCCTTCTCCAAGGCTAGCCTCTCCATATGACCACAGAGATCTTTGATCTGGGTGTCCCGCTCTGTCAGGGCTTTGTTCAACTCGGTCTCATCTTGGTTAAGATTGTGAGATCCCATGTTCCCTGGAGGCACTGTGGAACGCCAATTGCATTGGGAACTACGTAGTGTTTGTTGGAGAAGACGAACCAACTCCTGGTAGAAGGGAATACTGTGTGAATAAGCCTCTGATATAGTTTAACAGAGCAGAGTGACCCATCAATTACTTGGATAAACTACTCAAACACGCACCAACTGATCTAATCAAGCAAAATGTAGTCAATGATCACTCTTTAAAGTCCTGAGGTCAAAGTTTACTGTAATCCATTAGAACAGAGGGAGCCTAACCTGCTGCTGGAAGGCAACCATCTTACAGAATTTAAATCAACCTGAAGCAGAAAATAACAGGCAGGTGTGTTGAAGCAGAATTGGATCTCAAGTCTGCAGAAAGGTAGCCCTCTAAGAGCAGGGTTGGCTACCCCTTCATTTGAACCAGTTACGAAAATGCAGACCTCCATTGTCTTTAGATTGACTAAATTACTTATTCATGGTTTCTTACTTTTGTCTGGAAAAAAAATATCAAGGGAATTCAGAACACTTGCTTTACTAGGAATCTTAACTTGGGTCAAAATAAGTTGGGGGCTTGTCTGTTATACAAACTGGTTCCAAAAAAGTTGGGACACTGTACAAATTGTGAATAAAAACAGAATGCAATGATGTGGAAGTTTCAAATTTCAATATTTTATTCAGAATACAACATAGATGACATATCAAATGTTTAAACTGAGAAAATGTATAATTTTAAGGGAAAAATAAGTTGATTTAAAATTTCATGGAATCAACAACTCAAAAAAGTTGGGACAAGGCCATGTTTCCCACTGTGTGGCATCCCCTCTTCTTTTTATAACAGTCTGCAAACGTCTGGGGACTGAGGAGACAAGTTGCTCAAGTTTAGGAATAGGAATGTTGTCCCATTCTTGTCTAATACAGGCTTCTAGTTGCTCAACTGTCTTAGGTCTTCTTTGTCACATCTTCCTCTTTATGATGCGTCAAATATTTACTATGGGTGAAAGATTTCAGTACCCGGATCCTTCTTCTACGCAGCCATGATGTTGTAATTGATGCAGTGTGTGGTCTGGCATTGTCATGTTGGAAAATGCAAGGTCTTCCCTGAAAGAGACGACGTCTGGATGGGAGCATATGTTGTTCTAGAACTTGGATATACCTTTCAGCATTGATGGTGCCTTTCCAGATGTGTAAGCTGCCCATGCCACACGCACTCATGCAACCCCATCCCATCAGAGATGCAGGCTTCTGAACTGATCGCTGAGAACAACTTGGGTTGTCCTTGCCAAAACGCCTGCGCTTCTGGATCATGTTTAGATATGGCTTCTTTTTTGACCTATAGAGTTTTAGCCGGCAACGGCGAATGGCACGGTGGATTGTGTTCACCGACAATGTTTTCTGGAAGTATTCCTGAGCCCACATTGTGATTTCCATTACAGTAGCATTCCTGTATGTGATGCAGTGCCGTCTACGGGCCCAGCATTGGGGGAATTGGTGATCCTCTGCCCATCTTGACTTCTGAGAGGCTCTTTTTATACCCAATCGTGTTGCCAATTGACCTAATAAGTTGCAAATTGGTCCTCCAGCTGTTCCTTATATGTACATTTAACTTTTCCGGCCTCTTATTGTTACCTGTCCCAACTTTTTTGGAATGTGTAGCTCTCATGAACTCCAAAATGAGCCAATATTTGGCATGACATTTCAAAATGTCTCACTTTCAACATTTGATATGTTATCTATATTCTATTGTGAATATAAAATATAAGTTTATGAGATTTGCAAATTATTGCATTCCTTTTTTATTCACAATTTGTACAGTGTCCCAACTTTTTTGGAATCAGGTTTGTAAGTCAAAAGTCATGTGTTACATCCTGACCCTAGAACGGTCTGGTATTGTATTAGGTATTACTAATAATTTCAAAATTTTAGAGAAAAGCAATGATAACCTTTAGCAATCAAATGTCATTTATGGACAGGTGAATTACCACCAAAACACTGATACAAAAAAACATGGAGATCAAAGTAAGCCCTGAAAAAGAAAAATAATAATTGGGATAGTTCACCCAATAATTTCAATTCTGTCATTAATTACTCACCCTCATGTCATTCCAAACCCGTAAGACTTCAGTTCATCTTCGTAACACAAATGAAGATCTTTTTAATGAAATAAAAGCTTTCTGTCCCTCCATTGACAGCTACGCAGCAACCACTTTGACGCTTCAAAAACATAATAAAGACTAAAGCGGTTTAGTCCAAATTTTCTGAAGAGACTCAATCGTTTTATATGTTGAATTTAGGCTTTTATTCACATTTAAAAATTCATCAACACACACATCAGTTGTGGTAAACAGAAGCTCAAGCATGTTTGGTTGACGTGCGAGAATGAGCTTCCACAAGAACCAATGAGGTTCATTCTCGAGTTACGCAGCACGTTTGAGCTTCCACGAGAACCAATGAGGTTCATTCTTGTGTTACGCAGCACGTTTGAGCTTCCACGAGAACCAATGAGGTTCATTCTTGTGTTACGCAGCACGTTTGAGCTTCAGCAAGAGCCTATGAGATTCGTTCTTGTGTTACGCAGCACGCTTGAGCTTCAGCAAGAGCCTATGAGGTTCATTCTCGAGTTACGCAGCATGTTTGAGCTTCCACAAGAACCAATGAGGTTCATTCTTGTGTTACGCAGCACGTTTGAGCTTCCACGAGAACCAATGAGGTTCATTCTTGTGTTACGCAGCACGTTTGAGCTTCCACGAGAACCAATGAGGTTCATTCTTGTGTTACGCAGCACGTTTGAGCTTCAGCAAGAGCCTATGAGATTCGTTCTTGTGTTACACAGCACGCTTGAGCTTCAGCAAGAGCCTATGAGGTTCATTCTCGAGTTACGCAGCATGTTTGAGCTTCCATAAGAACCAATGAGGTTCATTCTCGTGTTACGCAGCACGTTTGAGCTTCAGCAAGAACCAATGAGGTTCATTCTCGTGTTACGCAGCATGTTTGAGCTTCAGCAAGAACCATTGAGGTTCATTCTCGTGTTACGCAGCATGTTTGAGCTTCAGCAAGAGCCTATGAGGTTCATTCATGGTTACGCAGCACATTTGAGTTTCCGCAAGAACCAATGAAGTTCATCTAGTGCATCAAGCCGGTTCGGTTGAGCTTCTGTTTATATCTGCTGATCAATGTTTAAATGTGAATAAAAGCCTAAATTCAATTTGTTCATCATATAAAGTGATCAAGTCTCTTCAAAAAATTTGGACTAAACTGCTCAATTTATATGGATTGGTTTTATGATCTCTTTATTAAAAGTGAAAGTGGTAGTTGCGTAACTGTCAACGGAGGGACAGACAATCTCTCAGATTTCTTAATTTGTGTTCCGAAGATGAACGAAAGTCGTATGGGTTTGGAACGACATGAGGGTGAGTAAATTATGACAGAAATGTCATTCTTCATAGTTTTTTAACTATTCCTTTATATAGTTTCAAGAGTCTGCACATGGTGAAATGACACATATGAAATTTAATTGAAATACAGGTACATTGGCTAATTTCACAATTAGTTGTCAAGTCTTCAGGAAGAAAGACCCAGTGGTCCGTTTGGTTGGGCTGGAACAAGTTTTGGTTTGACAAATACTTTTCTCAGCATGTTTTTTAAGTTGTTAATAAAACATAACACTATTTCCAGTCATTAAGGGAGCAGTCTCATTACACCTAATTCAATGAGTAATCAAACTAAAATTTTTGAGTATGCAAATGCATGTTAATAAAATGTTATCAGTAATGTTGTAATAATGAATGACCACATATTGTGGAATATATATGTTACACAGAATCAAAATTTAGAGTTGTTAATGTGTTAAAAGCACATCTATAGGCCAAAAGGGAACTCTAAAGGGAAAAACATAACAACAGTACCCATTTTGTGGTTCTCAAGGCCCTTGTTTTAGATCCGCTAACACCTTTATAGAAAAGCACACAGAAATGTATGACTGGAATAGCAAGCATTTACTGCACCAAAGCTTTCTGGTGGGTATTAGAAAATGCTTTGAATTACAAATGGTCAAGAATATGTAGAATCATCAGATACTGTGTCAACATTGACTTGCACAAGGGAAATCCCCACGTATAAGGAACTCCAAAATAAATAATTGTAGACAGACATTTTTTTGAAGTTGCAGTTCTACAAGCAAATACTATATTATCACTCTTTGGAAAATTTTGAGATTTAGAATGGGATTGCAAACTAGCATGCCATACTAATGCTGCCCGCCAAGGACATATAATAACAATAAAATATGGTTTATGATTTTTAAGGATGAAAGTTAAGAGTGTTCTGATTGCTTTTTTTTTTTTAAATGCCACTACTAGATTTATTGATACCTTCTGACTGGCGAGTTCCTCTCTGAGGTTGTTCTCTTGCTCCTGCAGCCGGTTGATCTCTTCCTGCTGACTCTGAATGTGGAGCTGCAGTTCGGAGGTCTTGTTCCCATTACACTCAACCGGCGAGCTCTCTGCACTGCGGTTGGCTTTGCCAGAGCCCACGTGAAAGGGCCGTTTCATTCTCGAGGGGTTACGGAAATCAAACGTGAACGCTGAGCCAATGGAGTCTGTGGACGGTCGTGAGTGACGAGACAAAGCGTTGAGCATTCAGTTTAATAGTTTGTGTTTCATTAAGTTAAATCTCTGAATTATGATCTTACATCGGTGAAAGTGAGATGGGCTCTCCCGGCGCTGGCTGTCTGATGGGTGTTTGTAATCTGGTGCGTCCTTGGTTGGAGGATCCACCATCTCCCAGTCCTCACTGTTGGCTGTGTAAAACACACTGCGTCTGTTCTCTCCTCCTCGGCTGGGCCGCAGGTGAGACATGCTATTTCTGACAGACGGTACAAGGAATGAAACAACACATTGTAAGTAAGGCAAAATTCATGTCATCTGTAAAACTAATAAGTCAACCACAGTATACTATAACATGTTACCGCTGATGTCAAATGTTCACTTGAGTTACATAGCAAAGGTTAATTCCAAACCTTGAGATAAAGAAATACGTGGTACATTTGTCTTGCAGTCAGCATGTTCTAAGAGAATACTGGATTTCAAATCTCACATGACATTTATAAATCTTCTTTTATTTGCATAAGGGGTCAAAGTATTCTATTCCCAGCCTCTTAAAATCAAACACAGAGCTACTGAAGCATTTCCCGCTAGTTTAGTTTGTTTATCTGTTCTGAAATCCAGATTCAGTCCTTTGGCTGGCTTCGGTATTACGTCATCCAAACAGATGAATCCAAAGTCTTTTGGAAAGTTTGAGGAAGAATTCACACATGGCAACAGTTAGCAAAGTAGTTAAATATGAACCATTCCAAATCAATATACAGATGTACATGTAACTTGCCAGTTTATAATTATAAATGAATAAATAAAGACTATTAAAAGTGGAAAATAAATGAACCATACTGACCAAGTAGTACAATATGTAAGCTTTCAGACTATAGTGGCATCTGCCAATAATTTATATTAATATTATGAAAATATAAAGTAGCATTCTCTTTTCTTATTAAAAAGTACTTAGGCTGCAACTAGCAAATATGAGTCATATGAGAAATAATGAGTCAGTATGTTGATTATTTGATTAATCATATGAATTTTTAACATCTATCCTATTGTCCTCCTGCAAATTATGTGCAAATTGAAGGCTATTAAAAAAAAAAAAAGAAGAGATTGCTCTACATGCACGATATCAATGAAAAATGAAATATTTTGAACCTAAATTTGACATCCAATAACAATAAAAGTCCATGCTAGTGCGAGTCTCCTAGGCTCCTACCTGAGCTCAGAGCCCCAGTGTCGGAGGGAGTTGAGAGCTGCGGTAGGCTGCGCCACAGGGTTACGTGCCGACTGGAGCCCGACCAACCCATCATTGTCCATCTCCAAAGCAAAGTCACTCCGAACACTTTCCATGCTCTCGTTGGGCTTCTCGTTGAGCATTGCTTCTAAAAATAACACAATCACGATTTGAGTCATCAGTGTTCAGTTGGGTATATCAACGTCACAGTCTGGCGCTTTTCTTAGTGTCATTCATCAATCCAAGATGTGTCTTTGTTTCCACACATTAGTCAATATGAATTGCAGAGAAATACATAGATTGAGTCATTCAACAAAATGACTTTAGTGTCCCTTACTAACTTATGTGCAAATAATTAGAGATCGACCGATATGGGATTTTCTATAGCCGATGCCGATTATTAGAGGTCAGGGTCAGGCGATTTTTAGGGCTGAGATCTTGAAGTTTTCGCCTTTATTTGCATGCTAAAATGTCAAACTAATAATAAAAGTGGATGCACATTTCTAAACTTCATTTATTGAACACTGACTTGAACCATCTCTCGAATCTTAATTTTGTGAACTGCACGGTATTCAAATAAAATACTTATCCAAAGTTAACCAAACAAATCAACAAACTGACCAAGTATTAATGATAAACATGGCCATAAATTCCATTCCCATTCTATGAAATGCATCTATACACTATTTCTAATTTGCATAGTAATGTGTTTTTAGGACAATGTAATGTAAAATGTAATGTAATAATGGGAGTAACAAAAAGGAATATTTTCATACAAAAATATACAAGAATATCCATACAAAACTGTGTATGTTGTCAGAGAAATTCACTAAAATATAATGTCCTCTACAGAGGCAAAACCTCTATTCTGGGTGTCAGGAGGATATTTCTGTCTTGTGCAGAGTGGCATTTATATTTAGATGTCACTTCCGAAACTTTGCAGCATGCAGTTGGCCATCGGTCCTCTTAGCAGCATGAAAAGTTTCGCGAGCCTGCATTAACTCGGCACTGAATAAAAACTTGGATCAGGTTCAAGAGATCTGGCTACATTACTCATCGCTGCAAACACGCGATGTCTGTTTCGCCAGTATATTATTACAGTATCAGCTGAGGGTGCTTCAGCCTTGTTTACACTTTCCGCGAGCCTCCGCTGACTGCGCGCGCGCCTCCGATCACTGCGCTCAACGCGCACGACCGCCCACTCTTACGGTTAACTGCAAGCATTGTAGCATTATGCCAGTTCCACCACACCAATAACACGGGGCTGCCCGCGGACGTGCCTGACTTTAAATCGCCGCTACTAAACACGGATATCGGCTGATGCCAATATATTCAAAAATGACAAATATCGGCCTGCTGATATATTGGTTGACCTCTACAAATAATTACTTTAATCATACATGATACAACTTTTAATATGTGCCAATACAGGGATTTTTCAAGTCACATCACATCTCATTTTTTAAATCAACTCTAACAATGGTAACAGGGTTGACAATTTGTTTTATGCACATTGCACAAATATAAAGATTTTGATAAATAAAATACAAGAAATCTTAAGATTTTTTTTCAGTACATTATTGAATTGACATAATGCATTTTTAAAAAGAGTTATGCAACTCTGTCCCTTCTCTACAGTTAATACACAGTTGCATACATTTGTCAAAATCACATCATCATATTTTTAGGAAATGAACTTTGCAAGTACAAAAACTAATAATAATAATAATAATAATAATCATCATCATCATCTAGTAATCTAATCTAATAATAATTTAGATTGTGGACAAAAATATGAAACATAATGTTTAACAGCTATATTTAAAAAGTAATATAGCTGTTAATCACTATGGTTTCGCATTTTTGTCCACAATCCTAAATGATCAACCGTGTTACTGTGAATTTAAACAGTAAATAACTGATTATTGTATAAGAGATATTTATAGAAATATCAGAAATGAATTATCTTTCTAATAAGCATCTTGTAGTTCCATGCGCAAGGTTAGTAATGTCTAAATAAACTCTACAATTGTCAACCCTGTTACCTTTGTTAGTTACATTCCAACATATACTTATGCATATAGTTATGTATTGCCAGAATATGCATTTAAGCAAATATTTATGTAAAGCAAATAAATACTATAGAATAAATGACAGAACTTTGGCAACATTGGTACTTTATAAAAGATTAGTGTTTAGATTGTAACAGTCTTTTCTTCTAATCTCTTCATATAATGAAAATAAAGTCATGAAGTATCAAAAACCAAATCAAAATCAAAGCACCTTTATTTATATAGCGCTTTTAACAAGTCCAATTGTTTCAAAGCAGCTTCACATTGTTAACAGGAAAATAATGCAACAGAATTTGTACAGCCGCTCTGGTGAAACGGTGATGTTATCCAGCTAATTTCAAGTATCATATAGTGTCAATGCGGGCAGATCGGTAATATAGATGAAATTTAGGTGTCCCTAACTGAGCAAGCCAGAAGCCAGAGGCAATGGTGGCAAGGAACCAAAACTCCTTCAGGGTCAGAATGGAGAAAAAAACCTTGGGAGAAACCACTACATGATAGTCTTTGACTCTGGTGCAATACTAATGTTGTTTCTGACTAATATACACATTTTAGCAAGCTTAAGCACATTTCCAGTTCTAAATATAGTTGTACTCCCATAAACTGTTTAACAAAAGTTACTGTGATACCAAAACTATCATAAGCTCTACTTTACCATCATTGCACTGAAAGATTCCTGAATGTTGTTTGCATGTGAAATCATGCTGCATATGCAAACAAATGACGTTTCAAAGGTCAGTATCAACTATGCTGATCAACTGAATTAAATTACTATTTAAATAATCTAATGCAGAGAGAAATTCACAGGTGTATTTTTTCTATTCAATAAAAATGAATTGCTAATGACTTGCAAACTGACAGTAATAAGAAGGAAGCACATTCACTTTTTGTTTTGGTTCTGCCTTTTCGACTTCAAAAATAATGTAAAATACTACAGCTAGTCTCAGAGCAAAAACCACAAAACTTTTTAAGGTTTTTAAGAACCATTTATAGTCTCGCATTAAAGGAAAAAGGAAGAAGAAGGGAAAAAAACAACACCAACCACTTATTTCTGTACTAAGATCTCTTTGTTGGCAGCCTTTATTCTGTCTGACTTTATTTAGTCATTTATTTATTTTAATTTTGACAAATTAATTTCTAGGTATATTTAATTTGTGTATACAAAACCTTTCAGCATAATCGCATCTAACATAAAAATATATGTGTCCAAGGCATGGACTCCACTAGACCCCTGAAGGTGTGCTGTGGTATCTGACACCAAGATGTTAGCAGCAGATCCTTTAAGTCCTGTAAGTTGCGAGGTGGGCCTCCATAGATCGGACTTGTTTGTTCAGCACATCCCACAGATGCTCGATTGGATTGAGATCTGGGGAATTTGGAGGCCAAGCCAACACCTCAAACTCGTTGCTGTGCTCCTCAAACCATTTCTGAACCATTTTTACTTTGTGACAGAAGCATTATCCTGCTGAAAGAGGCCACAGCCACCAGGGAATACCGTTTCCATGAAAGGGTGTACGTGGTCTGCAACAATACTTATGTAGGTGGTATGTGTTAAAGTAACATCCACATGGATGGCAGGACCCAAGCTTTCCCAGCAGAACATTGCCCAAAGCATCACACTGCCTCCACCGGCTGGCCTTCTTCCCATAGTGCATCCTGGTGCCATGTGTTCCCCAGGTAAGCGACGCACACACACCCGGCCAGCCACGTGATGTAAAAGAAAGCGTGATTCATCAGACCAAGCCACATTCTTCCATTGGTCCGTGGTCCAGTTCTGATGCTCACGTGCCCAGTGTTGGTGCTTTCGGCGGTGGACAGGGGTCACATGGGCACCCTGACTGGTCTGCGGCTATGCAGCCCCATACGCAACAAACTGTGATGCACTGTGTATTCTGACACCTTTCGATCAGAACCAGCATTAACTTCTTGAGCAATTTGAGCTACAGTAGCTCGTCTGTTTGATCAGCCCATACGGGCCAGCCTTTGCTCCCCACGTGCATCAATGAGCCTTGGTCACCCATGACCCTGTCACCGGTTCACCACTGTTCCTTCCTTGGAGCACTTTTGATAGATACTGACCACTGCAGACCGGGAACACCCCACAAGAGCTGCAGTTTTGGAGATGCTCTGACCCAGTCGTCTAGCCATCACAATTTGGCTAATATATATATATATATATATATATATATATATATATATATGTATGTATATGTATGTATGTATGTATGTATGTGTATATATATATATGTATGTATATATGTATGTATGTATGTATGTGTATATATATATATGTATGTATATATGTATGTATGTATGTATGTGTATATATATATATGTATGTATATATGTATGTATGTATGTATATATATATATATATATATATGTATGTATGTATGTATGTATGTAAGTTGTATATATATATATATATATATCAGATTTCAAATTCTGTCAATTTTATTACAAAATTTAAACAATAAAAAAACGCTTTGGAACTTATATGCTATTTACATGCATGCTTTCTGGAAAATCTTGGAGGAATCATGTGCTTTTATGACCTCACACCTCACATGATTAGTAGCAAACAAGCTACAGGTTGACATCAAAAATTCCACATATGAAAGATAAAAAAACTGATTTGTATCTTTCTTTCTTCCTTCCAATGTATTGTGTATTCGTCACGCCCTGCTCATTTCTCCATATATCTCACCTGCATCTTTGGCCACCAGGCCCGTATGTGGGTGAAAGGGGGTGGGGGAGCACCAGCTGTCTCTATGACCAGACATGTTGCAGAACTCCCATCGTTTCTGCTGTAACTGCTGCAGCCAGTAATGCATCACCTGCCTGTTGGGTGCCTGCACGTAGAAAGAGAAATAAAGCAGTGTGAAACCAAGGCTCTATTTTTGCTTGTTGTTTTGTGGTATAACAGCAGTCTTTGGGAGGAACAGGGTCAGGTGTGAATGCGACTGTCCCCTTTGAGAATAATCATGCTTGTTTCATTCTCAGTTCCAGTTTACAGTTCGGTGATGAAGTTGCTCTTTAACTATGAGAATCAATTACATTTAAAAACAGAAAAAAAACACTAATAAATGGTCAATGGAAAACAAGTGTCAATAATTTTAAAAACCCAAGTTCTCAGAAATGTGCTGTTTTTATTTATGTTGGTTTCATCTGGTTTTAAAAGTGTTTGATACCATTTTCAAGAAAAGTTTTGATTTAATTCCTCTAAAAATGTCATAAGGTGTAACATATTTTCCTTAAATCTTGAATACATGCGAGTGTACACATTAATATTTCCAAAAATGTTTCTGAATATATTTTTCAGCATGAAAAGATAGAATGAAATGTTAATTCATAAATACCATTACGTTTTTGGGGAGTCGCACCACATGACATTTCTTAATTAACCTCGCCTTGTCAAAATCATCAGAAATTTGAATAAACTGTGACCTTGAGGGTCTGCAGAATACTCTCTATTATATCATTTAATGTTTTATTTATTTATTTATTTTTGCATGTTGGTTGCACATGACATGAGCAGTTTTGTTCTTTTAAAAAAAATAATAATAATAAAGGATTATTCCAAACTACCTGAGGTTTTTTTTGCGAATTCCTCCTTTTACCTCATTAAAAGCAGGAATTCCCGAAAAGAAATGATAATATCATAATTATTATAATATCAGGACAGTTGTATTACCACATACTGTATATTTATTTACACAATAAAATACATTTGAATTAGAGACTAAAAAAACACTGAAAAAAGTGTTAGATTTAGTCTTGTACATCAGTCCCACATGAATCAGTTAAGCAAACATAATTTGTTCATGTAACTTCAACATCATGAAGTTATTTTAAGCGACCTAATTAAGTAGTCTCAAAGTGTATTTTATATGGCATGATTCAGACATTCAATTTCATATATTCATTCATCCGATTCCTTTTCATATATTATAGCGTCCAACAAATGAATTATAAGACTGTACTAGCTAGCTAAACTTTTAGCTAGTAATAGCACACATTAACATCTTAAATGCCAAGTAGAGATCGACCCGATACGGGGTTTTTCTATAGTCGATGCCGATTATTAGGGGTCAGGGTCAGCCGATTTTGAGATCTTGAAGTTTTCGCCTTCATTTGCATGCTAAAATGTCAAACTAATAATAAGTGGATGCACATTTCTAAACTTAAATCAGAATCGCAAATTATAGCTGATAAATAAATAATGGTTACGCATTTCAGCTGATGGTTTTGAATTGCTTGAAATATGATTGAAATCACTTAAAAAAGGAAAATACAGTTAAGTGTTTACATAAACTTTCTATAAAATTACAATAAAACCATTATAATTGTTTGCTTGGGACATGTTCTTTTAATGGTGAGACTTTTGTTTTTGTAATCAGGCTCTCAAAAATTATATAAAGATGTATATTTAGATTTATCAGCCAATATATTAACGGCTTTCGAATATAAAGAATTATCAGTATCGGCCAAAATGTTCATATCGGTGAAAATTTGGCCAATATATTAAAGCTGATAAATAATGGATTATTTCCTTCAGATGTGAACTGTTTGCCATGATGGTTTTGAATTGCTTGAAATATGATTTGAATCAACATGCAAAGTCTGTCATATCATAGGCTACATAAAATTATAATGAGATCATTATAATTGTGTGCTTGGGGCATGGATTTTAATGGTGAGGCTTTTGTTTTTGTAATCCGGCTCTCAAAAATGTTCTAAAAATGTATATTTAGATTTATCGGCCAATAAAGAATTATCGGTGCAACCCTTACATTATGCAAAGTTTTGCTTGTGGAAACTCATAATGCATTTAGTCGAGAGGTAAACAATGCTTCATTCAGTATAGGCACGCTAGGACCCGTGCCAGCTCAGATCTGTTTGAAGACATTTCCTTCAACCTAGATCCTGATAACAAAAAGCTACACCGCAGCGTCATGAGGGCCTGAAAGTGTTATGTGCAATTCAATTTTTAGAGCTTGAAGTTGAGAAAGCGTCATCCTGTTGCATTAATGAACAGATTCAGATCCGATAAACTGCGCTCCGTGTCCTGCGAGAAGACCAAACTGTTGCAGAGCTTGCAAAGCCAGCACAATTACAACAACAATCTTGTGTTATAGTCCTACATTCTCCAGTCATGAGGAAAGAACACTGATGAGTCCAGCATGTTATATTGTATCCTGACAACAGCTGAATGACTGTGTGCTTTGTGCAAATAAATATTCCCTTACATAAATATAGGACATTTATTAATGCATAGTTTTATACAGGCTATATTATACATATTGTATACTAAACATATAGGTAAAATGATGCATGCATGATGCACCAAATCATATGTGATATACAATATTTTCCCTTTAATATATTATAAAAGGGAAAAGACTAAATCATGCACAATTTTGGTTTACTGTAGATCACTTTTAAGGGTAGGCTACCCTAAGGATATCATTGTCAGTAACCACTTGTTGCAATAAGAACTTTCTCAGTCACTTTACACCGCTAAAGTGCATTAAGAAAATAGTCTTTCATAATGAAGCCAATAAATTCAGTGCTATTAATCTTTATATGGAAAACAGTTGTTTCTTATTAGCATAGGCAGATGTATAAGAATTACATACCTTCAGCAGGAACTCCTTCCCCTCGGTGTGGATCTCAAAAAGCCCCTCTTCTACCTCCATATCATAGCTGAAACAAGCATCCGCGATCTCAATGTGTCCCAGTGGAAGGGCGTCTTGAGGAGTCTTAAAGTAATACAAATAACATTTCCTGGGGTCGTACACAAACCAGCGAGTTTTGAAGCCTCTCAGGGGCCCTTTCCCTGTCAGTTTATTCAGGTAGCCGCATAATTTGGAGTTCTGCTCCTTCGTGCCATCGCAGTCGGCCACATCCAAAGACTTGGTCGCCAGGATCCGCGAATTCCTGCTGGGATTGGCAGCGCTGTCATTCTCTTCATGCATCTTTCTCTGGACTTTCGTCTCTATCAGCGCCAGCGGACACAAGTTTCCATCCGCATGACGTCACATGACTTCCATTCTCGTGCTGCTGCCGCAGAGGATGATGGGACGGGTAGTTTTGCTGCACAGCTATTGTTACTATCGGGAAATATTGTGTAAACACTAATGTGAGTAATAATAATAATTTTGGTTGCTGGTTCATAAGAAACATATTATATAGCGGAAAAACTGAATAAAATTGATATAGTATAATACAATACATAATTAATATAGCATAATAATACAAAACTAATATAAAACTATATAATATAATATAATATAATATTATATAATATTATATAATAGTTTTCTGTCAATAAAGCTTTAACCTTATGAGAGTTAAATTACTTATTAATATTGTTGGGCAAAAACATTATTATAAAAACGTTATTATTTATTATTACTAATATCATTTACATTATCATTTACATTTCATATCATATACAAAATATTTGGGCATTGTTTAGCATCTAATATCCACCCTGGACTAAATAAAATTATACAAAAATATAATAATAAATAATCAAATCAACAATAATTTAATAAAACCTAGGATATCTTCTAGGTATACATCAGGACATAGTATGCTTTTCTTTTTTTTTAAGTATTACCTAAAATATGCCTGCATATTTATATATGTATGCATACTGTATATTAATACTATAAATTAATACTATTAGTTTAACAAGGGCATTGCTTCATATCCAATACTCTTTCTGGGGTAAAATAAAATAACATAAAAATAGACAAAACTAGACAAAAATAAATTAATAATAATAATACAAATTATTTTATTTTGCTTTATTTTACTTTGTTTTGTTTAATTATTGTATTTAATTTTAATTTAATTTACAGTATTTTACTTTATTTTATTTTACTTTTTGTTTTGTTTTATTTTATTTATTTATTTATTTAATTTTACTTTATTTTACTGTTTTGTTTTGTTTTGTTTTTGTTTTATTTTGTTTTGTTTCGTTTTTATTTATTTATTTATTTTACTTTTTGTTTTGTTTTTTGTTTTGTTTTTATTTGTTTATTTGTTTATTTATTTATTTTACTTTTTGTTTTGTTTGTTTTGTTTATTTTGCCGTTGTCTCTCATGGTGACTGTTAGGGTGCGCAAAGAGATATTTCATCATGTAGTCTTAATTCAACTGGTGCTGCAGTGTTTGCTGTTTTACCTGATATGCTTGTTTTACATATGTATACTGATTATATTAACCCATTTGTGCCCAAATTTTTGTATTTTTATGCATATAGTCGTGTTAGTAGTGTCCTATGTGAACATGTTCTGCATTTATTTTCCCCAGGTTTTTTTTTTTTTCTTTCTTTTTTTTTTTTCTTGAAAATTGTATTTAAATGTGGCATCTATAGTTGCCGGGCAAATATGTTGTATGCACCCCTTCAATGTCAAAATTAGGAGGAGAACATTTGGCATCTAACTCAAAATAACTGCTTTCAACAGATCAATTGTGATCAATTGTGTATCAAAAAGTTAAATGAAATTAAATAAATAAAAGATAATCTACAGCAATTAATCCCATGCTTTAACTCTCTATCTACAGTAGAGCAGTGGAAAGATTGCTCTCTCATCTCCTCCTTTTGACAGATTTATTCCTATCGAATAAAGGTCTACTGTACAGGAGAGATGTCAGTTAAACGTTATGTTTTAGGTGGGATAATATGAAAGCAAAAAGCACTAAACACAGTATACCCCAGTTCCCCATGATATACTTACAAGTAATTTGCCTACCAGCAACTATACTTGCCGCTTAGACTTTTGACCAAGTATACAAAAAAGTAGATAAAAAAATAGATAAAATAGTAAAAATAGATCTGTTGTAAGATTTGTTTTGTTTGGATGAATTTTTTTATTTTATTTTTTTAAGTAAGTTACCTGGTTGCCTTAAAATTTTGAGTTCATTGAAATAAAAAATTTGAGTTAATACAATGAACATTTTTGAGAATTGACATCACCCTTTATTCAAATAGTATTAAAAGATTTTGTAAGCATATTGCGTAATTGTGTTTTATTTGTTATAATGCAGTGAAACTAAATTGTGCTATTTTCATGATTTATCACAACATTTTTTTTATTTATTTATGTGGTTCAGATACAATAATAATATTTTATGTTTCTATTTATTAAACCCATTTCCTTCATTGTATTAACTCGATTTTTTTATTTTAGTGAACTCAACATTTTAAGGCAACCAAGTTACTTACTTTTTAAAATTAAACCAACAATATTGTTTTACAGTGTAGAGACCTTCATGATTATGTAGATATATACACTCACCTAAAGGATTATTAGGAACACCTGTTCAATTTCTCATGAATGCAATTATCTAATCAACCAATCACATGGCAGTTGCTTCAATGCATTTAGGGGTCCTGGTCAAGACAATCTCCTGAACTCCAAACTGAATGTCAGAATGGGAAAGAAAGGTGATTTAAGCAATTTTGAGCGTGGCATGGTTGTTGGTGCCAGACAGGCCGGTCTGAGTATTTCACAATCTGCTCAGTTACTGGGATTTTCACGCACAACCATTTCTAGGGTTTACAAAGAATGGTGTGAAAAGGGAAAAACATCCAGTATACGGCAGTCCTGTGGGCGAAAATGCATTGTTGATGCTAGAGGTCAGAGGAGAATGGGCCGACTGATTCAAGCTGATAGAAGAGCAACTTTGACTGAAATAACCGAGTTACAACCGAGGTATGCAGCAAAGCATTTGTGAAGCCACAACACGCACAACCTTGAGGCAGATGGGCTACAACAGCAGAAGACCCCACCGGGTACCACTCATCTCCACTACAAATAGGAAAAAGAGGCTACAATTTGCACAAGCTCACCAAAATTGGACAGTTGAAGACTGGAAAAATGTTGCCTGGTCTGATGAGTCTCGATTTCTGTTGAGACATTCAGATGGTAGAGTCAGAATTTGGCGTAAACAGAATGAGAACATGGATCCATCATGCCTTGTTACCACTGTGCAGGCTGGTGGTGGTGGTGTAATGGTGTGGGGGATGTTTTCTTGGCACACTTTAGGCCCCTTAGTGCCAAGTGGGCATTGTTTAAATGCCACGGCCTACCTGAGCATTGTTTCTGACCATGTCCATCCCTTTATGACCACCATGTACCCATTCTCTGATGGCTACTTCCAGCAGGATAATGTACCATGTCACAAAGCTCGAATCATTTCAAATTGGTTTCTTGAACATGACAATGAGTTCACTGTACTAAAATGGCCCCCACAGTCACCAGATCTCAACCCAATAGAGCATCTTTGGGATGTGGTGGAACGGGAGCTTCGTGCCCTGGATGTGCATCCCACAAATCTCCATCAACTGCAAGATGCTATCCTATCAATATGGGCCAACATTTCTAAAGAATGCTTTCAGCACCTTGTTGAATCAATGCCACGTAGAATTAAGGCAGTTCTGAAGGTGAAAGGGGGTCAAACACAGTATTAGTATGGTGTTCCTAATAATCCTTTAGGTGAGTGTATATATGTCAACAAAAAATACGTATTAGTAACATGAAAATGACCTTTCTTTGGTAGGTTTTGACTTTGCCATGCTTCCTGGAAGTAGGGGTATGAAATTAGCAGCCTCATGTGACAGGAAGGAAGTGAATACCTTTCTTTTTCTTCCTTGAAATCCTTTATTTGGTTGTTTGCTTGTATGTCGTTGAGACATAAAACATGGATAACATCTAGAAAAATACTTACAAAAGGAAAATGACATTTGGCCTTAAATATGTCTATTTAATTTAGTTTATTTTATTTAATTTAGTCTGAGTTGAATGTTAATTTGTCACGTCCAGACTCTGTCTGTAACATACATATTACCTACGTTGTATATTAAAACAAAATATATAGACTAATAATTTAACAACAACCAAATATACAACAGCACTTAGCGTGCATGTTTTCAGATGCATCACAATATGTGATCGCACATAATTGTGATGTTTTTCTTACATCATGATCTCAAATTCCAGTAAAAGCTGACTTTCCTACATCATCCCATCGACTGGGATTACCGGAAACATGAATAATACAGATGAATTACATTAGAAGAGACTGATCCTACCCAGGGAATGAAAGTGATCCTCGCATCAGGAAGAGTCATACGAGTGAGACCAGAGGACTAGCCTATATGATTCTACTCTCATCTCATGTGACACAGACCATTAATGCTTTTGACCTTCGGCAAAAAGTCTGACTACCAGGGCCTCCATATCTCGGAATCTGACATTCTGCCTGTTAGAATGAATGAAACATTAACTTTCGTTTGTTAAACTGTTTCCATGCCCCCAAAATATCTGTGGTTGCCATGGCTGCCACTCTGTCAGTTTGTTTGAGATGAAAAGTGAGAGGGAAACACTTTGGTTTCCTGCACCACGAGCCGCTCTGTGAGGTTTCCTGAAGGTGACATCTGTTGAAACCTATGACACAAGTCACATTACAAGCTTTGTTCAGCATTGGAAAAACAGTAATAGAAAAAAAAAAAAAAATTAAAACATTGTTTATTTCACATAAACAATTACGGCAACACTTTACAATGAGGTCCAATTAGTTACACATTAACTAACAATGAGCATTCTTGCAGTATTTATTCATCTTTGTTAAGTTTAGTTAATTGTTTATTATACCGCAGTTTTCATTGTTAGTTCATGTTAACTAATGTATGTTAACAAATGATACCTTACTGTAAAATGTTACCACAATTTCTTACTTCCAGTGTCATTTGTATTTCTTTTCTTTTTGTTGAAATCCATTACTGTGTCTACCACCAATGATCTTTCAGTTTGTTTTGTTATTCTTTTATTCTTTTGGCGCTTCTCTTAAAAATTCAAATTTTTAAAGGCACACAAATCTGCAGACAGACGTAACTGTCACTCTGACATTCTCCGCTGAAAACAGACGTCTGACCTTTCTGAAATGTCACAATATTCCTTCACAGCATCTCACTGATAAGTGTCTTTTTCCCCTTTTACCTTCAGTGTAAGCGTCTGGCCTCAAATCTCTGAGGTCCAAGTGTGTCATTCGACAAAACGTGTAATTTGAGTCCCTCTGATGACTTTAACAATGAATAACCGATGCCAACGGGTTAATATAGCTAATCACATCAATAAAACCCTACTCATTTTATATTATTTCATGCTTTTTTTAGTCATGAGGATGCCGTATTTTAGCCTGCTCTCTCTTGTTTGTTTACAGTTTCTTACTATATTAGCAAATTTAGATGAGCACAAAAAAATGGAAATATAATATCAAATCAAATCACCTTTATTTATATAGCGCTTTTTACAAGTCCAATTGTTTCAAAGCAGCTTCACAGTGTTAACAGGAAAATAATGCAACAGAATTTGTACAGCCGTTCTGGTGAAACGGTGATGTTATCCAGCTAATTTCAAGTATCATATAGTGTCAATGCGGGCAGATCGGTAATATAGATGAAATTTAGGTGTCTCCAACTGAGCAAGCCAAAAGCCAGAGGCAACGGTGGCAAGGAACCAAAACTTCTTCAGGGTCAGAATGGAGAAAAAAACCTTGGGAGAAACCAGGCTCAGTCGGGGTGCCAGTTCTCCTCTGGCCGACGAACAAACAGTGTATGATTATAATTCTGGCAACATAGCAGGTCTTAATTCATATTAGGTAAATAGATATTCGTAAGATTATTCGAAAGATTGGAGTCGTCACGCCGAAGACGGGTTTAATGAGGATGTCGTGTCGGTGCGGCATTTACAGGGGGGAGTTTATTTGACGCTCTCTGCAGACATTTATAGCATAATAGCATCTTGTCTTTATTTATTTATTTATTCATTCAGTTGTTTATTATTTTTGATTCATTTTATTTGACATAATGTATCATTCCTGTTACTATTATATGTCCCCATTTAAAATAATAAACTACTGCAAAAAATAAGTTGTAATGGCAATGACATATCCTGACCTCAGCCAAAGGAAACCGGAGGCCCTCTCTGCTGCAACAATTATCAAGATCTCCTTACTGAGTTAGGACTCAAGGATGTGCCTTCCCACATTTGGAATTGTGATGAGACAGGAGCGCAGGACCATTTTCTATCAGCCACTGTGATTTCAGAGGTGGGGAGTGCCTGCTACAAGGTCACATCAGGCGAAAAGGGGGAGAGGACAACAGCTTTGGCCAGCTTTAAAGTCCCAGTGAACTGGAAGTAGCAAGTGAGTTTTCTTCAGTGCTGTGACGTATTTCCAAGTGAAACGGAATATTGAATAGAGGGCAGGGTTTTACTTCAGCGCTCCTCCTCTCCATCTCTCGACTCATAGCAGACTAACGGTTGGAGGGGAGTGGTTATGCATTTTCAAACCTAAGCCGTCAAACTGACATCATCTGAGAAGGAACACCATTTCCAGACCGGGAGTTACTTTTCAGATTTTGATTAAAGATTACCATGACAAACATTTTTTTTTCTGTGCATTATTCTGTGCATGGATTAATTGTTCACCCTAAGACCTTTCATATGTGCTAACAAAGTAAATAGGGTCAATTTTGATTTCATGAGGACTTTAATGCTTCAGGGGACTACGCCCCTCTCTTGATCATCTTTAAAGCCAAGAGGCTAAAAGCAGAGTGGCTTTATAATGTTACCCCCAACACAGTGGTGAAGGTGTCCGATAACAGCTGGATAACAACTGACCTGTTTTTGGATTGGGGGAAACAGTTTGTGGACATGCTCCCTAAGGATGACCTCAGACCACATGTGCTGCTGCTAGACGGCCACACCAGTCATGTATTCAACATCGAATTCCTGAGGCTCATGCAGTCACATAGGGTACATGTGGTGTGTTATCCTTCCCACCCACTGTCTGCAACCAGCGGACAGGTCCCTCTTTAAGTCCCTGAAACATCACTGGAATGAGGAGGGACGGAGCTTCATGCGGCTAACAGGTGGGCGAAAGGGCATGGAGGAGCTGGCTTCAGAGGGACTGGAATGTACCCAGTAAATTCCATGGCCATACACCCCAATGTGTATGAGCCAAGTTTGACCACTGAAAGGCCACTGGAGCCTGAAGGAAGACCACAGGAGCATGAACAGCTGGAGTTGCCAGAGATGCCTGATTGGATTGGGGCAGAAGTGTCAGTAGGGGAGGATACCACTAACAGAGGCCACGGTGAGGTGTCTTTCTCCACACTAATTTCAATTCCAAAGAGAGAGAGAGAGGCCAGACGAGAAAGAGGTCCAAACCACCCTCTAACCACCTAACCAGTGACGAACATTTTTCATACATTGCCTCAAAAAAACAAACAAACAAAGACTGCCAAAAAAAAAAAAAAAAAAAAAAAAAAAGTTGGAGGGTACAAGCTTGGATGGCCAGGACAAGAGCAATATTTGTAAAGCAAAATTGGAGATGAAAATGATCCCAAGAAGACAGAGGACTGGATCATGTGCACTGTTTGTGAGGACTGGTTCCATGAGACGTGTGGCGAGGAGAATGGCATCATTGAAGACGGGGAGGCATTCACTTGCACAGGCTGTATTGATGCGTAGACTAACCTACCATACAAAAAGCAGTAATGAAATTTAGTGTTAAATGAATAAGCCTATAAGATGATATCTTCATGAAGGTTCCTCTTTTTTGTTTAAAATGTAAATTTATACAAAAATAAATTACATTAAATGCTAAATATTGTGGGCAGGCGAAAGGGAGGGAGGGATAAGGTGAAACTGTTGTCCCTTAAAAAGGGATGTTTATTATTGTTGTTTTTGTTGTTTATATTGTAATGCTAGATTACTGTAATGCTCTACTGGGTGGTTGCCCTGCTTGCATAATAAACAATCTCCAGCTGGTCCAAAACGCAGCAGCTCAAGTTCTTACTAGAACCAGGAAGTATGACCATATTAGCCCGGTTCTGTCAACACTGCACCTGCTCCCTATTAAACATTGTATAAATTTTAAAATTTTGCTTATTACTTTCAAAAATAACTAAATGGTTTAGCTCCCCAGTACTTGAGCGAACTCTTAACCCATTATACTCCATCATGTCTATTGCGGTCTCAAAATTCTGGCCAGTTGATAATACCTAGAATATCAAAATCAACTGCAGGCGGTCGATCCTTTTCCTATTTAGCGCCTAAACTCTGGAACAGTCTTCCTAGCATTGTTCGGGAAGCAGACACACTCTGTCAGTTTAAATCTAGACTAAAAACGCATCTCTTTACTATGGCATACACATAAAACATTATCAATTTCTATTATTCAAATCAGTAAATGATTGTTAGGCCGCATTAACTAGGTCAGCCTGAACCGGGAACACTTCCCATAACACCTGATGTACTCGTTACATCATAAGAAGAATGGCATCTACGCTAATGTTAGTCTCTCTGTTTATCCCGAGGTTTACTGCAGTCAGCCGGATCCGGGCTGTATCCAGATCAGATGGTGGACCAGCACCTGGACATGACCAACGCATCCCTGAAATGTCTGCAGAGAACATGTCAAATAAACTCCCCCATGTAAATGCTGCATCGACACGACATCCTCATTAAACCTGTCTTCGGCGTGATGACTCCAATCTTTCTAACAATCATACGAATATCTATTTACCTAATATGACTTAAGACCTGCTATGTTGCCAGAATTATAATCATACACTGTTTGTTCATCGGCCACAGGAGAACTGGCACCCCGACTGAGCCTGGTTTCTCCCAAGGTTTTTTTTCTCCATTCTGACCCTGAAGGAGTTTTGGTTCCTTGCCACTGTTGCCTCTGGCTTTTGGCTTGCTCAGTTGGGGACACCTAAATTTCATCTATATTACCGATCTGCCCGCATTGACACTATATGATACTTGAAATTAGCTGGATAACATCACCGTTTCACCAGAACGGCTGTACAGCCGAATCAAATTCTGTTGCATTATTTTCCTGTTAACACTGTGAAGCTGCTTTGAAACAATTGGAAAGGTGATGAAAGGTGATTTGATTTGATATTGTTATAGTGTATTTAATTCATTAGGCCTACACTTGACCAGTTGTTTAAAGTGTTTGAGTTGAGTGTCCCAGTTTGACAGTAGTGCCTGGGAAAATGTGGTTTGGGGTCAGTGTGTGTTTGAGGAAGAGTCATCTTAAGTTTATTTTTCATCTCTGTTTTTTTGTGTTTATTTAAAATAAGACAAATCTGATATTATTTAAATCTTCTATCTGTTATTTAACAGTTGAGATGGTTCTTTAATGCTGATCTAACAGCAGAAGACACGAGCCATGGTTTAAATCACAGTTGTGCAGGTGGGGTGTGTTATAACACTGCGTTACAATGAGCCCCTATTAAAATTGTAAGAAAAAAGGTCCAAATTGTGAGATAAAAAGTCTCAATTACCATTTGTAGTTTTTATTATACTATAATATCCGAGACAAAAAAATAAAAATACTCTTACCCACCAAATCTTTGAACGGTAGTTTCAGGAAATCGATCTGTTAAATATGTTGTTTATCTGAAGTAATGATTCACTTAACTGAGTCATTTAAAGTGAAATTATATGCAGAAATGAATTTGGCACAACAGAAAATATTTGCAAACTGATTAACACTTAGGCTTATTAGTCACAAGAACAAACCACATTTTCATCATTACAGGGAGTTAGGAAGAATGTGGGTGTCTACGGTCTTAAAGCTGAAAATAAAAGGTGTTCTCTTTTTGTGCCTCATGGAAGAAATAAAACTGGGGTTAAATTGCACAATTTACATTTTTTGGTGAACTAGGCTATCTCTTAACATGTTGGTTGAATACCATAACATGCAAGTGATTCACCAATACCAAATAAGGAACTCAAGTACAGTCCCTAAACTATCCCTCCAGTCAAATATCAAACAGCTGATATGAGTACAGTGATGGTAAAGCCACCGCAGAGACACTGGGTGGAAGGTCTCAGGAAAAACCTGTCCACCAGCGTGACACACACTGTTTCTGAGGAGGCTGCTGTCCCACGTGTGAGGGGTGGGGAGAACAGATCAGACCAGCCTTGGGCAAAAACCACAAAAATACAGTACACACACTTTAGCCCTGATGAATCAGTTATTGATTCTGTGCGGGGTTGCCACACTGACAACCTCTTTACCAACTTATGTGTTTGGGGAGACTGATTTACACAAAACTGATTTAAAAACTGATATCAAAAATGTAGTATTATATTATATTAATTATATATATGAAATATATATATATGAAATACATATTTAAATAAATATACATTTGGATACTTATACCACACTTAAAATTTACTGAATTAATAATATAATATAATATAATATAATATAATATAATATAATATAATATAATATAATATAATATAATATAATATAATTCTATTAATATAATATATATATATATATATATATATATATATATATATATAAATTATAAAATATATATAAAAATCATAGATACATAAGTAAATTGAATTTCTTTAGTTTATTTATAAATTATAAGTTATTAATTATTATATTATATTATATTATTAATTAAGTAAATTGTATTTCTTATATATATATATATAATTATATATATTAATATTATATATATTATATATTAATTCATAAATAATTTATATATATATATATATATTTTATATATATAAAATTTTTATATATAATATATATATATAATATATATATAATAAATATAAATATATATATATTATGTAAATATATATATATATATATATATATATATATATATATATATATATATATATATATATATATATATATATATATATATATATATATATATATATATATATATACACACAATTTTTACAAATTAAAATATTTGTATTTATTTTATTTATTATTATTTGTAAAAAATATAGATAAATAAGTAGGCCTAAATAAATTATATTTTACTTGAAGTTTAATAAAATTCATTATATTATAAATTAATAATATAAAAAGTATTAATTTATATTATATTAATACTAAATTGTACTTTTTAAATGTGGTCTACGTGTCCACACATTTATTTATTTATTTAAATTTCTTTCTGTGAAATGATTTGTTTGAAAAAACAAGCTGTTGTTTTTGTTTGTTTGTTTAATGCCACTTGGCTTAATATTTTGTATCTAATGCAATGACATTCAGACATTAAGAATAGCCTAGGGGTACACAAATATGATTTATGGACATTGTATTAGAAGTATCACAATTGTGTTTGGGCTATGCAGTTTCTTGAAGTTTACACGATTTCCTGCAAGTAGACTACACAACCCACCGATACAAACAGAAAGTGTGTGTGTGTGTGTGTGTGTGTGCAGTGAGACCACATTTCTTTCCTCTGTGCGTTCCATTTCTCTTCAGGAAACTGTAAGCTGTGATCTGTAGACGAATGTTTGGGTTTTTTCCTTCCCTCCCTCGCGCTGTCGTTCATCCGTGAGCTGAGCGTCTTACCCTCTGTGTAACACTCTCTTTTTCCAAACCCAGTGTGGAACAATGTGTGAGATGAATGTCAGCAAGGTATAACAGTCAACACACCTTCATAATGTTCTTCAGAAGTGTATCAGGCGTGTGAGAGACTGAGGACAGTTTTAATCTTGAGCAACATGACACTCAAATCACACTGCACGCATCTACGCGCACCGACAGGTACGTCTCTGCCATTCCATACTGTAGGTGATGGTTTGAAGGAATTTGAATCTACAGTTATTATTTTTGTTATTTTAGTGTATCCGTGGCACAGCCTAACTAGTTATACAATGAAGTACTCAGTAATAATAATTATCTACATGTAATTATATGGTTAGGATTAGGGTTTGGTCATAGTTATAAGCAATTATGCATAATGTATAATTACTACCGTAACTAAATGTAACGTGTAATGTGTAACATGGATATTGTAAAATAATTTGTTACTTAAGTAGCTATGTTATACGTGTAATGCTTGTGAATATAGCAATAAAAAAAGTGATTACATTTAAATTAAATGACTTAAAAAGGAACAAACAAACAAACAAAAAGAGGAACCTAACAATTGGTCTCCTATGGAAGACAAAAGTACAGTGAAGTGAACTGATGGTATTACAATTATATATTCATAGGATCTCTATGGACCAGCGGACACTGCAAAAGACAGTACAGCTCTAAATCGCAGCTTAACTACCTCACAAGAACACATCCGATGGACCAGAGGAGGCCCAAACCGCAAAGGTTCCACTTCTGCCTGGTGTTTCGCTTAAAGGTAGGCCTACATGACATGGGCCACTTGAATCACTTCACACCAGAATGTTATTGCCAATCAGTCAAGGTGATTTTTAGTGGATGTATGAAGTCAGGTCATCTCTTTTACACAGCTGTAGGCCTATCACTTATAATGTGATCTAATTTGGGCTTCTGAGATCATCTAAAAAATTACAATATGTGGGCTGGCGAGCGTAGATACAGCGATACACGAAATTCATGGGAAATGTACATGGCCTCAGGAGGTTTCGCTTTGCCTGCGAAAGGTGCCTTGTGTGGTAAAATATAACCACGCCGAACCGACTCGGCTCTGGCATGATAAACAAGAACAATGGCTCTGTTGAAACTGCCACAGGTGTTTTATGACGTCGCTGGGAAAATAGGCAAATGAGACTGTCGGTGAGGACCTGCAGCGTTTAGGGCTGGTGGCATTGGACGTCGTGTGCGTCGTCTCATCTGCCTTTCTATACTGACACAGGACCGCGTGAGGATGGACCACAGCCAGCCTGGAGGAGAAGTCCAGGAAAACACGGAGAGCAGACTCAGGGAACTGGCCCTGAAGTGGTTTACAGAGACCCAGGCGCCTTTAATTCTCCACAATGGCAACTTCCCGGAATGGTTCCAAGGATTTATCAGCAGAAAGTAAGAAATGCTTCTGAGAAACAAGCGTTTAGAACAGGCAGCAGGCTGTTTTAAATCTGTTAAGTGATGTTACGACAGCTTTATCCTAGCATAAAATACCAATTCTTCCAAGAAAAACCTTGTTAATTTCAGAAGGTGTCTTGTAGTTTAAAAATATGGGGTGATTGGTAACACTTTACAATAAGGTCTCATTTGTTAACATTAGTTAATGCATTAACTAACAATGATAGGCTACATATATGCTTTACAGCATTTATTAACTTAGTTGGTTACATTATTTTTTACAGTGTCTTTGTTAGGCCTACTTGTATTTACTATAGTAATGCAACTAACCTTAACTACACACCTAACCCTAACCCTATAGTGTGTACATGTAGTTAGTTATTACTCAATACTTAACTATATAATATTACACTGTAACACGGACACCTTAAAATAAAGTGTAACCCTTTATTTTTAGTTGACATATTGTTACAGTGTAATTACACACACAAGTACAGAGTAATATTAGGATGTACTGACTATAGGGTTAAGTTTAGGTTAGGGCTTGGATTAGGGTTAGTTACTAATAATGCATAATTTGCCGTTATTACTAAAGTACATGTAACGTGTAAGAACATCACCTTAAAATAAAGTGTCACCAAAATGTTCATGTTTATGTTAGTTCATTAACTAATGTTTACTTTTGATCTTAAATAGTAAATGTTGAGATTCTTTTAAATAAGATTAATAAACGCTGTAGAAGTGTTTTTCTTTCTTTGTTCATGTTAACTAATGTATTTAACTAATGTGACTAATGAAACTTTATTGTAAATATTGGCATGCATGGAATGTTTTCATTCCACAAAAGGTTCTTTATAGTGAAAAAGGTTTTTAAAATGTTCTTTACACTAAAAAAATAGTGTTCTTTTAAAGGGATAGTTCACCCAAAAATGAAAATTCTGTCATCATTTGCTCACCGTTATGTTGTTCCAAACCTGTATGAGTTACTTTCTTCTGTTGAGCATGAAAGAAGATATTTTGAAGAATGTTGGTAACCACACAGTTGATGGGCCCTATTGACTTGTAGTCAGTGGCTACTGTCAACTGTCTGGTTACCAATTTTCATTTTTGGGTGAACTATCCCTTTAAGAACTGTTCATTGAAAAGTGGTACCACGCGAGTGTACCACAGTTTTGAAATGTTCGTAATCTCATAATATTATGCAAGCAGTATTCAAAGTTGGAACTCTATCATAATTTTTCATGGTGTCGTGTTTCACAGGGATGCAGAAGAGCATCTGAAAGACAAGGAACTGGGCTGTTTCCTCATTCGGCTCAGTGATAAAGCCGCTGGATACATTCTTTCATACAAGTAAGTACTTGGAAACAAAATAAGTGCTGGGCTGTCATTAGTAATTTTCCGGCGTACCATTTAGCATTGTTCTTTTCCTCCCAAATGACTCAGCTAATAACCAGATGTTTGCATTTTCTGGTGTTGATCTTTAGCTTGTGATGTCAAACATTCTTAAAATGATATCAGAATGTTTTGAATAAATTCATTTTTTTCCACTGAATTTTCACTGAATTGCAAATAATTGTTTTTCAGAGGTCGCGATCGATGTCGGCACTTTGTCATCAATCAGAATAAAGATGGACGCTTTATTGTGACGGGCGATACAGAGATGCACGACACCCTCACTAGCCTCATTGAATATTACAAGACCAGCCCCATTGAACCATTTGGAGAATATCTGACACTCTCATGTTTTGAGGTGAGTTTGTACTGTATATATAGCCTGCGCATTTATAATAGTGCTGTAAATTCGATTAATCGCGATTAATCACATCCAAAATAAAAGTTTGTGTTTACATAATATGTGTGTGTACTGTGTATAATTATTATGTATAAATACACACACATGCATGTATATAGTAAAGAAAAATGTGTTCTATTTATATACAAAATATTTATAAATTATATAAATATTATATATATATATATATATATATATATATATATATATATATATATATATATATATATATATATATACAGTATATATGTGCAAATATACACACACGTGTATTATGTAAACAAACTTTTATTTTGGATGCGATTTAATCAGTTTGATAGCACTAATATATATTTTAATTTAAAAAGAAAAATTATTTAAACATTAGCATTCAAAGGTTTTGGGGTCAGTAAGATGATTTTTAAAGAAATTATTCAGCAAGGATGCATTAAATTGATCAAAGGTGTCAGTAAACACGTCTAATGTCACAAATGATTTCCATTTCAAATAAACGCTGTTCTATTTAACTTTCAAAGAATCCTGAAAAAATGATCACGATCACAAAAAAATATATTAAGCAGCACAACTGTTTTCAACATTGATAATAATAATAATAATAAAATGTTTTAAATCACAATATTAGAATGATTTCTGAAGGATCATGTGACACTGAAGACTGGAGTAATGATGCTGAAAATACAGAAATAGTTTTTCAAATAAAAAACTGCAATAATATGTCACAGTATTTCTGTTTTTACTGTATTTTCAATCAAATAAATGCAGCCTTGGTGAGATAATCTTTTAAAATTATTATAAAAATCTTAATTACCCCAACTTTTTAACGATGTATAAGGCAAGCATATTACCATGTGCCATTGCATTTCTAAACTTTTTTTTATTTTGTGTTGCAGTCTTCCACAAGCGAGCTGTATGATGTAATTCACTTTGACATGAGGGAAAAGCCAGGAGTGAGTGTTAGAGCCATGAAGGATATTTGGGACGATCGGCGTATAAAACATGACACAATGCAACCTCCTGCCTTGCCACCCAAGGGCAACAGAAACACAGCGGTATGTCACATTTGCTTATTTAATCATTTTAATTCAATTTGAAATAATAGTGTTGTAAGTCATTTTAATAGTTATTTTCATTAATTATTTGATTGATTGCTTTGATTAAATGTAGTTATTTATTTAGTGTATAATTGTGTGTAAATGTGGTCCCACTTTATATCAAGTGTCTTTACTGTGTAATAGCTTATAAATTAATAATTTAATAAAAATAAAAAATACATGTTTTTAAATTGTACTTATATTTACACTGCTGACCCTTCCTTGACACCCTAACCAAGCCTTAAAGGAGTAGTTCATAATGGCAGTGATGGGGTCCATTGAGTTTAAAGCTCAAAAAAGCACATCCATCCATCATAAACATACTCCACATGACTCCGGGGGGTTAATAAAGGCCTTTTAAAGTGAATAAATGGGGTTTCGTAAGAAAAATATCCATATTTAAAATTAAAAAGTATAATATAAAAGTAAAATATCTAGCTTCCACCAGACCAGTATTCTGAAAGTCATATACACCTAGGATGGCTTGAGGGGGAGTAAATCATGAGGTAATTTTCATTTTAAAGTGAACTACTCCTTTAAACCTACCCATACCACCAAACCTGTCCCTACCCCATAACACCTCAATAGTGGAAAATGCTTATTTTACAGTGTGCTTGTTACATGTTACATGTAATTACTATAGTTATAACATGCAATTTACTAACCCTAAACCAAATCCTATTCCCATAGTAAGTACATGTTGTTAATCATTATTACTCAGTACTTAAATGTCTAATTACACTGTAACAATGACACCTTAAAATAATGTGTAAGGGGCTGTTCACACTGAGTGTGTTTTTTCATTCCACTACACTACTTTTCCACTATTTTCCTATGCAAACGTGCTAGACGGACGAGTCTGACCATTGCGTCTTTTACAGCATCTTGCGCATAACACGGTGCTTAAGTTAAAATAAGCTCAACCTTTAAAATATGCATCTCGAGACCTTTCAGTTTTGCCCGATTCCACTGCCCGCGTCTCGCATTTTTTTAAGCAAAAACGCGTCCTGTGTGAACCAGCCCTAACCATGTTTTGCAATACAACATGAAAAGTTAAAGTACAGTAAGTAGTTAACTCTTTCCCCGCTTATGACATCATTTTCCATCTCTCCGTGTTTTCACTGTTATACGGTAGGGGGTACCATGACAAATCTTCTGAAAGAGTACTGAATCTCCTGATCAAAACACATGAAAGAAGATGAAGAACCAAGTGATGTCATATGTAATTATATGCATATGTCAAATAATGCGATCACCAACTTAATACACCAAGTTTAATACAGCATATAAATCAAAACTGCCTAACGTTACTGAATGACGACCCAGGACGAGTTACAGGACTGTGAAGCTTTGGGGGTGTTGATGGACTCGATTTACTCCATCTGTTTTGATCATCGCTCTGAATCCGATCTGGATGTAGTCTTTGACACAAACATGATTTTCTCAGCTTTTTGCTCAAAATGTTGGTTTTTTTTTATTAAACTTACCCAATACCCACATTCATGTGTTGATAAAGAAAGAATGCATGAAGCTAGAATAAAACAGGGCTTTTTGATTAAAAGCAGATCTTTCATTTGATATTGTGGCGAGGCGAGGGACCGTGAGAGCAGGCCGGTGGCGAATATTAATGAGCGTCAGCTGTGCGCCACACCGGTCTCGTCTCATGGAGGAGTGACGGGAGTATAAAAGGAGGAGCGACAACAGTGCAAGACGAGAGAGGACCAGGCCTGGATTTTATGTTGTGTTTTTGTTTTGTATGTAGGCGGCAGTCGGCTGTGAGGGGCTGCCGCCATTATTGTGTTTTGGGTTTTGTTTTGTTTTAGGCGGCAGTCGTCCGTGAGGGGCTGCCGCCGACATTATGCTTTGTTTATTTTGGATTAAAGTTTTTAAATGTCAAAAAAAAAAAAACACAACATAAAATCCAGGCCTGGTCCTCTCTTGTCTTGCACTGTCGTCGCTCCTCCTTTTATACTCCCGTCACTCCTCCGTGAGACGAGACCGGTGTGGCGCACAGCTGACGCTCATTAACATTCGCCACCGGCCCGCTCTCACGGTCCCTCGCCTCGCCACAGATATATTGCATGTTCAGACATTCATACAACAAAATATACTGGGGGCCACGAAATATTTGGTGAAAATTATGCTGGCGGTAGCTGGCGACTTTTTAAAAAAAAAAGCTGGTGGGGAAAGAGTTAAAGATATCTAATATAAAGTGTGACTGTAAATGAAAGTGCTGGCTGTGGCTTCACATCTGGATAATTATAATTGCCATCCACAGGCAGTACCTCCAATGCCAAGGAAAGGCCTTCCTCTGAAAGCCGACTCATTGGATGCAAAGTCTAACACAGAAAGTGTGCTGTATACGACAGTAGACCTGCAGAAGCCCAGAGAAAGAGTCAGAACGTCACCAGAGGGCAAAGACATTTCACTTACCGCTAGAAGGGAAAGCCCTGCCACAAACCAAGGAACCATTTACTCCGAGCTCATAGTGCCGAACTACAGAAGTCAATCCCTGCCGGTCCTGGATGACGACTGTGAAGAAGAAGGACACTTTAATAAAAGAAGCCAACTGCAACTCTCTTCCCACGTACAGAGGGAACAACTCAACAATCCCACCACCAACATGTTGCCAGGTCTTAGCAACAGCCTTGATATACTATGTAATTCATCACTGTATGAATTAGCCGGAACACCTGGCAACCAAAACATGGCGGGGATGAGAATGTCAAAGGTCAGTGCGCAGGAAAGCGATGCTACGTATGCCGAAGTGCCTCTTGAACCCGTTCGGAATCGCTTCCTGGTTGACGACACGTACGAGCAGATTCCCGACTCACAACCTACAGCGAGAGCAGAGGAGAATTCACACACTAATACCTATGAGACGCTAACAGGCTTAAAACCGAAGCAGATTATTCCTGCCCGTGCCAATAAGGTGAGTGTTGGTGGGATATTGGTATAAAATTGCATTTTAATCCTTTAATAAAGATTCTTAGTGGAATGCAATATTAAGAGATAGTTATAGAAGATTATCTTATAATATTTGTAATAACATACCTGTTGTTTCCTGTAGACTGATAAATGGAAATGGCTGTCCCCGGAATTCTGGAAAAAATAACTTCTTCATCCACGGATAAACATCATAAAATTACACTAATAGATAACTGTTAACAAAAACTACTTCAAGCTATTTCTGATGATTGAATACTATAATAGTACGGTTTTATTTTTCACCATATATGTGGGATTTGTGTATGTGTATCTGTGAAATATTTTAATTTTTCTATGTTAAAAGAATATTTATTAACTTAATAAACACACATATCTGAGTGTCTCTTTCTCTTTGACAACAAGCTAGAATCACCCTCAGTAGTTCACTGTCTACCTAGTTTCATTCTTGTTAGTCATGTGACTGGTGTATCACATGAAGGCCCTTGTGAAAAAGAAGCGTGCTTAATTGTATAGAATGTGCAGTACTTAATATATAAACTTAAATAATAATACATTTTCATTCGATTGTAAATAACATGCAATTAAGGGCCCTATTTTAATGATCTGAGCGCAAGTGCATGTAGGGCATGTCCGAATCCACTTTTGCTAGTTTAACGATGGAAAAAATGGTCGGCGCGCCAGGCGCACGGTCCAAAATCGTTGTACCTAGTCTCTTAATGAGTCATGGGTGTGTTTTGGGTGTAACATGCAATAAACCAAGTCTCATCTCCCATTCCCTTTAAAAGCCAGTCGTGCTCGCACCATGGCGGATTCGCTATTTACATGGCAGAATTTGCGAGTGGAAAGACTTCTCCAGAGAGGAATCCTTTTGTTTTTAATATTTAAAAATGTTTGTGTGCTGCTGCTCATCCTTGCGTGTAATAAGCAGAGTGTACGTGTGTTGTGCACCCGCCTATAGGCGCATATTATTACTGTGCCCTTTAAATAACACAAAAAATACTGCGCTATTGACTTTAGACCAGGTTTCAGTTGGTCAATGGCGCAGTCATTTTCAGTTGACTCAAAATAGCAACACGCCAACAATGCGCCTGAACACACCTCTTTTTCAGACCAGCACGCCCATGGGCAAACAGATGGGTGCAAGTGCATTTGCTATTTAAACAACATGGGACTGAACATGAAAATGATAACTGCGTCAGGCTGAAACTAGCAAAAAACACTTGCATCGCGCCTGACGTTGCATTGCGCCGACATTCAGTGTCCGACATTCAGTTCATTCTTAAGTATATTAAAAGTAGTTTTAAAAGGATGCTAAAGAGTACATCTTTCTCACAATGGGGGTGGAGGTCAGGATCAGAAAACATCTGAGTATGAGCTGTGTGGATTGGGTAGACTAGACAAATGTCATTACACCAACATGTCTCACCCGAAATAATAGCTGCCCTAATTCATTTTGATGTTGAGTCATATTTGATATTATTGCAATTCAGTTAGGGATGTGAGAGTATGACTCTTTTGAAAAGAAGATAAACACTTAATTTATGTATAAAATGTTATTATTTTGAAAGGTCAGATTTGAGGCCTTACTTTGAGTTTTAGTTGTTGTTTTTTGCCACCACTAATAGTAGGCCTGCACAACATTTCTTGTCTCATTCCAACTTGACCATGAATATAATTATTAATACACAGTGTGGGAATTGGAAGCTGTTAAAGTTTACAGTCTTCCAAATTACATTACTTGACAATAACAGAGACCATCTGTGAAGGTGCACATCTGCCTTTATGAGAGTTGGTGCAACTGCTGGAACCATGATGTGTTCTCTTTCATGGACTTTCACTGAGGATTAATAGTGTCAAATGACAGATTTCCAGTAGAAACACTTCACACATGCAAATAAGTAGTTTAACTGAGGCTAAATACATCTATGCCTGTGTAAACATATCTCACAATTATTTCGGACACCAGACATCATGAATTACGCTTATGGTGCGTTCAAGTCCTCCAGGAAAGTTCATATTTACAGGTTGGGAAGTCGTAATTTTCTACAAAAATAACATTAAAAATCAACAATGAAACAATGATTAAATCGGGTGTAAGCCTATTCAGTGTTATGCTTTCATTTAATTTAGATTAGTACAGAGATTTAATAATAGATAATTACAAATATAATGTAACAGAGGTCCTATTACCAGTCAAATGATTGAGGTTTATATTTCCTTGCTAAGCTAACAGCAATTAACCAGCTAATGGATTTTATAATTGTTACATTTACATATTTGGCAGACGCTTTTATCCAAAGTGACTTACATTGCATTCAAGGTACACATTTTCACATTTTGTCAGTTCTTGCTTTCCCTGGGAATCGAACCCATGACCTTGGCGTTGCTAGTGCCACGCTCTTATTGTTTGAGCTACAGCCATTGTTAATATTGTTAATAAATACTTATACAACTAGCTATACTCATTACATGACAGAAGTGAGTCACATAAACTGCTTTGGCTTTCTTTTTAATCATCAATGGTGATTGCTAAGCTATTAGCAACCAGTTAACTGATTTAGCTTACTGTATACTGATTTAGCTTACTTTCCTGTAGCTCAAACAGTAAGAACGTGACGCTAGCAACGGCAAGGTCATGGGTTCGATTACCAGGGAAAGCAAGAACTGACAAAAATGTAAACGTGTACCTTGAATGCAATATAAGTCGCTTTGGATAAAAATGTCTGCAAAATGCATAAATGTAAATGTATATAGGCTAGTCATTAATGCTGCTTATTAAGCTATGGCCATCAGCTAATACTCATAACATGACAGTGAGTCACGTATATTATCTGTATACTGAGCTTTCTATTTATTCATCTATTGTGCTTGCTAAGCTATTAGCAACCAGCTAACTGCTTTAACTTATATATATATATATATATATATATATATATATATATATATATATATATTATATATATATATATATTTCATTAATGCTGTTTATTAAGCTATAGCCATACGCTAATACTCATAACATGACAGAAGTGAGTCACAAAAACTGCTTTCTAATTATTCATCAATGGTGCTTGTAAATCTATAAGTAGCCGGCTAACTGCTTTAACTGTTATATCTATTAATTATTGCTGCTTATTAAGCTATTAGCAACCAGCTAACTGATTTAGCTTACACTATATTCATTATTGCTGCTTATTAAGCTATTAGCAACCAGCTAACTGATTTAGCCTACACTATAGTCATTATTGCTGCTTATTAAGCTATTAGCAACCATAGAGTACATTAACACCCCTGATGCTTGCACAGTCCTATAGCTTATTCTGGGTCGACATTTCATTCAGTAACGTTAGGCAGTTTAGATGTATATGCTGTTTAATGTTGATGATCACGTTATTTTACATATGCATCTGCATACACATGATCGCTTGTTTTTTTGTGTCTTCTTCTCCTGTGTTTTGATCAGGAGATTCTGTACTCATTCAGAAGATGCGTAATAGCGCCCCAAATTCCGTGTTTGGTGGGGAAGCGTTTTCTCACAAATAACGGAAAATTCAGTGTTTGGTGGGGAAGGAGTTAATGCTGAATTAAGCTATTAGCCATCAGCTAATATATGACAGAGGTGAGTCACATTATCTGTAAACTGCTTTAGCTTTCTATCTATTCATCAACGGTGCTTGCTAAGCAATTAGCAGCCAGCTAACTGCTTTAACTTTATACATATATTCATCAGTGCTGCTTATTAAGCTATTAGCAAACAGCTAACTGATTTAGCTTACTATACATTCATTAAAGCTGCTTATTAAGCTATTAGCCATCAACTAATATCTTATAATTTGACAGAAGTGAGTTCCATTTTCTGTAAACTACTTTAGATATTTATTCATCAATGGTGCTAAGTTATCAACCAGTTGATCAGCTAAGACCAGCTAGAAGTTATCATGATCCAAAACACTGTCTTAAACTGTGCTTTCAGACTCAAATTAACTGGTCTTGATAACACTGTTGTACATCCTGTAGACGAATAAACTTGTGCAACGTAAAACAATCGTGACTGATCTAAGGACAACCAAAGAGCATTAATGTTCTGCTTCAATTGGCTCATAGAGTTTATTATAAAAGCTAAACTGTGGACTTAACTATATGGATTTAAAATATCAGACTATTGATCATAGTAATCATGAATAACTACACGATACTGCCCAACGACACAGCATTAATCACGGTTTCCTAGAAACTTAAGCACATCACAAAGAAACTTCTTCACTCCATACAGAAAGTAGAGGTGTTATCCTCACATGTGATTTATGTCTGGAAGAAATTTATAGTTGCCTTTCTGACTCCCTGGAGAAGCAAGTCTGTGATTTGCACACTTATGCAGAAACTCAAGGGACCAAATGGTGTCGGACAAGATCTTCGTGTAAAAGGGGACAATAAAGCTGCCAGCAGTGACTGATCTGGTTTTTGTGGGGAGCAGGAATCGTAAATAAGCGAGTCATTGCACAGACAGCGTAACTTCAGGCAGATTTAAGAAAAGACGAAGACGGTATACAAAATGTGTCCTTTTCTGTATGACACACACTGTGTATGATAAATGGCATCTACCTGCAGGGGCTAATGTGGCTAAGCTAACCAGTTAAACAGTCAGGCAAAAACAGTATGTAAAATGAGTAGTATGTCATATTATTCATAAAACAGTTGCCAAAAAAGTACATGGATGACCTAATTCTGCTGATGGACAATTTAGAGTCATGGGAGAGGAGGAGCAGTGAAGCGAAAGGTCACATGACAATTACAACAAGACAGATATAGTGTGTCCGAACTGCATTAATCTTACATACATTCATACCATATAGAACATACTTTTTTTTTCATTCCTCATCAAATGTAGTAACTACTCAGGCAGTAGTTAGCATTTGTTTTCATTCACTCCTTTAATATTAATGGACTAATGTACGGAATATGGGTATGGGGAGCAATTTTGGATACTACCACGGTAAAGACTAGAAAGGATACAGCTAAGGCCTGGGCATGCACACATCCATACTGCGTCATTTAACTACTGTATTTACATTAAAACACAATCTGATAAGTAGCAAATTTATTTATTGTTATTTTATCGTTATTTAACTTCCGGCCGTTGCTGTATCCCTTCAAGCCACAACCTGCAACCACTGATCCAGAAACACATGCTACTATGCTAAATCACGCTAGCATATGGCTACAGTGGCAAAAGGATTTTTGGAAGGCTAATGGCTTAATAAAAAGTGAAAAAATGGGATGTAAAGGTATTGTGTAAACCTAGGATGTTGTGTTTGCGGACTCAAATAAACATATTGTGTTTCCTTGTTTACAGTTATTGATCAGGAGATTACCGTTCCTGACAAAAAAGCCATTTCTTGAACACATCCAGTAACACTGCTATATCCTGCCCTTGTTATCGAACTGGCTTCTAAAAAAACACAAAAATGGATTGTTTTGAAACTCTTGGGATGCCATATTGGCAAAAATCACTGAGCTAATAAGATTAGAGGGCAGCCAAGGCCAGCACACAGAGTGCGTGCACAAACCACGGCGCATGTGTGAGTCGCGCTGATGTCCTATTTTATGCTCTACATCCAGAAGAATCAATGCTCTAATGCCTACATTACTGTCAGCAGCCTGAGTGGCTGTATCAGACTGGAACAGAAGCACATCTAAATCAGCAGATGCTCAGGGTGAGAGACGTAATTAACGAAGGCGCATCATCAGCACTTACATCCCACTGGAGTTTTTAATACAGTCCTCATAAAGGGAGTTGAAGGTAACGGGATGAGGAATTAACTGCATATTAGCGCAGGCGGCCTTATCCCTAATGACCGCACACCGCCGTGATATCGCTAAAACGGTTCCTCACCAATCCACCCAGGCATGCCTTGTTTTATGTCTGAGAACCATTTTTGTGGTTACATAAGCCCTGCAAATGGGATCTTTTTGGCAATTAACAAAGGTCCAAGTGCATTTTTATTTATTTTAAAGTCCGTTTTAGTTGTTTCTAGTACGTGTATCTCACAGAACATCTAATGATAAAAACAATGTGAGAAAAGTAACCGTTTTAGATAATGGGTGCTTTATTAGAATTTAAAGGATAGTTCACCCCAAAATCTTTTATTGACCCTCATGCAATTGTTTCAATTTTTTTTTTTTTTTTGGTCCATACAATGAAAGTCAATGTCCAAAACATTGGACCCCACTGACTTTCACTGTATGGACAAAAAACAACAACTAGACATTTTTCAAATGACCTTTCTTGTGTTCCACAAAGACAGAACGTCATACAAGTTTGGAAACACAAGGGGTCCTATAAAGCACCCGGCGCAATGCGACGCCAGGCGTGTTTTTTGCTAGTTTCAGCCCGATGCAGTAATCAGTTTCACATCCAGCTCCCACGTTGTTTAACTAGCAAATGGGGTTGTGCTGGTCTGAAAACAAGGTGTGTTCAGGCGTATTGTTGGCGCGTTGCTATTCTGAGGCAACTGAAAACGACTGCGCCATTGACCAACAAAAACCTGGTATAAAGTCAATAGCACAGTATTTTTTGTGTTATTTAAAGGGCGCGTTAGTAATACGCGCCTGTAGGCAGGTGCACAACATGCGTACACTCTGCTTATTACACACACAGGGATGCGCAACAGCACACAAACATTTTTAAATATAAAAAATAAAAGGATTCCTCTCTGGAGAAGCATTCAGTCTTTCCACTCGCAAATTCCACCATGTAAATAATGAATACGCCATGGTGCGAGCACGACTGGCTTTTAAAGGGAATGGGAGATGAGACTCTGCTTGGTTTATTGTACGTTACACCTATAACAATAAAATATAGTTGTGAAGTTGAAACTTAGTACAACTTCACATTTCAAGTTGACTAAACTTGGCAGCACAAACACATTTTAAGTTAAAAGCGTTAAAAATATTTTAGTGTAATAATGACAAACATGAGATAAATCATTATGAGATAAAGACAACTATGACTTAAAATGTCATGATGATATAAAGACAAATTTATGACAAGAACAAGTCATAATTATGACAAGTAATTATTATGAGATATAATTATTATGAAATAAAATGTTGAAATTATTACATAAAAACATGAGCAGATTCCCAGAATGTCCTAGCAACAATTTATCCATTGCGCATGTACAGTAGCACATGTACAAGTCCTCAGTGCAACAAGATGTGGACAACAAGATCAGCAGGATCACACACACACCCTGTCATCCCCAAAAACAAAACATATCCATTTACATCTTAAACAGTCTCCTCGCAAAAACAGTAAAATGTGTTTGAACCAATATTGGACGCTGTTAAGAGGACAGGAAGTGGTTGACCCAGTATATCATCAACTGAACTAATATGGCCAAGGACAGCTTTGTGCATCTCTGGGCGGAGATTTACCGGGCTCAAAGTGCGCTGTGTATAATCACACGGCTGCTGATGCAGCACTGCTCCTAACGATCTCATTCAGCTTTAAAAGTCATTAAAGTGGAATACGACAGATAGGCTGGAGACTCATTGTTGGCCCATCTTTATTGTTAAGGCTGGTTGGTTTGCAGCTGCATGGGGTTTGAAATAGAACGAAAGGAGGTTACAAAAGTGTGGCTGCTTAAAATTAGCTTTAAATATGCAACATAATGTACAGTACAAATATTTTTAGCAGTGGCTAGATAGATTCTATACTATGCAAAGATAGCAGTATTTTCTTTGCAATAAGTGTTAATAGTAGTTAGATGATATTTACACTTATAAATAGAGGCAGATACTATTTGTACCTCAGTATTGTTGCACATTAACAGGATGCAATTATAACATAGTGTGTAAATGATTATATTTATTAAAATTAATCAAATGGATGCCACCTGATTGGGACAATAAAGCCCTCCCTACACATACACTAACCCTAACGGATAAACCTAACTTACAAACACTAACAAATGTTAGACACTTTAGTTCCACAAATATTTTCTAAATTTTTATTGAAAATAATTGCCTTTCCAATCTGATATGTGATGGGAAAAGGGAGTACAGTGAGTTCGGTAAAAGAAAGGCGGATTTGAACACGGGTTGATTTGCGTCAAAACGTTCTGCTACGTGCCATATCATGCTATTGCTACTGTTATTAATCTAGCATCTTCTGTAATTTTGTCTGGCCCAACCAGACATAAGTGGGCGGAGTTAGTGTAAATAGCCTCTGGCAACAAGGCGGGCAATTTATTTAGTTAACGCAATAGGCTGGTAACCAGAAGTTTGCTGGTTCAATCTCTAACATGAGCCAAGTCGTATGGTGCGCCATGGGGATTGTCCCTATAGGTTCAATTGCCTATATTTTGCATGTGAAAACATGTTTTGCCAGGATTGATGTTGATACCAAATGCCTTTAAAAGGATCGTTTAGTTTAAAATGAAAATTTTGTCACTTACCCTCATATTCTTCTGTGGAACACACACACAAAAAAAAGATATTTAAAAAATGTCTCCAATGTTGTTTTGGACCCTATTGACTTCCCCCATTGACCATGTACAGGTTTTGAATGATATGAGGATGAGTACATTAATTTTTTGTACAAATTGTATAGGGTCTCTAACGACCCGAGGTGTGTAACAGTGTAAGTATATTTATTCTGCACAACAATAATTGAATCTTTGATGACTGAATAAATGCAATTCACCTTTATTCTACAAGGTGGAAATGTCTGATACACAATGATGAAGTGACGTTTCACTCATAGGCCCAATTTACACTGCATGGTTCCAGTTACCCAATTCCAATTTTTCCCTCTCCTGTGGCACAGATCGGATATGACATGTGAACGTGTAAGCAGGAAAAAAACGCATGAATTCTGATATCCTCAGATCGGATCCAGGCCTCACTCATATGTGGTAATAAATCCTGCCATGTAAGCGGTCAAATCAGATATTCCCCAGTAAATGAATCGTACGTCACTGAAAAAGGGACGGAGGCGAATGACGTCAACTCAGGTGGACACGAACTGCGATCACATGACACAAATGGCACGATGGAAGACGAGAGCAATGTTTTGCTGACCTTTAAAAGCAAAACATTGAATAATCATTTCATCTGTATCCATTGCCGTTTTACTTCCTTTTCTGGGTCAGAACATCTTGGGCTGTTTCACCAGTGTGTAGTGTAAATACAAATATCGGACACGGTTCGCTTTTAAGAGATGATGTAAATGGGTCGTCAAAAAAAAAAATGGATATAGTCACTAAATCGGAATTGAGCATCAAGACCTGCAGTGTAAATGCGTCCATAGTTACCGCAAGGCAGAAAACAAAAGAATAGGAAGTATCATCAGCAAAACTTGAAATGGCTCATGATTTACTGCAGAGCAAGAACTGAACACAATCAAATATTAGTGTCACTGTCACTTGATGATGGATCTGGTGAAGAAGCTGACAGTGATCAAAATATTGTTTTTGAAGACGTTAAAAATGATAGTTTTGAGAATATTTTTGAGATGGTGAATATGAGCCAGATGCTGAATGTACTGGGAAATGAGCTCTGATGAGGACAGTGATGATGGTATAAAACATCTGCTCAAACTGAACCCTTCCAAGCTCCAAAAGGTAACAAAATATGCTTTATTTTAATCTTCTGTAAATGTTACTCTAATATCAGGAGAGTTTTATATTATTGTGTTATATATAGATCCGGGTCGCTAAAGACCCGAATATGTAATAATAATAATAATAATAATAATTGGAGAAGCATTCATGCATTTAAGGGTTAAATAATACATATTTAAAGTCACCAAAATTAGGCATTAACCCTAAAACATCATGAACAAATGCACTCAGTCAACAATTGACAGAAAACCTTTATTAAAATTTAAGTCAAATGCCCTCTATCACATCAAATACTGGAAAAAAAAAACTCAAAGAAAAGAGACAGTTTGACGCTAACACCTCAAGTTAGAACAGAAGGGATAGAGGGATTTGCAGGTGGAACAAATACATGGAGAGCGAATGACAGAGAAGAAGACAATAGGAGAATATATGATGACAGAGCCCTTCGTTCAACTGGAGAACATTTAGATATGATTGTCGTCATGCTCCAGTACTATAAGCAATTAGATTGTGAAATGGCAAAGCTGTAGAAACATCAGGGAATGGGAAAAGGTGGGGAACGTCATCTAATTCATGCATTTTATAGAGAAAGATTGCATAGCTGTAGAAAACACTGTCTCAGTGGTGCTGACGCCAGTAATGTGCTTTTAGCCCTCTCTCTCTCACTCTCTTGTCCAATTAGTTTGTTCCTTCCTGAAAACTGTCCCATGATTTATTTGATCCCAAATAAGAGTCTTTAGAAACGGGAGAGTGAGTCAAAATTGTGTCCAATGTGCCACGGACATTGGTTGAAGCCCATAGAAATGATTTACGCCTGCATTAGTTTTACTCCAGGAGCAGGTGTGTGGGTCAAGCCCACAAAAGGCCTCACCGTTCCATTTCGTCTCTCTGAAAACACAAGGAATTTCTGATCCAAAGTTTTCTGTTCATGAAAAAACAGCCATGCATTTGTCAGTAATCCTGTCTAGTGTGCTTCCGGTGCAAAACGAAAGGAAAAGACATTTATCCTCCGATGTGGACTTGTCTGTTCAAGGAACGTCAGCATTGGTATCTTCCGTTGAAGCCATTTTAGATTCGTATATGGAAGGTGCTGCAGTACAGAAAGACGACAAAGAGAGAAATGGCATATTAGAATAGAGGTAAAAGCACAAGGACCAGTCAGAATCGAATTATGCCCTTTCATGCCCCTAAAGCATAATTTATCTGACCAAAAAAAGTGACAAAGCCCAGGAGTATATTTTAGGATTTATGTTTCACAGCCTTAACCATTCGAGGCAATTTTGCTGTCTCATTGATAACTGATGAAATTTGTAATTAAAAAGTATTCAAGAAGAACCAGTATGAGGAGCAGATGGCTTTTGATAACGAAATTGATGTTAAAATGAATTTTGGAATTCCACCAGATCGAATAGCAAAAATAAATGACTTCCAAACCTTTGTCATAGATCTTCAGACAATAGACATTAACCACCTGTACACACACTCACCTAAAGGATTATTAGGAACACCTGTTCAATTTCTCATTAATGCAATTATCTAATCAACCAATCACATGGCAGTTGCTTCAATGCAATTAGGGGTGTGGTCCTGGTCAAGACAATCTCCTGAACTCCAAACTGAATGTCAGAATGGGAAAGAAAGGTGATTTAAGCAATTTTGAGCGTGGCATGGTTGTTGGTTCCAGACGGGCCGGTCTGAGTATTTCACAATCTGCTCAATTACTGGGATTTTCACACACAACCATTTCTAGGGTTTACAAAGAATGGTGTGAAAAGGGAAAAACATCCAGTATGCGGTCCTGTAGGCGAAAATGCCTTGTTGATGCTAGAGGTCAGAGGAGAATGGGCTGACTGATTCAAGCTGATAGAAGAGCAACTTTGACTGAAATAACCACTCGTTACAACCGAGGTATGCAGCAAAGCATTTGTGAAGCCACAGCACACACAACCTTGAGGCGGATGAGCTACAACAGCAGAAGACCCCACCGGGTACCACTCATCTCCACTACAAATAGGAAAAAGAGGCTACAATTTGCACAAGATCACCAAAATTGGACAGTTGAAGACTGGAAAAATGTTGCCTGGTCTGATGAGTCTCGATTTCTGTTGCGACATTCAGATGGTAGAGTCAGAATTTGGTGTAAACAGAATGAGAACATGGATCCATCATGCCTTGTTACCACTGTGCAGGCTGCTGGTGGTGGTGTAATGGTGTGGGGGATGTTTTCTTGGCACACTTTAGGCCCCTTAGTGCCAATTGGGCATCGTTAAATGCCACGGCCTACCTGTGCATTGTTTCTGACCATGTCCATCCCTTTATGACCACCATGTACCCATTCTCTGATGGCTACTTCCAGCAGGATAATGCACCATGTCACAAAGCTTGAATCATTTCAAATTGATTTCTTGAACATGACAATGATTGTACTAAAATGGCCCTCACAGTCACCAGATCTCAACCCAATAGAGCATCTTTGGGATGTGGTGGAACGGGAGCTTCGTGCCCTGGATGTGCATCCCACAAATCTCCATCAACTGCAAGATGCTATCCTATCAATATGGGCCAACATTTCTAAAGAATGCTTTCAGCACCTTGTTGAATCAATGCCACGTAGAATTAAGGCAGTTCTGAAGGCAAAAGGGGGTCAAACACAGTATTAGTATGGTGTTCCTAATAATCCTTTAGGTGAGTGTATGTCACTTGTGGGAAGCGCAGTGTCATTCTCTTAAATGGATCATTTTACCTCATGTCACCCTTTACTGTCACTGGAATGAATGTTTAAAACAGTGAAGGAGGAATTCACAAAGTTTGAATTGTGCCTGTTGGTTTGTACATGCTGTCTGCATTGTTTTTGCCCCCGATTCACTAAAGAAACTTGAATTTAATTAAATAAAAATATTAATTTCTTTTAAAAAAGAAACTTAATGACACCAAACTTTGAATGGTAGTGTGTATAGAACATACAGAGCTTAAAGCATTTAGCACCTGGTTAAACTGGATTGTGAGTGGCTAGTGATCAAGACAAGTTTTTGTGTTGAAATACCATGTGAAAAAGGCACAAGTGTTTAAGGAATTGGAGTGAATATGCAACAGCATTTCAAATAATTATTTCAGGAGAGAAGCACAACAGATTAAAACAAGATGATGAAATAAGCACTCAGATTGAATTAAAATACTTTTATGCTTATAACCGTATAATGAATGTGTCTGTGAGATCTGATTTACATGGTCCCATTAAGGCGAGACACTACAGGTGAATAGGTTTTTTTTTTAAATTACAAGATATCACTGTGAAAGTTCTCCAGTTTATTACTGGCATAAACATAAGAAAAAAAAATAAAAGTTTTGAGTAAATTAATATGCTAATGAGGCCTTATATACTTAAATATACACTCATTTGCATATATTTCCAAAAACAAAATCTGGAAATTGGAAAGGAACAGGTTTAAAATTATTGGTTTATATGTTGACATATTAGATGAGAGGGCTTTTACAGAGGGGATTCTGGATATCTTATTTTGTGCTTTAGTAAATTAGAGAATACTGACAAAAGGTTTGCCATGTTTTTTGGAGTAAAAGGACCCATTCTCAGGATAAGAATGATATATCAACAAATCCCTCTGTAAAAGCCTTCAGAATATAGTTAAGTATAAAACTGGAAAAGTTGGTGCTTGTAGGTGCTACTGAAGTGGATATAATTGAACTCTGAGTGTGAGGAAAAACTCATTTTGATAAAACAGCCTTTAATATATTTTATAATTGAAACCCCAACCTACAAACTAAATATATATTCAGTTAATTAATATCAGTAGTGTATAATATTTAAAACACATGGAAATTGATAAATTAATACATTATTAATAGCAATAGCCTTAAGCTGAAGAGAACTACCTTAACATAACAACAGTCACAAAAACTGCAAAAAAATGTCCCTGTTTGTTTATATGTCCATCTAAAACTATTTGAATCTATGTCTGACGGGGTTTTGTCGTCTAATCTGTTGTTGTTTACTTTCTTTTTATCATCTCTAGCTACTTGGTCTTTTCTGTGAATGTTTATGAGCTGATTTCGGTGTTGTCTGCATTTTCTCTCAGGCGGAGAATACATAAGGAAGCGGCAACGCGTATCACGTAGTGAGAAATTCACATCGACCAACCAGATGTGGTTTTCAACTGAAAACTTTTGCGGTTGGTTAGTTCTACAAAGGAAATGGCCATATTTGGATTAGACAGCGCTGTGTGAGAGACTGAGAGCTTTATAATGATCCCAGGCATTACACGTTTCTGTGAATGGAGACGGCACAGGAATGCTAACGTTTGATGATTTCGGGTAGAAATCTAAAGGCGCAAGTTGACAAAATATAATGAAATAACCACTTTAATGTGTAATGTTGACATATATTTTTATTTTGACATGAAAGCTTACATGTTAAGGGAGCAAACTGGCCCAAAATCTAAAAATTGTCCACTACAAGAAAAAATTATGTTTTCACTGGGACTTTGGGGTGGTACTCTGTGTGTTTCGACCGCAGGAACCAGGGTTTGAATTGAGTTTCATCCCTGTATGCGAAGTAATACTTTTACAAAGTTCAGGAACTTTCGCGGGTGGGGCGCTGAACATGCGGAGTTCACGCAGCATTTTGATTGGCTGACTGCATGCAGCATTTTACTTCAACCACCATTTTAAAAGTCTGTTGCAGTACGTACAGTAAGAGTTGTTTGTTATTCGAATCAACAATGAAGTTTAAAAAAATATGACGGACCGACAGCGAGGTTCAGGATTTATTAAGCTTATATGCGGACAACGAAATCCAGCAGGAACTGGAAAGTCGCGCACAGTCCTGGACTAATCTTCACGGTACTTTAGACCACAATGAAAACGCAGACAGCAACAGGTCTGAGGGAAAAAAAGTCCCTGGGACAAATTGTTCCGGGTAATTGGAAAGATGAGTGGAAATGGGGCTTATATGATTCCCCTAGGTCCCCTATGTCGATGACACTCAGTTTATCGTCCTGTTAAAAATAAAAGCTGTTCTGTGTCTAATCTTTTTGAATGTCTTTGTGACATTAAATGCTGGATGGACATAGTTTTTTTTTTTTTTTTACATTTAACTAGCGTTAAAACTGAGAAATGTCTTTGGCCCATAAGTTATGACTTCTGGCATTATCAATTAGCTTGGTCCACTTTCTACTAATGTGTCCAACTGTGTCAAAAACCTTGGTGTTATCTTCGATCCTACTTTTGTGTTTCTTTCAGTTAAGATTGTTGAAATCAAGAAGGTGATTTCTGAGAAGGACCTTGAAATGGTTATTTGTGCATCGGGTATTTTGATCATTTGCAATTAGTGCAAAATGCGACTGGCACTAGAAAACGTTGGCTACTGGTCACATTCCGTATTGATTTTAAAATGTTACTCTTTGTTTTTAAAGCTTTGCTTGGACTTGCTCTCCAGTATATATATGTGATCTCCTCACCCCATACACTGCCTTAAGATCTCTTCGGTCAAGATCTCTTTGATTACTTAAATCCACATTTTAAAGCTAAAGGTGTCTGGGATTTTTCAGTGGTTCGGTGGTCGGAGAATAATCTTCCCCTCCATATTAGATCTTCCCTGTCTATTTCTGTTTAAATTCTCTTTGAAGACACATTTTTATTCTTATCGGTTTTATTTTATTGTATAATTTTAATTTGTCCATTTGGTTTTTGGTTTTGTATTGGTCTTGTAGTCTTTTACTCTACCTACACAGCACTTTGGTTTTAACTTCTGTTGTTTTGAAATGTGCTTTATAAATGAATAAATGAAACTTAACAAAAAAGTACAGTCAGCAGAATGCTAAAAGCATGAACTTTCTATAAGTGTTCAAGAAAGTAATTCCCTCTTAGACTGACAGCTGCTGAAAGCAATTCTAGATTTTTTTGGCCTCTCTGTCTCCAAATGATAGTACAAAACCTTCCTGCCCCTCTCAATCATGTGGTTGGTGAGGTGCAGCTGGGCAGTCCAAAAAGGCTTGTAAAAGCCAAGCATAGGAACTCTTGCCCCATAAAGCATATTGAGCACACTGCAGCCAAATTATAGCAGTGTGCCTCCAGAGCAGAGTGCTAATCATGACGTTAGCAACTAGCATAACTGGATTTACATTCATAAGGACTTAGTATTTCTAATGTGAGTACATTAACTTTCATTAACTTAGCATTAGTTTGCAAAACTAGTAAGTACAAACAGTAGCTCTGTTCCAGCTATCTCCTGTCTACATAAGCAGTGGCTTCCTAAAGCAGTATGCTAACCAAAGCAAATCTGTACATCTTGCAAAGTATTTCAATTAAGTTTAATGTTAGCATGTCACGTCTATAGTCATGAAGGTCTTTGAGAGACTCATTAAAAACACCATTTGCGCCTTCATTCCTGGCACTTTGGACCCTCTTCAGTTTGCCTATCGTCCCAATAGATCGACTGAAGATGCCATCTCTCATGTCCTCCACTCCTCCCTCACTCACATCGACAGCAAAAGTGGGAACTACGTAAGACTGCTATTTATTGACTATAGCTCAGCCTTTAACACCATAGTTCCCACCAAGCTAACCTCCAAACTCCTGGATCTCGGCCTGAATCCTTCTCTCTGCCACTGGATTGAGGACTTCCTCACCGGCAGGCCTCAGGTGGTGAGAATAGGCCAGTCCACCTCCACCTCCATCACCCTGAGTGTGGGAGCTCCACAGGGCTGTGTCCTGAGCCCCCTGCTCTACTCTCTCTACACGCATGACTGTTTGTCCACACACAGCTCCACCTCTATCATCAAATTTGCTGATGATACTGTTGTCCTGGGCCTCATTTCCAACAACAACGAGACGGCATACTTGGACGAGGTGGAGCATCTAACATCATGGTGCCAGGACAACTGTCTCTCTCTGAATGTTGGCAAGACCAAAGAAATGATTGTGGACTTCAGGAAGAGACAGCAACGGACATACTCCCCCTCATGATCAGCGGGTCACCAGTAGAGAGAGTGAGCAGCTTCAAGTACCTGGGAGTAAACATCTCCGAGGACCTGACCTGGACTGCTCACATTCAGACACAGGTGAAAAAGCCAGGCAAAGACTGTACCACCTGCGCCAGCTGAGGAAATTCAGGGTTTCACCAGCTATCCTGAAAACTTTCTATTTAGGGGCGATAGAAAGTGTTTTAACTCAGTGCATCACAGCGTGGTATGGGAACAGCACCAGTCATGACCGCAAAGCCCTGCAAAGAGTAGTGCGCTTATCCGAGCGTATCTCAGGGTCAGCTCTCCCGTCTCTGCAGGACGTCTACACCAAACGCTGCAAAGGTAGAGCTACCAAGATCATCAAGGACTCTAATCACCCTGCAAACCCTCACTTCACGCTGCTACCATCTGGTAAGCGCTTCCGAAGCCTGATGGCCAAAACTGAGAGACTCAGGAGGAGCTTCTTCCCCCAGGCCATCAGACTCCTGAACTTAACATCACGTGACTTCACGTCAGGATAAACATCGATACACTGACATTGCACTGCACTTTCTGTTCCCGTTGTTACTGTGTAACAACCTGTCATAAACCTGTTTGCACATTATACTCTTATACATTTGTTAACCACATATTTATAAGTCTACAGTTTACTCACTGCAAAGTCTACTTCAATTATTTTATTCCACTTTATCCTTATTTGTTACCTTTTTTTTTTCTCTTGACTTGATTATTTATAATTCTACAGATATAGACATATATATATATATATATATATATATATATATATATATATATATATATATATATATATATATATATATATATAGTATATATATATATATAGATAGTTTTTTTTTATATCCTATTTCTATTATAATTTCTTCCTTGTGTTTTTAACTGTGAATTTGCACTGTCCATGGAGCGGACCTGTTTACATTTCACTGCCGGTTGTATATTCTGTATATAACTGTGTATGTGACAAATAAAACTCTTGAATCTTGAATCTTGCTAAGCTAACACAGTACTCAAATGAGCATTAAATGGTAATTTCTGTACTAGATTTGACTATTTATTTTAATCAATATATGTCAGTGGTGAGAATACTGCCCGCATTCTCCACCATCTTGGATAGATTGGACTACCAAAAGCCTAACTTTAAATTACAATTTATAATAATACAACAGCAAACTCAAACTCTGGTTAGCATACATCTGATGAAACAAGTCCCTTTACCAATATTCTTACCTTAAAAAGTCAGGAGCCCTGGAGATCATGTTCTCAAAGTCAGCAAAGGAGAGCTTGCTGTCTCCATCCAGGTCGGCCTCCTCAATGGCCTTCTCACACACCAGATTAACCTCCTCCGGTGTTAACTCCTCCTTTGTTAACCTGTTTAGAGTCTTTTCTAAGTCCTCCTTGCAGATGTAATTATCCACATTGAAGTCTAGGAACAAAACATGATGATAAGAGTTAACTACAAATGAGTTCATGTTATAAAGTTGCTGCACTGTTTATGAATGTTGCAATATACATTTTTACTACAACCTCCAAAACTGTGCATTGTTACAATCACATTGTAAATAATTTTATATTTTTGTCCTAGTGGACTGTACATGAGGTAATGAAAAATGACTTTTACCATATATTTTAAAAGCATAAATGGCTTTCAGTTCTCTAGGAGCCATTTCGCTGAGAACCGAAAACATGTCCACAAAGTCGTTGAAGCTGAGGTTCCCCTGGCCATCTTCGGAGAACGATTCCACAATCCGATTCCTGAATGGATTCTCCTAGAAAACAGAAATTGAGAGCTTACTTCTGTCACGATTCCCTGTGTTTTTGTGTTCGTGGACATTTATTTTGTCCCAGTGTGCCCGTGTTCAGTTTCTGTGGTTTGTTCCTGTCTGCCTTTGTCTCCATTGTCACCATAACAACTGATTACCCACACCTGTGCCTTGTTATCCTCTTGTTAACCTGTGTATATTCAGTATACCCCTGTTTTTTAAGTCTTTGTTTTACATTCATTGTCCGCTGTTACGTCTCCTGTGTTCCCTTGTCATCTTGTTTGGATTATTTCCATCATCTCCTGGTTTGGATTACCTTTGTGTTTATGTGTTCATTGAATAAAGATCCTCACCTCTCCACGTCCATGACATCTACTAGGTTTTCTAGGATACACTATAAAAAAGGACTAGAGATGCTGCATATCAGTGCAATTTTAGTATTATTTATATATTATAATATTATAAACTGTCTTTTTTTTCAACATTTTTCAAGTTTAAGTTATTTTGAAGTAATTTTCACTTACATTTTTTGTTAGATTTTATTGTCTAAAACTGAAGTAAAAATAAATGGAAATTAAATAGAAAAATAACAATTTCTATTCAACTTCCATTTATTTTTACTTCAGTTTTAATCATTTTAATACATCAATTTAAACTTATTTCAGTTACAACATGTCTAATCTTTGTGCAAGTTTTTTTCTCCATCTAATATTTATATTTAATTTAATTTCAGCTTTATTTAATTTACAGAAAACCATATTCTTATGGAAACCTGCCATTTTTAATTGTATAGAACTTTAAAAAAATTATCATGGTATCACTATAAAAATACAATGGAAACCCTATAATACCATATTATTCTTTGAAATATTTTACAAAATCAGTGGAAAAATGTGGAAAACGTCTACAGATTTCATTTGGCCCTAGCTGTACATAAGCATGTGTGCAGCAGAGGGAGTTTTGCTGAGTGAGGCATGTATAAAATGTAGAATGGCTGACTCCCCAAACTGGCGCCCATATATTTCTTACTGGCTATTGGCCTAAAGGAATTTTTATGCCCTATGCGACTAGCTGACTCAACACCTCTGCGAAAAGTAGCATGAACACAGCAGAGCAGGATCAACCCTAACATTTCACCACTCAACATCCTGTGCATGGTTATAACTAGACTTTTACATTTTCGGAATGTGAGTGGGGCCTTGCATTTAAAACTTGCTGTCATGATGTTCTTGATGGTTGTTATGGCATTATAAGGTGGTTCCTAAGGTGGTTACTTTCTGGTAAAGTCAAAAGAGACCATCCCAAGTGATATTTTTGTGCCGTTTTATCATCAAAATAGCAAGGTTACACATAGGATTTGAAGTAAAAATGTATGTTAATAGCACAAACGGTTCTGTATAATTGTTACTTCCCAAAGTTTAATACCTCAAGTTAGAGTTTGTTCAAGTCCTTAACCCTAAGTATGAGCCATAGCAAGTGTAATGTAAGCCAGTAAGAGCTGTGTGTGAAAACCTTTCTCCCATGGGCTCAAGAGGCACATTAGCAGCTGTGGTCTTTAGCGTCCTTGTTAGGACGCCTGCCTCACACGCCAGAGACCCAGGTTTGAATCCCGCTCGGAGCGGGTCGAGTAGGACTGGTTACATTTGGTGCTGTTGACCCAGATGGGAGTGAGGTTTAGGGGGTGAGTGTAAAAAACGTAGGCCATTAAGAGCTGTGCATGTAAACCTCACTCCTCTGACCTCAAGAGGCACGCTAGCAACTGCAGTCTTCAGCGTCCTCGTTAGCGCGTCCACTTCCCATGCCCAAATCCCGCTCGGAGCAGGTTGAGTGGGACCGGTTACACAAGCACCATAACTTCAAGCATGATTTACATAAACCTGCAATAATTATATTAAATTGTGTATTTAATCTCACTTTATTAAGCAATGTCTTTGCTGCTGACCTTCAATGATCTAATTCAACCATATTAACAAACAAAAATTACTTTAGATAAACATCACAGTTGTGTTTCTTTCTCTTTTTTTTATTGCTGAAGCAAGTGTGTTGAACTTTCTTCTCCTGCATCCTATTTTTATTCAGTCCAGAATAACAGAACAGCTGAATGGTTGGTTTGAGCTGCGCCCTCTATTGTACAGGCGTGAATTTGCATTTCCTTCAGTCTGACATATTCATTTCACTTTTGGCGTGAAAGGGCCTTTACATTTGCCAAAAATAGAACTTTTTTTGTTGTTATTAAAAAAACAAACAAGCAAGCCCAGCCCAGCCCAGATGAGAAAAAGTAATGCAAAAGTAATGTAACACATTACCTTCTATAAAAAATAACTAAGTAACACAGTTAGTTACTTTTTTAGGGAGTAATGCAATATTGTAATGCATTACTTTTAAAAGTAACTTTCCCCAGTATTGGTCTACAAACTGGTCAGTGCAGGAGTGCATTAGTGTATTCACTAAATATTTGCACAAAAAGCTCTTCTGACATGTTAAAATACATGTAATGCACATGTTAATGAATATGGAATCAGATGGCAAGGTTTAGAGTTCATATAAACAGAACTTTCAGATTCTGAAATCAGACTGGATTCATTCGTTTGAATCGAAGAAAATTAGGTTAGGCTGCATCGTGGGCAACAGCATAGAGAACATCCGTCCATGTGTAATGTCAAAACACTCTGAGGTGTTTGTATTGGCAGAAGTCAAGTAAACAGCCCTCCAATGCCCTAATCTGTTAAATCACTCCACTTTTGCATGAAAAAGCTAATTATCAGACTGAATGGGGATTGGGATTTATGTTTCTAAAGGCTGAGAGGATCTTTGGTAACTGGAAGCTGTCGTAGTCCCATCAATCCCAGCTTGAGTTGTCTCCATCAGTATCGTCCACCTCCTAGGGTTGGGTTTATAGCTCCTTCTTCCATCTGACAGCTTTAAAGGGCAGTAAAATTATGTTCCAACACAGGGAACATAATGGGGCTCATTCTGGAGCTGTAACATCTGACAAATTTTGACTGACTGAGGGCTGGGTCAGAAAAAGGAAAGGTGAGATTGGATCAACGATATGACTAAAATAATGAATTTCTAGACCTGACTGAATTTCTATTCATTTTTTTACCCTGTAAGACTGACTGAATAATGGTCTGGAAATTGTTTAAATGAAACAAATTTATTCAACCTTTAGACAAAATATTAAAAAAAAATCTAATACATATCTAATACTAATTCAGAGGCTTAAACAGAGCAATTTGGTACAGCTGCTAATATGTAGCATCTGATAGCTTGTAATGCAAATCAAACGCAAATCTTTATAACAGTATAGCAGACTACTGTACTGTATGTAAAATGCATATCATATCAGTTGTCAATGCTTAGATTTATGATCAAAGCTCTGTAGTTGTATTTGTGGAGGGCAAACCTATTCATTGCAATACAATGATGACTAACGTTCCTCAAAAGCCTGATATCATATCGGATACTTGCATTTTAACATGATTTAAAAAAAAAAAAAAAGATGAAAGATGAAAGGATAAATCAAGCAAACCCAAGTTGCTTCAGTCCATTAAATGTTCATAATATTACTAACATTATAAAAATCAGTAAAGATTTTGCAGCAAAAAGTGACCTGAAGAGGGATGTTTTTACAATCGTGAAACGCCTTTGACTCGCTAAAAAAGTGTAAACTGTCAAAGAGACGACAGAATGCATGTTTTCAGCCAAGTTTTGATCGTGTTGAGAATTAGGGGCTTTAGAAATTTGAGTATCAAATATAATACAGTTGGCTTTGGTTAAAAAAAAAAGAAAAAGAAATCCATCAGCCCTTGCCCTTTTGACCATAACCAGCATAGGAATGGTGCTAATAAAGCAAATCCTCTATAAAGTAGCATTATTATGACTTGAATTCTAGCATAATGCTAATGCTCTTTTTGGCTAATACCATAAACGGTCCCTTGAAGCTTTAGTCCGATTAAACGTATGCGTCTTTACAACCATGGAAAATCTAAAGCGCTAACATAATTTGCTGAAACGGCACCGTCTCATGGTGCGTTAACTTTCACAAGTGGTGTAATATCCCTCGCTCTCACCGCTTGTGCTGTCATATAAACAGCCCAGCCAGCATGGCCATTAAAAACCAATTTTGCCCTATAAAAACAAGTGTCTATTTGATATAAACTAAAAGTGCAGAGAAGGTCATTGCACAAGTATTCTGTTGCCAAAACAGGTGTCCGGGAATATTTCTGTACCCCTTATGCTGTTGTATCCGAACTGCAAGTTTATTTCCATGTAGTTAACACAGACAACTGATACAAACAGTAAAACATCCCAGTGCAGTTATACGAAATGAAACTCTCTGAACGCAGCTGGACCAATTAGAACTTTGCTGCATCACAAAAGGAGTAAATGGCAAAGTGGTGAACTGTTAGAATTACCTTCAGTTCCGGCATGTTGACTATGAGAGCTAAAGGGATTTTAACATCAGGGTCATTGGTGTAGTCCATTGGAACCAAATGTGGAGCCAGCTCGTGGTATCTTCCATGCAAGCTGCAATGCAGAAAAAGTGAAAACTGGTTACTGGAGTTTATTACTGTTGCTCTGACTTCTTTTTAGCTCATCCTTTGAATCAGACCTCATTAGTTTTATTCACTACAGCAAAATGAGAATGAACAAAATGGCCCTATAAAAAGTACAATGATGTACAATACGTGTAAAATATCAAGTTAAAGTTGGCCTGAAACGGAAGTTGAGATAGTCTTTCCTGCCCTGTTCTGACATATATCCGAGTGAAACGGCTTCTCAAATTTTATTGACAAATTTTATTGCTACCAACATTTTTTCACTAACGAAAATGGGACGATAACTAAATAAAAACCAGTTTGTGATAACAAAAACTATAATGAAAATTGACCTTTTTGTCAACTAATAAATCGTATTTGAATCCTGCTGCTTAGTCCTTACTGTTAATTCAAACAATAAAAGAGAAAGAGAAAATCACTCACTGTATTTGACTGAGTAACTTTAGTACTCATTTACACAAGGAAGACTATGCACTGTTATTTTACATTTGATTACTCTATTTTATTCAATTTCTACCTGAATACTACTGTTAGACCTACCTGACAAACTTAAAGCACTGTTTATTTAATTTTATCTTTGTTCTATTGTATTTATTTATTCTTATTTACTGAATGTTAGAATTTATTATAAAGACCCAGATTTACTTAGCTTGCTCCAGCACAAACCCTCTTTTAGCATTAAAAAACTACCGTCAGGATTTACTAAAAGACACGCAGTGATTACCGCTGAAAAGGCGTGGACAAAGTTATTTTTGCGGCTGACCTTATTGCATATGCATTTACATTTATGCATTTGGCAGACGCTTTTATCCAAAGTGACTTACATTGCATTCAAGGTACACATTTTTACATTTTGTCAGTTCTTGCTTTCCCTGGGAATCGAACCCATGACCTTGGCGTTGCTAGCGCCACGCTCTTATTGTTTGAGCTACAGCAAAGCTTTATAACGAGGTGATATGCATTAGTAGGAGTCTCCGTTTCAGACACAGAATTTATGGGAGGAGAGTATTTAAATTAATCATGCGAGGTGATTTACTAAGGTTTACACTCGTCAATTTACGAGTGTTTGTGCCATTATTTACCGCCCAAAAAAACAAAGCACGTCTTAAACCAGACCCTAATTTGCGCTGCTCTTGGTTAGTCATTATGGAAATGATCCGACTGCATCTGTGTTCTTTCATTTGCGTGTTGTCAGTAGATCACACACAAAACTTTTCACTTCCATCTTATGGGATTGCTCTCTAACGCCCTATTTAGTAAATCTGTCCCTAAATCTATTGTAGGATTAGTCTAAAACTAACTAGTCTACTAATTAGTTTACTAATTACTAATTTTGTCTAATTTAGTCTAACTTAGACTAAATCTAAAACAATTGAGATTACTCAAATATGACTAAAACTATGGCACGTTTAAACTGGCACAAAAAAAAACAAAACAAAAAAAGATTCTGCACGTGTAAACACCAAAATCTGCACAAGATCTGATTTTTTTTGCATCTGTTCTGAGCCACTTCCAAATGTGGTTTTAATACATTTCCAATATCTGAACATCTGAGCTGCGTCTAAACCTGTATATGCGATTCCCCTTGAAATTCCAAGCCACCACAAGGCAAGGGCGACACGTTTGCCCATAAAGATCGCTTTTTAATGTTGTATTATGAAGCAGATGTGCCTGTTTGTGCTCACATTAAAACTCACAGCGTTTTTTTATTGAGGTGGAAACTTTATATATTGGTAAGAGATTGCACACATAAAAACATTCAGCAGCAAACTTGTTTTCAACCTCTGCCCCGTAGATTGTATAAATAAGGCAAATAAACCTAAAAGCTAAATTATATTTCTTAGCAACGAGGTGATAACTTTGCTGATTTTGTAAATCAAACTCACAGCTGTTAAACTCAACACTGTCGAACAAGAACAAATGTAGGGTGGAACTTTATTTTGTCCATAGGGAATTGATTGGATGGTTGTGGTTTGCTATTGGTCAATATCATGTGAGTGACAGGTTGATCCCGCCCTCGTGCCATGTCACTGCAAACGGGAGGGGAAGTTATTTTGATCGAAGATTATGATGTGCACGGATAAATCATTTATAATAAATAAAGCAATATTCCACCAAAAACAAGAATTGTCCATTTTGGTTTCATGGTGACTTTAAGATTAAATATGTTAGAAGGATAATCCTTTAATACAACAAAAAGCAAAACAAACAAAAATGAAAAGAAAAAGGAAACGAAAAAAAAAAAAAAAAAAACGATTAAGACAGCATCTCATTTATTGTTTTGTTTCATTGTTGATTCAATGACAGCTAAATAAAAAAATAAAAAAATAAATAAAAATAACAATGGTTTATACATTTAATTCAGAAATTACCACAATGAATAAAACTATGCATTTTACAAATACCGTGAAACTGTATTTCACACTAGCCCATCATAATTATGCACTCATTGAAAATGGAATTAGCAATGCTCTTGACTAAGGCGGCAGATTTCACAAGGCCGTTTTGTCTGTTTGTTCCTCACAGAGAGATCTGGAGACTTGCCAGCAAACGGTGAACTGATGACTCATTCTGAGCATGGCAACAAGACAGAGGGAAGCGGACACTGTAATAGGCCTGTGCAGCAGTAATGATAATAAAAACTTGCACATAGATGATAGGACAGCAGGGACACAGGACGATAGAGAAAGCTGATGAAGCTTTTTAAATAAACAACTAAAATCAATGCACCAATCACAAAACATGTTTATCATCTTATATGTTTGTTGATTACTAAGCAAAACCAAACCAAAAGAAAGCAGAAACAAAAGAAAACAAAAACTAAGTAGAATAAATTAACTAAAACAGATTAACAAAAAAAAAAAAAAATCAAAGCAAGCATGAATTAAACAAGACAAAATAAACAATGATAATAAACAAACTAAAAAGGAAGCTGATATCACATAGTATACAGCAACAATCCTCTAGGCTCTAAAACAATCTAAAATAAACAAATAAACTAAAGAATCAAAGCAAGCATGAATAAAACAAAAAACTAAATAAACATTGAATAATAAACAAACAAAAAAGGATAAAAGGAAGCTGATCTCACACAGTATACAGCAACAAGCAACAAAATCCTCTAGACTCTAAAAACAAAGTAGAATAAAATAACTAAAATAAACAGCTAAACAAAAAAATCAAAGCAAGTGTGAATTAAACAAACAAAATAAACATTGAATAATAAACAAAAAAGGATAAAAGGAATCTGATCTCACATAGTATACAGCAACAAGCAACAAAATCCTCTAGACTCTAAAGGTGTGTTTTTTCGTATTTGTCATCTTCCGCTTGTACGGTGGCTCTGATTTCTGATCAAAATGCTTGCTACTGATGTGAAAAAAAAACGCAGAAAATCGAACCCAATCCGAATTTTTTTATGAAGGATGAAAGTTTCGGAGGCAGTGTGTAACGTGATTGACACAACATTTATTTTTTAAGGTGCAAAAATTTCAGACGAGAATTTCGGACCCAAGAAAGTGCATCCATCTATTATAAAAGTACTCCACACGGCTCCGGGGGGTTAATAAAGACCTCCTGAAGTGAATCGATAGGTTTCTGTAAGAAAAATATCCATATTTAACACGTTATAAAGTAAAATATCTAGCTTTCAGTATTCAACTTACGAAAAAAACTTAACTGGTGCGATGATGACATCGGCCGTAACGTAAGCGTTTTTGAACTGCGAGAGGCGTTATACTTTCTTAGTAAGTTGAATAAGGAAGGTAGTCTGGCAGGAGCTAGATATTTTACTTTACAACGTGTTAAAAATGTATATTTTACTTATACAAACCCATCGATTCGCTTCAGAAGGCCTTTATTAACCCCCCGGAGCCGTGTGGAGTACTTTTATAATGGATAGTTGCACTTTTTTGGTCTTCAAATTTTGGGCTGCCATTATTAAGAAGAATCTCCATTTATAAATGTAAAAAAAATGTACTGTAATGCACCTATATGACACTTCATATGACACTTCTTATGACACTTCATATGAAACACTACTTAGCAGTAGAAAAATACAATGAAGTGATTAAGTGTGTGATCAGTAATTGCTCCAGCTCATAGAAGTCAATAATAAACACATACATTACAATAACTGCATTATATTTATATTATGACATATGATAATATGTTTTCAGACAAAAAGCTTTGCTGTTAGCAGAGGCTGTGGAAATATTTCTAGTATTGATGATTGTGCATTACATACTGTATCTTGTCCCTGCTGTTGTTACAATATCATGTTCCACCACAGGCATCCAATCAGGATGCAAGGAAATACAAGCTAATTCATAACGATTGCCGATAACCCTACGCTAACCTTGCATAACAGTGTGGCGGATTGTGCAGGTCTGTGCGGAGAACAGGGGAAACTGAGTGTTTTATGAAGGTGATAAAGTACAAGACTCTATTAGGTTTGCCAGTGATTGTCCATTTTGTTTCTCTTGCTCCACTGGCCCTGTTATCAAAACCAATCTCAGTGTCATTGCAGAGGCACAATCCATCCACATGAATCAAGATGGGCTGACACATCTTATGCAAGAACTGAAACTACTTATGAAACACCGGATGACAGCTTCTGAAATGAAAAATAACATCCCTGAAAGAGCTGTAAGTAAGAAAGAGTTCATATGCAGATTAGGTGAGGTTTGCAAGATGTTTTGAAAACACAAAACTAAAAGTGGTAGATGTAATTGAGATAAGTTATTCCTATGTAAGCTCATCATCACGAAAGACCATATAGCAACACCCTCACAACACCTTAGCAACCATATGGCAACATTATAAAGCACTCAGAATGTTTTGGCAGCCACATATCAACACTCTAAACCACCCAGAACACCTTGGCAACTGGATGGCAACACTCTTAAGCACTCAGAACACGTTAGCAACCACATAGCAACACTATAACACATTCAGAACACATTGGCAACCCCATAGCAACACTTGAACACACTCAGAACACTTTAGCAACCACATAGCAACACTCTAACACACCCAGAACGCGTTAGCAACCACATAGCAACACTCTTAAGCACTCAGAACAAGTTAGCAACCACATAGCAACAATCTAACACACACAGAATACCTTGCCAACTGCATAGCAACACTCTAACACACTCAGAACACATTGACAACCACATATCAACACTCAGAACACCTTGGCAACCACATATCAACACTCTTAAGCACTCAGAACACATTAGCAACCACATAGCAACACTCTTAAGCACTCAGAACACGTTAGCAACTACACAGCAACAATCTAACACACTCAGAATACCTTGCCAACTGCATAGCAACACTCTAACACTCTGAACACCTTGCCAACTGCATAGAAACACTCTTAAGCACTCAGAACACATTAGCAACTACATAGCAACAATCTAACACACTCAGAACACATTGACAACCACATATCAACACTCTGACACACTCAGAGCACCTTGTTAACTGCATAGAAACACTCTTAAGCACTCAGAACACATTATCAACCACATAGCAAGACTCTAACACACTCAGAACACCTTAGCAACCACATAGCAGCAAATAAAACCATTTAGAACCTAACCCCAACCTCTCAGAACACCTTGGTAACCACATAGCAACACTCTAACACACTCAGAACACCGTAGTAACTTCATAGCAACACTCTAACACACTCAGAACACCTTAGCAACCACATAGCAGCAAATAAAACCATTTAGAACCTAACCCCAACCACTCAGAACACCTTGGTAACTGCATAGCAACACTCTAAAGTACACAGAGCACATTGGCAACCACATTGCAATGCCCTAGCAACCATTCACAACACCCTAGCCGTTGCACAAATAAGTACTTGTTTTTTTTTTGTTTTTTTTTTAGAGAGACAAAAAATAGGCAATATTTGATTTGACGTTAGCAGCAGTAGCTCTAGCATGGTATTATTATCCAGACATCCAGGTATTTAACAACATCAAACTAATTTTTATGTGGAATATGTTGCAGTTTATTCAAAGCATCCTGGTGCATTACAGCACCCAGCGAATAGGTAATGAAAGCAGAGGGTTACAAAGCACTCTGGGGACATGAGATAAAAGCCAGTAATGGTTCATTGCTGAAGAATAAGCTGAGCCTATAATGGCCATTAGAGAGTAATGCATTAAACATCTCATTAACCCCTTTCATGGACGCAGCCTCCATGTTACACTTTATTCCAGTTAATAAACTCATAGATTTTTTTAACCCACCACATGAACACATACATGAGAAGTCTTTACAGATGCGGTGCATCTTTTATAGAGAAAATTCATAGCAGTTTCTCTGATTGCAGTTTAGAACAACTCATCAACAGTATGTGTGATAGTGATAAGGTCACCTGATTTGTTGATATGAGAGGAAGATGTTTTCGCTAAGGGAACCTACACACCACAGGAAAGTCCATGAGCCATCATGAGTCACCAGCGGACTGTAGGATGGGTTTTATTATGATAACTGAGGCCTCACTCATTAGATGGGTATTATAGCCACACACAAAAAACAAAAACAAAACAATAAATTTCAACCAGTACCAATCAACGTGAAGACCACCAGCTACTCATGTGATCTCAGCAAAATGCCTCTGGAGAAGGAATTCAGGGTAATATAATATAATAAGATATAATATGTAATATAATAAGAACTTTTAATTAATAGAGTACAAAAACATTCTTGTCTGAAACTTTTAAAATGTAGTATTTTATTTATTTATTTAAAAAAATTTCAGCTAATGATCAGACAAATGATGGGCTTAACATTCAGAAAATGTTGATCATTAGTCTAAAGAGGTCAAATTAAACATCTGTTTTACTTTGGATTTATTTTGACTTGCAAATTTTGTTTAGTTTTGTCTAAATACAGTTTAAAATATTATTATTATTATTATTATTATTATTATTATTATTATTATATTATTATTATTATTATTTTAGCAGTAAGCATTATATAAACAATTACATATTAATACAATTATTATTTAGAAAAAAATTAATGTAAAATATGTGCAAGAATGTGTTATAATTGCAGATTTATTTTAAATTAAGATGTCACTCAGTACAGTGTTACACACAACTTTTTTGTAAAAATAATTGAAGGTAAAAATAGGTAAAAAGGTAAAAAAAAGTAGACATTAATTCAAACAATACATAAAAGCAGACTGTGTCAAGATTATGACAGCATTGTGTGATTTCACAACAGACTGGGCCATCTGACCAATCAGAGCAGAGTAGATCAATCACAACAGACTGGGCCATCTGACCAATCAGAGCAGAGTAGCCCAATCACACCAGACTGAGCCATCTGACCAATCAGACCAGAGCAGACCAATCACACCAGACTGGACCATCTGACCAATCAGACCAGAATAGACCAATCACACAGACTGGGTCATCTGACCAATCAGAGCAGAGTAGATCAATCACAACAGACTGGGCCATCTGACCAATCAGAGCAGAGGAGACCAATCACACCAGACTGAGCCATCTGATCAATCAGAGCAGAGTAGACCAATCACAACAGGCTGGACCATCTGACCAATCAGAGCAGAGTAAATAGACCAATCACAACAGACTGGACCATCTGACCAATCAGAGCAGAGTAGACCAATCACAACAGACTGGGCCACCTGACCAGAGCAGAGAATGGAGGGGTTTAGAGGGTCTGAATCCTGTATTGAACCATTTCAGACACTGAGAAAAGAGGTGATGCTGCAATGTATATTATGAGAAAATATAAGTGTTTTTTGAGCTTGGATGCATGTAAACCAATTGTAGGAGTCCTTAAAATAGCATAATAGGAGGGACATTAACAATAATTTATATACAGTATAAAACAGATCCTAAAAGAAAAAACATGGGATTTGCACCTAAAAAAAACGAGACACCAAATGTACCCTACTCTTGGAAATCCATCTTAAACATATCTTTTTCTGTGGGTTTATTTAAAGCCTGCAATGCGCACATTTTTAAAGACTGCATTATAGAAGAGCATCCACATAAATGTCTATCAGAATCGTAATAAAATTTCATTTAACAGTCACTATGTCCACAACCAGGGACTCGGACAGACATGGCCAAGAAAACAGCAGTAAATCATCTGTACATGATGCAGCGCAACATCCTGAATCATATCATATTATCCTTTACACACCAGGACAAACATCACACCAATCTATCAATCTTACATGACACATAATGCCCAGAAAAGAACATTGGATTGAACATAATACACTTTCAGTTGAAGAGAGAGTGGTGTATTTTGCGTAGCCTTATTGTTTTGGTGAAAGATGGAGAAGATATTGCAATAGAGGGTCGAATGCATTGGGTAATGAAAGCTTTGAACATCAAGAGAAACTACTAGAACATTGTGGTTGGGACAAGTAGCATTGAGTTGCTGATGATTAAAGATCAATCATATTTCCCATAATCAATATGTCAATAATCAATAAGTCATTAACGTCAAAACACTGATTCTTTCGTACCAACTCCGTACAATATGAAAGCTGAGTCACAACAAAGCAAAGTAGGCAGATGCCTACTGAATTACCTACACAGAAACAGACTTAACAGAAAATGTAAGTGGCATGTACAGCATTGGAAATGTCCTGACCAGGAGTCAGACTTGGGGAAGTACACTAGCTAAAGCTCAGCCAATCAGAGCCTGTTGTTGGGCTTCTGTATTACCGTAATTGGGTCGTTTGACTGTAATCAGACACTGTACCTCTTTCTCCTGTATCTGCTTTTAATTTCTTAAAGTAGACACTTGATCTTCAAACAACAGCGATTAACAGCATATCCTGAAACCCGAGAGCACTATGTCAGTCCTATTAGAGCAGAAAGCCAGCAATTTGTTTTATTTATACCTAATGCACAGAGGGAATGGACAACAGCCAGGTCGAATAACAACACAAGGCTTTATTTCTTTATGTTATCGTGAATAGGAATCTACAAAAGAATGAACCAGACCTGATGTGACACTTTGCAAGTCTGTGCCTGATCAAGAGATTGGGTTCCAGGTCTTTCGTAAGGGTTGAAAAGCGATCCTACGCCGTGAGAGAAACACAGGTAACAGCGCTTACCCAAAAAGTCTCTGTTTCAACCATTGAACAACCATTACAGAAGCATCTTTGGAACACAGAGTTTGTTACAATTTAAATTTTTCGTTCTCAAAACAGTAAGAACCAGTTATGACAATGTATTCCAACACACTTTCATGACAATTCGTAACCATTTTAATGATGATTTTGGCTATTTTGTATGGATTTGTACAATCAGCTCACACCCCACTGAGGGTTAGGTCTAGGGTGGCGTTAGAGTGGATCTTTATGCTTAATTTTTATATTAAATCGCCAATTTACAAAATAATATAATTTCTCCATCAACTATTAAGGAGATTCCCTCAATGGTACTATATATCATAACTCGATCTCATGCAGTGGTATTGTTAAAAACATTTAATCAATTTCAGTTCCATATCAAGTAAGTCTATAAAATTTATATTTACATTGTAAATCCTGTTAATATGCTGTATTGTACATAATATTCTTGTCAATACAAAATACATAAATGCACATGTAATTTATGTGTAAACTTTATGTTAATATAGCTATAAAAATGAATGTGATCACCCTGATTATGGGTATATAATGCACCGAAGCAGCACTGGGATGCAAGATAAAAGCAACATTGTAAAAGGATTCTTGGTAGCTGTAACTAATGACTGGCTCGCTTAAGCTGAGCTAACTAATAACTGTGACTGAGCCTATTTGTGTTTACAGAGCTACTAGACTATAGCAAAAAGAAATCACTATAGTGTGCAAAAAAAGTCCCAATTTTGGGATTAAATATAAAACCACAAAGAAAGATAAAGTCCCGACAGAAATGCATTTTCTACACTAAAAATAATTTCTACCTCCTCAGCAGAGGCCATTCACACAGAACAGGTTTTATTGAATGGCGCAATATGCAAGTTAAATTTCTTTTAACTTGAGCGCCACATTTTAAAGAGGTCATGAACTGAGAAATACAATTTTCTTTGAGCTTTTGACATATAAGATGTATCCTGTACGTTTCAGAACAGAAAACGTACTTGTTAGTACAAAAACAGTTTTTATTGTAACCAAGCCCAGAGAATGTCCCTATAGATAGGGGAAAGACTGTCTCTGCAGAAGAAACTCACTGGCTCTCCTTCAACATTGCAACTTTGGTCCCGCCCACTGGCATGTTAGTGAGATGAAGAGGATAGAAGAGCGATACAGGATCACAGGAATAAAAATGACATTACCTTCCAAAGGATCTTAATGCTATGAATGTGGTTATTTATTTTCAACAATGTGAATGTCTCAGTTGAGCATTATTTGTATTCGTTACATTTCACTGTGTCTTCTTTGGTAATTCAGTTGCAATTTCGGCGCAGGCTTTACAAACAGACTTTTATGATATGGGCGCAGTAATGCGACAACATGTAAGTAATCGTTTCTCTTAGTAGGATGGAAATAATCTCTTATTTAAACTGTGATTAATTTATATATAGAAAGCAATCAAATAATGCTCCCTTTACAATCGCTGGAACTGTCATTCAAACTGTGCGAGTTTATCAGTTTATCAGTGAGTTCTAAACTCACCCCAAAACTCACGTTATAATCAACAAATCTCTTATTTACATTGTGTTTGCACTGTTAGTTATGACGAAAGCATTAATTAGTGTGCAGAAATCAAGTTGCAATACAAGATCACTGCATTCATGCGATCAACATGTCTGTGATCGGCTACAATGCTCATCACTGCAACCTTTCATTCCACGATCTGAATATAACGCCATAGATCTAAATATAATGCTATAATCAACAGTTTTCACAATAAGTTAACATTGAGAACTGTAATAGTAAAAACGTGCTAAAAGTTTTCAAAAGAGTTACACATGTAATACTTAGCTAATTCATATGAAAAGATGTCAGCCAATCACAGCAGTGGGCGTTTACACTGAAGTCTCACAGCAGACACACCCCTTAAAACAGAGCGTTCAAATCAGAGGGCTATCATCATAGTAGGAAAAATGCCTTTTATTTCTAAATTATGACAATTTTTATGTATAAAACATACTAACATTATAACTGCACCCCAGGGAACATTATAAAACAATAAAACAATGCAGTTCATGACACCACAAAAAGTGCAATGGTCAAACATGTCTATCTATTGCATGTTTACATTGAAAAACAATGGGAAAGAAGTGCAGTGAATTAGGGGCCGTTCTGTGTGAACAACCCCTAATTGTAATTCAGATCAAGCTACGTTTGTCTCAATTTATTACCAATAATTTCAGTAGATACAAAATCAGCAGCCATTGTAACATAAAACCTGCCTTATAAACAACACGATTAGACTATTTAAAATTAAAAGTAGAAAAATGTCATCATATTTGATTGACATTTACAGCTTCACTGCAGCTGTGCAATGAAGCATTTTAATCTACTGTTTAATCACTCAATTATCCTGTTGCCATTGTTTATAAGCTATACATTTTTTATTTATAAATCTAACAGAACTTACAAGCTATGTAGAGAAAAGTCTCATTTTGGAGGGCAGCCACATGGTCTAACTGAGGCTGGCAGAGAAATTGAGCGATGGAGATCATGCTGATTAATACCAACAAACCTTTCTGATTGATTCAAGATTCAAGATTCAAGAGTTTTATTTGTCACATACACAGTTATATACAGAATATACAACCGGCAGTGAAATGTAAACAGGTCCGCTCCATGGACAGTGCAAATTCACAGTTAAAAACACAAGGAAGAAATTATAATAGAAATAGGATATAAAAAATAAAATATAATATATATATATATATATATATATATATATATATATATATATATATATATATATATATATATATATATATATATCTATATCTGTAGAATTATAAATAATCAAGTCAAGAGAAGAAAAAGGTAACAAATAAGGATAAAGTGGAATAAAATAATTGAAGTAGACTTTGCAGTGAGTAAACTGTAGACTTATAAATATGTGGTTAACAAATGTATAAAGAGTATAATGTGCAAACAGGTTTATGACAGGTTGTTACACAGTAACAACGAGAACAGAAAGTGCAGTGCAATGTCAGTGTATCGATGTTTATCCTGGACGTGAAGTCACGTGATGTTAAGTGACTGAGTTCAGGAGTCTGATGGCCTGGGGAAGAAGCTCCTCCTGAGTCTCTCAGTTTTGGCCATCAGGCTTCGGAAGCGCTTTTTACCAGATGGTAGCAGCGTGAAATGAGGGTTTGCAGGGTGATTAGAGTCCTTGATGATCTTGGTAGCTCTACCTTTGCAGCGTTTGGTGTAGACGCCCTGCAGAGACGGGAGAGCTGACCCTGAGATACGCCGGATAAGCGCATCGACTCTTTGCAGGGCTTTGCGGTCATGACTGGTGCTGTTCCCATACCACGCTGTGATGCACTGAGTTAAAACACTTTCTATCGCCCCTAAATAGAAAGTTTTCAGGATAGCTGGTGAAACCCTGAATTTCCTCAGCTGGCGCAGGTGGTACAGTCTTTGCCTGGCTTTTTTCACCTGTGTCTGAATGTGAGCAGTCCAGGTCAGGTCCTCGGAGATGTTTACTCCCAGGTACTTGAAGCTGCTCACTCTCTCTACTGGTGACCCGCTGATCATGAGGGGGAGTATGTCCGTTGCTGTCTCTTCCTGAAGTCCACAATCATTTCTTTGGTCTTGCCAACATTCAGAGAGAGACAGTTGTCCTGGCACCATGCTGTTAGATGCTCCACCTCGTCCAAGTATGCCGTCTCATTGTTGTTGGAAATGAGGCCCAGGACAACAGTATCATCAGCAAATTTGATGATAGAGGTGGAGCTGTGTGTGGACAAACAGTCATGCGTGTAGAGAGAGTAGAGCAGGGGCTCAGGACACAGCCCTGTGGAGCTCCCACACTCAGGGTGATGGAGGTGGAGGTGGACTGGCCTATTCTCACCACCTGAGGCCTGCCAGTGAGGAAGTCCTCAATCCAGTGGCAGAGAGAAGGATTCAGGCCGAGATCCAGGAGTTTGGAGGTTAGCTTGGTGGGAACTATGGTGTTAAAGGCTGAGCTATAGTCAATAAATAGCAGTCTTACGTAGTTCCCACTTTTGCTGTCGATGTGAGTGAGGGAGGAGTGGAGGACATGAGAGATGGCATCTTCAGTCGATCTATTGGGACGATAGGCAAACTGAAGAGGGTCCAAAGTGTCAGGAATGAAGGCGCAAATGGTGTTTTTAATGAGTCTCTCAAAGACCTTCATGACTATAGACGTGAGAGCCACTGGACGATAGTCATTTAGGCAAGAGGGTTTACTGTTCTTAGGGACAGGGATGATGGTGGATTTTTTGAAGGAGGTGGGGACCACAGATGTAGCGAGGACTCATTAAAGATAGATGTAAACAACCCGGCGAGCTGATCAGCACAGGACCGCAGAACACGACCTGAAATACCATCCGGCCCGGCAGCTTTCCTAACGCCCACACGCTTGAGTGCTCTCCGAACTTCATCCTCCGAGACAGAGATCACGTGATTGTTGCTGCTCTGAGTAATTTCTCTAACGCGCCACTTGGCGGAGTCGCGTTGCCGCGTTACAGTCAAAGCGAGCATAGAAAGAGTTTAACTCGCTCACGAGCAACGGATCAACGCTTGCCTCTGCAGAGGATTTAGATCCAAAGGAGCAGATGGACCTCAGACCTTGCCACATGCGCCGCGAGTCGTTGAGTTGGAAATGAGACTCCACTCGGTCTTTATAACGGAGTTTTGCGGCTTTAACTGCTCGTCTGAGAGCATAACAGGACGATCTGTATTCATTCATATTCCCTGAATGGAGACCGGCGTTGTAAGCAGCAGTGCGTATGCGTTCACTGCCGCTGCGGATTGAATTGTCCACCCACGGTTTCTGATTTGAGAAGGACGTTATTGTTATTGTTTGCGTGGCTTGCTCTGTAAGCGTGTTGATGAAGCAAAGCGCCACGCCTGTGAACTCGCTTACGCCAGCTGAACTCGCCGAACATGTCCCAGTCAACGCCATCAAGAGCTGCCTGAAGCGCGGTCTCTGAGTGGGGCGACCAACGCTTAACTTCCCGCCTCACCGGGGGTTCCTGGAGGAGCTTTTGTTTGTATTCGGGAGTGAGGAAAATGGCGGCATGATCCGATTTGCCAAACGCTGGAAGTGACCGCGCTTTATAGGCGTTCTTAAACGGAGAGTAGCAGTGATCCAGTGTGTTTGCTCCTCGTGTGGGGCAGGAGACATGCTGGTGAAAGTTTGGCAGGACTTTCTTTAGGTTTGCTTTGTTAAAATCGCCCGCGACAATGAATGCCGTCGGGATGTTGGTTTATGACGCCGCTGGCAACATCATGAAGGCCAGATAAAGCCAGCGCTGTGTCTGCCTGCGGTGGGATGTAAACGGCGGTCGCGACAACCGCAGAAAACTCCCTAGGCAGATAGAATGGGCGGCAGATGATTGTTAAATGTTCCAGATGAGGTGAGCAGGACCGCGAGAGAATGGTGATGTTCCTGGGATCGCACCATTTCTTGTTGATCATGAAACACACTCCACCGCCTTTGGATTTACCGGCCTCGGCTGTTCTGTCCATCCGAAAAACAGAGAAGTTCTCCGACGCGCGCACAGCTGTGTCCGGGACCGCGGGCGTGAGCCATGTTTCAGACAAACAATAGATATTACAGTCTCTCATGTCCCGTTGAAAACTTATCCTGGCTCTAAGATCGTCCATCTTATTATCCAAGGATTGAACATTTGCTAGAAGAATGCTCGGGAGAGGAGGTCTGAATGCCCTTTTCCTCAGTCTGTTACGGATACCAGCACGTTTCCCACGGTGTTTCTTTGGTTCTACGCCGCTGGCTCTGTCCATTGTTCAACTCGGCGTTCCGAAGAATCTCAGATGGCCACAGAGGATCGGCGAAAGTGTCCTGAAACAGTCCAGTGTAGAGGTAACCAATGTCCAAAAGAGTTTTGCTGTCGTAGTAGATCAATGCAGATGATAAGTTTGTAAAAACTGAGAGTAAAAGAAAGTAAAATAGTAAATAAAAGCACAGTCTTCGCGGAGCGACCTGAACGGCGACCAAACACAGCGGCGCCATTTTAATCTCAATTGAAAGCCGATTAGTATAGCTACACTGAACGCTGCTGCATTGGGCCAAAAGTACAGCGTTATATATGTATATACCAACGGCTTAGAACCAAGGCAATGTCATGTTAGTGGCTAAAGACAATTACACGCTTTGCTGCTTGCTGCATGGCCTGTCAGGGAGCGATTCTGATAGAGCCACAAAAAAGCAAGAAAGAAATCACATTCTTGCAGACAGAGCGAGGCTATAAATCTCAATTGGATGGGATGTAATCTCTCCCTCTGTTTACCAGGACAAATGTTTCTCGCTTTAGAACATTGGCTTCTAATTCAAAGAATGCCTTTGTAGAGCTTTCCAAGAAAACAGTTGGCTAAAAATATACTTACATTTTACTCAAGTACTGAAAAGCAGTAATGAAAAGGTCAATCCAATTAAAAAATTACTATTTTAGCTTGTTAGAGTATCATATTGTTAGCTTAGCTAGATGCTAACGTCAAACAGCTGAAATCAATTGTGAGACGAATCTTGTCCGTAGGTGCATGGCAAGGTTTTCTGGGCGGCCTGACCCTGAAAGACTTAGTTTGCCCATTTAGGGCTACTGTAGAAACATGGCGGCGCAAAATGGTGACTTCACCCGCGGTGTATGTAGAGAGGAATGGCTTATTCTAAGGTAATAAAAAGATAACGGTTCATTATGTAAGGTCTTTATACACCCACTGAAATCAAAGTTATGTGCTTTATATTGCATTTCTGTCAATAGAGCCTCATAAATATTACCCACTGCACCTTTAAGACACAATGACTTAAAATATAGCTAGCTATATACGATAGATATTTTATTCTGTTCTGAAAAGTAGCGCTAAAAAGTACAATCTCCTATTTCAATGTATAGGTAAGCTTAGAATTGCTTACTATGTCCAAATGCCTAAGTTGAGAAAAAGTTGGCTATATATACACATTTAAATCAATAATGAAGTATTGAAAGGTTAATTAACCAAAAATGTACTATTTTAAGCAATAATTGTGTACTATGTATTTTTATGCTTGTTAGAGTATCACATTGTTAGCTTAGCTACATGCTAATGTTAAACAGATGAAATCAATCGTGGGTCGAATCTCGTTTGCTTCATGTGAAGTGTAGTGACGTGCAAAATAAATTTCATTCATTCAATACTAAAAAATACAGCGACAAAAAAGTTTGAGTATCACATTGTTAGCTTAGCTACATGCTAATGCCAAACAATCATGAATCAAATCTCTTGTGCGCTACATCTGACTAATGCTATACTGAAAAAATTGTGTTTAAAAAGTTCAAAAAATGAACTATCCGATTAAAATTTGACTACTTTACCTAATATTTCTTGGCAACACGTAGTTAGAATTTCAAAACTCTTGTGTGTCTTAGAATGTAGAATGACGCACATAATTGCCTATGTAGAGCATCCCAAATGACGAAATCAAGAACTACCCAAATTTGACCCAATATTTGTGTTGCTGCTGATGTAGAGCGTTCCAAATCAGTCACTTGTGAGGTTCCTTACAAGGCAGCTGCTTATGTAGACAGCAGAAAGCAAGTGAGCTCAGTAGATTTTGGAAGAGAGTTTTAGATTAGAGTTCAGGACTCAGCGGCTCTTAAATTTGCATAAATGGCAGCTCACATAAAGGACAGTTCCCATAAAAAGAACCTTTATAATGGTCAGGTTCTCTTTATTAGATCTCAGGTCTCATCTGAGCAACTGTATGAATTTCAGTCAAACAAATGGTGCACAGCCTGTGAATGGAATACTAATGAAGCCAGCGGACTGTTAAATGCAGGCTGGTCTGTATGAATGAGCATGGATGAATATCACTGGAGCTGAACTGCTGACAGGGGAAATATCAGCTGAATGAATGGGGTGAGAGTGATATATAGATCTTAGACATGGTTAGTAAGAGCAAGTGGAATGCAGCGGAATTGAACAAACTGGTAGAACACACAATACCATAACACAATAGCTTCTAACATAAATTTCTGCTTGTATTGATTATGAAAGTTGTCAATTTCAGATTCATATTGTACTCCTGCTGGATTCCACAGAATTATTTTCCAAAATAAATGCCAAAAAAGGTCTATACTCACCGAAGAATCTCCTTACGGGTGAAGAAGGTGCAGTCCTAAGACGAAAAAAGAAAGATAATCACATCTCTGAACACACATAATATATAACTGCATTTCATAATACAAATTAAAAAAAATGAATAGTAAAAAGATCTGGCTTAAACCCCAAGCATAATTTCTACGTTTTTTTCTAAGTAGCCTATTATTACAGCTTTGCCACAGAATTAGGCCACACCCTCTCACCTAAACCCCACCCTCCTAAAGTATTAGCCAGTAAACAAGAGCACACAAAATGATTACCATGCAGAGAGAATTTCTGATTGGCTGAAACCCATTTTAACCCATTTTAGTGATAGCTGACAGGTAGTAGTGCAATATTGTGCGAGCAAAGTAAAAAAAAAAGAGAAAAGTCAATTGATTTTGATTTTTTTTTTACGTTTTTGAAAGTCTTTTACAATCACCAAGCCTTCATTTATTTGTTCAAAAATACAGGGAACAGTAATTTTGTGAAAATTTATTACAATTTAAAATTACTTTTCTATTTTTATTCCTGTGATCAAAGCTGTATTTTCAGCATCATTACTCCAGTCTTCAGTGTCACATGATCCTCCAGAAATCATTCTAATATGACGATTTTCTTCTCACAAAACGTTTCATATTATTATAAATACTGAAAACATTTGTGCTGCTTAATAATTTAATAGAAACCGTGTTTCTGCCTTAAGAAAAGTTGCTGCCTTAAATTTTTAAGTACAATCAACTTGGTTGTTTAAGTCATTTCAACTCAACTTGCATTACAAATTGCATTAAACTGACTTAAGAAAAATTTGTTGAAACTTGTATAACTCTTAAAAAGTTGAAAATTGCTTAATGTAATGTTAAAGCGTATGTTGTCATAACTTATTGATCATATATATTTTTTACAGTGTAGAAAGTTCAAAATAGCAGCATTTATTTGAAATCTTTTGTAACATAAATGTCTATACTGCCACTTTTGACTAATTTAATGCATCCTTACTGAATAAAAAGATTAATTTTTTTAAATGTACCCCAAACTAGTGTACAGAAACTTTGACTTATCCTGTTTTAAATAAGTTTAAGGCAAAGCACAAAGAATAAAGTGTCGATGAGTCAAATCATGTGAACCGTGAATCTGACACGTTAAGCAACAGTTTTTTCATTCACACTGCATGACTGCACGTGGATCAACACCTGAGCTCCTTGTCGGCTTTTTCAACACCTTTTGTACTGCCACACAAAGCCTCTTAGGTTTCACTGTGTATGATAAGTGTTACCCATCACAAAAAACACACATGAAATGAGGCCTGGCAATATGACCGCAGGGAATGGTGACAGCTGTCGGCCCACTGTAGTACAAATCGCCTAAAAAAACCCATTATGAGTCTGATCCCAGGTCTGTGCATCCTTTCCTCACTGTACCATGCTGTAGCCATGCTGACCTGAGCCGACAGATTTATTAGCTAATGATTAAGTTCTCCTTTATGATGTTTACCCGAACACCCAGCCAGCTCTATGCTAAAAAAAAATAACCATCCTCCAAATCAACGGAGCAGCTTGGAAGACCGTTCCATGATTTACGTGCATAAGCCTTTGAGTACTGTTAATTGCTCGTTAATTTGAAATATTGAGGCTTGAATCTGTGAGATGTGAGGTAAGGCCACAGCTGCGAGTTATTAGCGAAGAGGATAGATGACCCGGTGTTAAATTATTACCATGGATGTAGCCCACATATCTAACAAAGAAATGGCTTCTTTATAACTTATAATTACGTCATAGAGACATAATATAAAGGTACAAGAGCAGCTGGATTTTTTTAAAATCCTTCTCTCTGTTTCCTTACATTGTTACAAATCCCAAATGTACAGTAGGTAATAGTCCTGCACTCTAAAATATTCATATAAATAATTATGGGTCATCAAAATGTACCTCATTATGATCATTTATGAAATGTCTGGCAGAATTGTATGCTACTTTTTATGGTTGTTTTCTTCAATCTTTAGTAGAGCTGGAAAACGTTGCCATTGAAGAATCTTCAGTTAGCATAACTCTGCGAGCTAGCATTTTAGCACTTCTGGTTCCCTCTTCCCGAAGTCAATGGGGTTTTTGAATGGGGTTTTGGGTAAATGGCTGAAATAAGGTCTGTGGAGAACACAAGCTCAAGACACTTTCAAATTTTATTCTATGACATAAAATACATCAGTATTACCCCACTGTTACATGTCTTGAAAAAGGCAATTGCTAACAAGTGGCTAAATGGGACAACAGAGGCTGTCGGGGAGATTAAACGTCATCATGCCGAAAAAGTAAGCCCAGTCCGCTTTTACAGCCTCATCATGCTTATAATTGTGCTCTTATAAACTATTCTAACTCAAATGTTCTGGCAAAATGTTTTTAGATAAAACTGAAAGAGTTGTCGGAAGTTTAGTGATGGTGACATTGTAGTTCGTTTAGCTTTTTACTTCTGGCGACTGCATTTAGGCTTCAAAATTGAAAGTTGTGTTCATCTGTGATAATTATCTTGATGGACAAAACGGGCAAGTATCATAAACGTTTGTTGATCACAGAGCTTGTTTTTAGCGCTAATCCAAAAGCCTATGGGAAAATCCTATTGGGATTTTCTCGAGGGAACCAGTGTGATGCTAACTGCCGGATGGCCTACAAAGTGACGTCATACCTGCACCACTCTATAAACCATTTTTTTAAGTAAATCAAACACGAGCATGTGAGAGGAATGGAGCGGTAAGACTGTGGTGCTCACCAAAGCTTTTTAGCCAGCTGAAAATGCCTTGCTGCAGGCATTTGAGAGCTCTTTGACGGTGCAATGTTTTTTTTTTTTTCAGCTGAGCCTATCGGTGTGTCCTAATTCGCATACTATCTGCCCTAAATAGTAATCGGAAAGAGAATTAGTATGTCCCAAATCGTAGTATGTTGAAATGAGTATTACAAAGATACCCGGATGGTCTAGTATTTTACGAAGAATTTAAAGTGCAGATCGATGCACACTCTGAAGCCGAAAGTATACTTCGTTTTTTACACACAGCCTTGCAATGTATACTTCTTTTGACACTTAAGCCCAAATTTATACTGCTGCGTCGAGTGTACGCTGTAGCTATGTCGTAGGCTGTGTGTAGCACGCATAGACTACGACGTACCCTGACGCGCACCTCTCCAAAAATGTAACAACGTGTCAATTCGACGCGGACCGTAAACGCTGTGATTGGTCTGCCAGAACCCCTCACTCAGGGTTACCATGCTCCCTCTGCATGTGTAACTGCGCGTCGCCGTGGACAATGACGCAGAAGTATAAATGAAAATTGACGCATAGCCCACGGCGTAGAGGCTACGGTGCAGGTCCGACGCAGAAGTATAAATCAGCATGTACGCGTACACAGGTGTTCGACGCATACACAGTTTTTAGCAATCGCTCGCCACTCGCATACTCTTTTGATGACGGAATTCGCATCACGCGCACTGTATGCTGACCCTCGCATACGCGTAAAAAGTGAAGTATACTTTGGCCTTTAAGGCCAATTTATACTTCTGTGTCAAGTGCATGCAAAAGGTGCGCCATACCATACACATAGGCATGTTCCATATGCTGTAACCTTCACCGTACCCCGACACGCACCTCCCCAAAAATGTAATGTCATGATGACGCGGAGCGCAAAATCTGTGAATGGTTGGCTTGGTTCTTTCCGGCATGTTCTTCTGCGCCGCCCGCCATTTTTAAATTCAAAAGTTCAGAGAAGAATATGATGAACATGGATACGGACCATGTTCGTGAATGTGACAAGTGACTGAGCGATTAATCGAAGAGGTGCGGAAATTTATATGACTCCTCTTCAGCCGACTAGGAAGATTGCCAGATGGCAGTGAATTTGTGGAGAGAGATTTCTTCCAACGTTGGTTTGGAGGTAGCAGAATGTATGAAGCGATGGAAGAACTTCAGGGACAAGTACGTGGAGTGGAGTGGAGAGCCAGGCTGGAAAAAAGTGTTTTCTTTCTTTCTGCCTTGGCTGGCACCCCATGTGAAACACTGGCTTACAGAGTCAAACATTGATGATAAGGTAAATATTGCATGTCCTTTGTGAACCTCTGTGTTGTGTTTAGGCTAGCTAGGGACTATTTATTTAGTCTAGGGACCATTTGTCCCGCCCCTCCTCCACTGTGATTGGACGGCTGAGTAAAAAGTGACAGTGATGAGCGCTGCATTTTACCCAAAGTTGAACATTCTTCAACTCTCAACGACCAGTAAAAATAGACGCTCAGCACCTTGTCATGCTGCTGATGTTTTAAAAAATGTGGCGCTCCCATTGAAAACAATTGGAAAAATACGCTAGCCTCTGAAAAAAAATGCTTTGGTGGACACACAGCATAATATTTCCTCCGGAGCGGAGAACACATTTCTGAAGATATTGCTATAAAGTAATCCATACGGCTCTAGGGGGTAAATAAAGGCCTTCTGAAGCAAAGTGATGTTTTTTTGTAAGAAAAATATCCATATTTACAACTTTATAAACTACAATCACTGGCTTCTGGTAACGGCTGTACGCAAGTCGAGTTCTGGCAGAAGAGTAACCTCTGACCCGACACATGACATATTGACGAACGTGAAAGCACAGAGGATAGAGCAAAACTGTCACAAATAAGAAGTTTAAAAAAAAAAAGAGAAATGTCAGATTTAGATATAAGAACTTGATTTTGTTGCCCAGCCCTATTTGTTTAAATTACGAGAAGCGTCTAAGCTTACACTACTCCTACATCGGGTCAGAGGTCACTCTTCCACCAGAACTAGACTCGCATAGGGCCATTTCCAGAAGTACATAAAGCACGAACAGAGTATTTCCGATTCTACTGATGACTATACAGCATGGTCAGTGTAGCCTATTTCTGAAATCAATGATTCTTTTAATGAATAAGAAAGTTTGAATCATTTTGAAACACTATCCTGTATGTTCATATTTAAAATAACATTAAAACTGAAATATTCCCAAATTAATCTGAATCAAGTCAAAGTGAAACTGGAATGGAGATGACTGTTCACCATTTGATCACCATTTACACAACATCTTCTTTAGGGTTTCACTGGGGGAAAAAATTTTAATAAAGCCATGCAGTTTTGGAAACAAGGATATGATGACAGAATCCTAATTTCTGGATGTCTCCTTTAAGACATGGACTTGTTTTTCAATGCAAACAAAATGTGTGTTGAAAAAGGATTGTTTTAGGATTATCCACCAAATTTGCTGCAATATTCTCCCCCACTAGCCTGATTCACTTTTACAGCACAGTGAATGACTTGATAAGGCTTGGCTGCTCTGAGGAATGAGTCTATCAGCCAAATGGCCAAGCTCCACTGATCCAGGTACGTCCAACCCAGTGATTAAAGAGCACAAGGAGCGGTGGCCATTGTTGCTAACAGCCATTGATCTCCTTGATGCACTTTGATGATTGGCAGATGGGAAACTCAGATGCTCAATATTCAAATTTCCTTAATATCTGACTCAGTGAACCAGTTACTTCACAAATCTATTCCAAGATTATAAATATGTATATAAATCCATTTTATCTTAATCATGTTTCATCATACACAAAACAGAACATAAAAAAACAGGTTACAACAGCTTACTATTACTAATCAGAAATAGGTTTCTTAGAGTTGTATTAATATTTAAGACTATCTGAGTCCTTCTAGAAGCAGTAGATGATGTGTCGCCAAAGCATGACAGACTACGGTTACAGAAGACAAAAGCATCTTCTCTTCTCACATGTTCATGCACGAGAAGGATAAGCGCTTTGGAACAATATGATCAGATGTCCTGAGATATGCCTCAATGCTCAGACCTTAAGTAATAATATATGATTCATGCTATATGATTATAAGTGGTTTACTTCTGTGTGTTGACCATTATGCTGGTTTTAAAAACATCATGAAGATTTACAGAACTAAATACTGACATTTTGACTAGTTTAGAGTTTAAAAAGCTCAATAATGTGTAACAGCTATATATGTCAAACTCAGAATTTCCTTGCAAAATCATACAATCTGCACATTGTGAAAGACAATAAAGTGGCTTGTATGCCGCAGACAATAAACTAAGAACAAGGTGAAGCCGCGTATAAAAATCATACAGACCATCTCTGGGAATAAACACTGATGCCAGCTTTTATTTATCAAAAATAGGTCATATATATATATATATATATATATATATATATATATATATATATATATATATATATATATATATATATATATATCATTCTAATGTATATATAGGCTTATATATAATTCTAATATATATTTGATGTTAATCATGTTCATCATATTGCTATATATATATATATGAATGAAGAAAAATGTTTCCAAAATAAGCTGTTTTCTGTCCTGATTTTTTTATTTCTTTGGAGATGAGGAGGAATGTCAAAAACCACAGTTCTGTTCATTCTTTCACCCAAAACTTAATTGTGTTGCTGTTCTCTCTATCAAAGCATGATAAAGAGTCTCTTACCTGATAGGCGTCTAGCTGTTCATCAGTAAATATCGTTTGCTTATTACCCATCTTAGTCGAGTGATTTTCCTCTCGTGCAGATGCATCACATTGGTCTTCTCTGTTCTAGGCATTTATGTCCACGGTTTGGCCAGCCGAGAAAATTGGGAGCCAGCATGAAATTTCAGTCCTTCTTGAAGTAGCCTATGCCTGTTGGTGGTAAAGGCGACACTCTCCATAAATACTTAAACAGCTCAAGAAACGTTACACTTGTTTGACGCGTGCAGTATGTGCTCGTACTGTCTCTGTTCGCTCTCACTATGACGGAATTCTCAATGAAAATGATTCTTGAACCAATTAACACCGTTATACCACCAGGGGGCAGCATTGCCGAGTACGTATATTATATACTATTAAATAAATGAATATTATACTGTGCATTTTGCGTTTTATTTAGCCTAGTATATAGCTACTGTAATATTAATTTTACTAAAAAAATTAAAAATTAAAAAAAATCAGGTTGATTAGGACACTTTTTCCCAGTCATCTCAATGGCAAAAAGTGCCCGATCAACCTGAATTCACCACTATTTGTACAGTAATAAATAGAAACAAAACAAATCTTAACACACACACACACACACACACACACAAACACACATGTTGTGTTTTCATGTTTTATGGGGACATCCCATAGGCGTAATGGTTTTTATACCGTACAAACCGTATTTTCTATCCCCCTACACTACTCCATCCCATCCCTAAACCTACCCATCACACACACACACACACACACACACACACACACACACACACACACACACACACACACACGTTGTGTTTTCATGTTTTATGGGGACATTCCATAGGCGTAATGGTTTTTATACTGTACAAACCGTATTTTCTATCTCCCTACACTGCCCTACCCCTAATCCTACCCATCACAGGAAACATTCTGCAGTTTTACATTTTCAAAAAACATCAAACAAAGTATGATTCATAAGATGTTTCCCTCATGGGGACCAAAAAATGTCCCCACAAGGACAAGGATTTCGGATATTGCCATCTTTGTGGGGATATTTTGTCCCCATTAGGTAGGGTTTACCAGGACACACACACACACACACACACACACACACACACACACACACACACACACACACACACACACACACACACACACACACAAAATATAACTAAAATATTCTAAACAATCACACTGCTATTTTAAAGAGATAGTTCACCCAAAAATAAAAATACTCATCATTTACTAACCCACAAGTGGTTCCAAACCTGTATGGGTTTCTTTCTTCTGTTGAACACAAAACAAGATATTCTGAAGAAGGTTGGTTGACGGCAGTTTCCGTATTTTTTCCCCCCATGGAAGTCAACGGGTGCCGTCAACTTTAATTTTTGGGTGTACTATACCTTTAATATAACCTTTTTCAACTTTAAAGAATCGTTTCACACTGACATTTGTTTCCTTACATTTAATATTTTTTCAAAATGTATATACTAGAATAGACAGATTCCATGAATGTTAAACGTTCTTCATGGAAGCTTTATTTTCTAAGATATTTGTTATATATATATATATATATATATATATATATATATATATATATATATATATATATATATATATATATATATATATAAACTATCAATGTTTCGCTAAAGTTTTTGGTGAAAAATTCTTTATAATTATTCCATTTATAAAACAAATTTTACTTGACGCAAATTCTAAGTTCTACATTCCAATCCCCGTTTCCATGACAATATCCTAGTAACGATTGTAAGCGCACAAAAACGCTGAAAGGGCAACTTCCGCCTGGTCTGAACTTTAAATAAATAATTTACACTGGCGTTAATTAAACCAAGAGAACGTTTGAAATGAAGAAACGCGTCGGAGCAGTAAAAGAGCAGGTGGGCAAACAATCCCCGTATTAAATCATCGCTATATAGGGCAGACATTAGAGTGAGGCTAACCGCAGTGCTAACAGTCACACCTACTCAGTTCTGCCCGTGCGCACTGCATACTGTAAATGCCCAACAGCATTTATAACCAAAACATCCACCCCATGCTGTAATCTGCGAATGACTGCATAAATCTCAGCGACAATGGACTCTAAGAGGGAAAGAGACAATGGTGAGTTACTTGATAAAGCGATATTTGAATCGTTAGCGCGTGCTAGCAGCGGTAGCTGTCTACACACTGTGGTGCTGATTCACAACGATACTTCGGGGACTAAAATGGCATGCATTTGTATGGAATATATTTGGTAGATTTCATTTGTTTGGCAGTATAATGAACGCAGCCTTGCATAATATATTTTTTTGTAAAACAGCATGGCGTCTCCTTTAGAGCATTTCTCGCTTGTGCGCTAAATTTGGGTTCATTAAACGCATGCTTTGACTCCGTTGATTAGACCAACTGTTGGCTGGCAACAACTTTTAGTGTATCCACATAATCTCTGCTATTCTATTTTAGCTCGCAAAACTCTTTTAAGTGGGTGCTGTGCCTGTTGTCGACTTAAAATGGATTAGTATAGATTTACTAATCTATTCAATTAGGTTAAGTAAGATTATTGTTATATTTACATGATTCTGCACCTTTTTAGATTATCGGATTACATGAAACCAATCCCATAACCATGCCAAGTGCTGTTTTAGTTTTTATATTAGTTTTTATTAATATTGTGAATTAGCTTTATATATATATATATATATATATATATATATATATATATATATATATATATATATATATATATATATATTCAGTTGTCATACTTTTTAGTTATTTGTGCTTGTCATTTTATTAGTATTTTATAAATAATATTACTATTTAGTAGTGCTGTCAAATTGATTAATCATGATTAATCTCATCTAATGTGCCCTCCACTAATATTGGGATAAATCTTCACTGTTTATCCTTTTGATCTTTCATACAAAATTTAAATTCACAATATTCTAACCTTTCATTGAAGTAAAACAATTGAGAGTGGGGAGGAACTCGCTTTATGTTTTTCTCCAATGCATGCTGGCCACAATTATTGGCACCCCATGAGTAAAATATCTCTGAAGAATATTCCCATTCGTGTATATATATATATATATTAGCACACCAGGGTGACTAGGAGCATGAAATTGTCCAGCTTTGACTTCCTGTTCCAGGAGTATAAATATGAGGAAACACAAAGGCCAAATTCCCTTAATCATTAAATCACAATGAGTAAAACCAAAGAATATAGTTCTGATGTGCAGCAAAAGATTGTTAAGCTTTACAAAATAGAAAGTGGCTGTAAGAAAATAACCAAAGCATTGAAAATTCAAACCATCAGGGCAATAATTAAGAAGTTCTAATCAACTAAAGGTGTTAGGAATCTGCCTGGAAGAGGACGTGTGTCTATATCTTCCTAATGCACGGCGAGGAGGAGAGTTTGAGTCTTGGGGTCGGAAAGCCTAAAAAAAAAAAAATTGATCAAACAGCACCAACATTACCACAAGTTTTTTGGGAGTGTTTCAAGAAAAATCCTCCTCGCTCATCCAAAATCTCCAGCATATTCAGTTGTCAGACACGACTGGAACTTCAAAAGGGACCTGGTTCTGTGGTCAGATGAAACTAAAATAAGAGCTTTTTGGCAGCAAACCCACCAGATGTGTTTGGTACAAACAGGGATAAAGTACCCCATGCCTACGGTTAATTATACTGCTGGATCTCTAATGTTGTGGGCCTATTTATTTATTTTTTGCTGGAGGTCCTGGACATCTTGTTCAGATATCATGGCTTCTAGCAAATACTAACAGATGAAAAAAATCAAAACCCGACAGCCTCTGCTAGAAATCGTAGAGGAGGCCATGGTTGAATCTTCCATCAGGACAAAGATCCAAAGCAAACATCAAAATTGTTCTTTCAATTGTTTTAAGTTAGTTGCCAAGATATAATTTCTAATTGTCATCTAATGTTTATTTCAACTTTATTGTGTCACATTAAGGGTGGTTGCAATGAGTGCACAAACCCGAGGAGTAACACAGATAATCTTTAATGATCAAAATACAAAAGAAAACACATGGGAAAATTCAGGAGCTAAGAGAATACACAACTACATTAAACATTAACTACACCAATGACACAGAACCCAGAACTGAGGAAACTAAGGACTTAAATACACAAGGAGTGGTCATGCCCTGAACAGAAACAAGTGCGTAATTAATTAGGAACTATGGAAACTAATAGGGAACACAGACAGGTAGAAAAAACCAAAACACCATGATAATGAAACAAAACCAAACAGTTTTAGTTTTATTTAACAATAAGAACCCTGTGCCATAAAGCATAGTTTGTGAGAATACAAATATAAAATCACTAGAGTGTTCACTTTGTTTAAGGACAAATTTTTGTTAGCCAAATCTGACAAATGAGAAATGAAAGAAAATATTATAAAGATTTTTTTGCATTAGTAATAGTCTGTAATAATTATAATCATCTCTATTTAAAAACATTTTGGTATATACATTTTGAAAAAATATTAAAATGTAAGGAAACAAATGTCAGTGTGAAAAATTAATATTTGCAGGACATCCCATTAAACCCAGAGGGAGCTGTGGCTGTAATCCAGTCTTTGAGAGTTAAAGAAAAGCGACACATAAAGCGAGATTAAAACTGTAATCACGGTGAATCTTTTGAATCATGTAGAGCCACGTTTATAATCTCCCCACAGAAAATACTTAACAGAGCAGAGAGCTTTAATACGGTTCGGACTATCAAAAAAATGCTATATAATCACACATTTTCTCCTTATATTCCAGAAACAGAATGTGCAAAGATCACCACCGTGCTTCTGAAATCCCGCACTGGGGAGTTCGATTTGGAGTCCATTTTATTTCTTAAACTGAGGAATTTAGGTAAGACTACTAGTTTCTTTGCTGAATACATTATCACAGTCGCACATAAACACAATCTTGCTTGTTTTTTTTTTTGGCAGGAATTTATGATCTTGGATGTATAGGAGAGTGTGTAAACCTGGAGAGGCTGGACCTCTCAGGAAATAACATCACAAATCTGGGGCCTCTTTCACCTCTACGGAGACTTCTCGTTCTTAACTTGTCAGCCAATAGAATCTCCAATTTAGGTAATGGTTATTTCATACGTAAAATTCCAAAACCCTTGTTATTAGCAACAACGGTGGGCGTTAAGTGAACTGCAGCCAACAACTTGTTTAGATGAATTATGTAAATATGTGGAGCACGCTTTCCTCTCAATAACAAAATAAACACAACAAAAATAACAGCGGTGAGAAGACAGCAGATAAGAAAGCATCTGATCATAGTGATTTGATTATGTTTGCACCAGCTCTGCAATTCACCGGCTTCATGTAGACAGATGAGGTAATTTAATACACTGTTATGATAGTTATATAGTATATTTAAGACTATAGACTATATAGATCTGGCTATGTGAGACACTAGTTTGAATGAATCCCTTTTCTTTGCATTACACATTGACATTACAGTACAGAATAGCTCTTTCAGCATTATCCTTAACACCGTAAGCATTAATTTCATTGAACAAAAGAGCACGCATAAACATCACATCCTTTTGATTTTCCGAGTTTTGAAAATTCCGAGTCCTTCACATAAAAGTCAGTCTACAGGCTTTCATAGACAACCTAGGAAGTCGGGGAAGGTCTCGTTAAAAAGTTTCGTTACAAGCGGTTCACACATTGCCAATAAAAAAAGTGATTAATACATGAAAATTATTTGATATAGCCCCTTTAATCTGATAACAATGTATATAAAAATCAGTGCTATTATATCTAACTTTTGGAGTTGATCATGTCTCTTCTCAGAACCCCTTTCCAGCTGTGAAAGTTTACAGAGTTTGAATGTTGCTGGTAATGTGATACCGAGGTAAGCCGCCTTTTTTAGTTACGCGTATAATATTTATCCGCTTTCCTATATATGACCCATATTGCTTTGCACCTACAGTGTTGATAATCTTCATGCACTCAAGTCTTTAAGAAAGCTGGAGAGCATCAGACTGAAGGACAACACCTATAATTACACCAATCCAGGTTTGCAGTTTTCTGGCTTTAATATATTAAATCTTTTTGGCACCATTTTCCTTAATTCCTATTTATTTTGCTGTAGTCTGCAAGAATTCATCATACCGAACTCTTATTCTTGAAATGTTCCCAAATTTGAAAGTGTTGGATGGTGAGTTAATTTTTTGCTAAACACTTTTTAAAAAGTTATTTAGAATGCTATTTTTTTTTTTTTTTTTCATAAATGTTGTACGCAGTCTAGCAAGTTATCACATTCTCTTTCAATGTGTTATTTAAGGTGAAAGGGTGGTGGGACGTGGAAGTGACTTATATCAACTATGCAAAGACATTGATGATACTATTAAAGGTATTCGCTGGAATTTAACTTTATTTAATAGATTTGAAAAATGAGGTGATGCACTTGTGTATCATTTGGTACTGTGTAGTTTTGTGTATAATACGATCATATGCTTAACATGAAACTGAAAAAAAAAAAAATGGACACGATATAAAAAATTTTGGGGGTCAAATACATTTCATTAATTAGTGCAAGCCCTAAAAATTACCGTTCAAAAGTTTGGGGTCACTAAGAATTTTTTTTTTCTTTTTTTAAGAAATTAAAACTTTTAAGCAAGAATGCATTGAATTGATCAAAAGGGACAGTAAAGACACTGATAATGTTACAAAAATATATATATTTTAAATAAACGCTGATCCCTTTCTGTCAGTCACGTTTGACGTTATGTCGACTGACAAATGGGGTCTCACTTGGGAGCCCCAATCACTTCTGAGTCTTTGAAATGGTCAATGAAATTGGTGTGTAATTTGCCACTCCCCATAAATACGGGTATATAAGATGGTGGCATGCATCCACTCATTAGATTTTTACTTCGGAGCCGAGTGGTTGCATTACTCTTCCAATCACCATAGCTAAAAGAGCATTATAAAGAGGAGATCCCTCTTGCTGGAAGAGTCTATGGTGCATTGGTGTTTCAGTGGTGTTTCACCAGTTACTGAGTGCACAGTTAAGTACAGTGATTCCTCTCTGGGCGCTTTGGCATAAAAGAGCAGATGGCCCTAAAAGAGCAAGCACGGGTGCTTTTTTAAAGATGCCTTTCCGTCTGTGTGTTTCTGGATGCGGTCGTTTTCTGGCCTCTAATAATGGCCACGATCATTGTGTCACATGTCTGGGCCGAGAGCATGCTGAGACGCCTTTCTTGGATGGTTCAAGCCCTCATTCAGGAATATGACCATATTCCTCATGAAGGGTAGAGTCCCCTCTGCTGTTACCCAGCCCAGTTCCTCTGCACAGCACATGGTGGTTAACACTCAGGGAGATCTGAGGGTTACAGAAGGGTTGAAGCTCTTCCGCCGAGCCAGTCCCCACAGACCCCAGAGTGCCGTTGTGCTTCAGGATGATGTTGCACGTCCCCCTCATGGCAGACCCAGCGTGTCATTCAGGGCTCCAGCCGAGGACCAGATGCCGATACCTCCATCGGAGAGTAAGCTGTAGTCCTCTGGGGATGAAGATGAGGCTGAGCTTTCCCCCACTGGGGTGGTCGCTCAAGCTAAATCAGATTCATAGTTGATGGCCATGCTTTTCTGTGCTGCCGAGGGCATCAGGCTTGAGTAGAACACTTTGCTTTGCCCTGAGCGTTCGTGGTTGGACAATTGCTTCCTGGGAGCGTCCTGTCCAATTGCCTTTCCTTCCAGAGGTGCATGAGGAGATCCAGTGGTGGAAAGCACCTTTTACTCCCCGAAGCTGCTTCATGGCCTCCTTCTCTCTCACTACCCTTAATGGTGGGGCTGCCAGAGGCTACGTGGAGATTCCACAGGTGGAGCGAGCAGTTGCAGCACACTTGTGCTTGCAAAGTGCTGCCACCGGGAGGACCTGTCTGCGGCTCCTGTCCAAGGCCTGTAAGCTGACGTCAGCCCTGTCTGCAAAGGCTTACAGTGCCTCGGGACAGGCCACCTCTGCCCTGCATGCGATACAGGCCATCCTGCAAGTACATCAGGCCAAAGCACTCAAAGATCTGCACGAGGGTAGTTCTGAGCTGGGGTTGATGCAGGAACTGCGCCTAACGACCAACTTCACCCTCTGGGTGAGCAAGGTCACTGCACGAGCCCTCAGCCAGACGATATCCACCTTGGTGGTTGAGGAATGCCACCTCTGAACCTTGCAGAGATGCAGGATGGTAAATGGACTGTATTGGCAAATGGACTGCATTTATAAAGCGCTTTCAACAGACCTATGGCCACCAAAGCGCTTTACATATTGCCTCACATTCACCCATTCATTCATACACCGACAAAGTGTGCTTTCTTGAAAACCCCATCCCCTGCACACTGTCGAGGACTTTGCCCAGCAGTTCTCGGCAGTCTATAAGCAGATGGAGACCATCAGACACATCTTGCCCTGGCATGATACCATCACCACCAGGACTCCGAGGACTGGCCCCTAGTCTGCTTGTCACAGAGGGCATCCCCCTGCAGCTTCTACACCGGCTCTGGCTCCGGCAGAAACAACATCCCGGCCGCAACATCGAACCCCTAGCAGGAAGGCGACGTAGCCTGTCTCTTAGACCACCGCTAAACTCTCCAAATGTCCATCAAAGCTGCCTTGAGATGGGCGACCGAGAGAACGAGGTGGTGATCACACCACACCGTCCCTAGTTTATTTCTGTTCTTACAGACCCCAAGTATTTTTCCTATTGCTTAATATATTACTTTTATCAATATTATTTTACTTAATTTTTTTTTTTTTGAGACTCTGCCCATATATCTATATGTTCTATAATTATTATTTTCTTTTTAATCTTTTCAGCAGGCATGTATAAAAATGGCCAACTGCCTGAGGTGCCAGAGACCAAACCTTGGGTGGATGATGGTTTTTGGGAGATAAAGAGATCAAACAATGCCATTGTTGATGAAGCCTATAAACAGTTCAGTGGTATGGGCTAAACTCATCTACAGTAATCATAACCATTTTCTAAAACATTCTTTAAATACATCATCAGCCACACTTTCAAACCATAGATTTAATATGATTTTGGTAACTATCTCAACAGATGTTCTTCATGAGTGCAGGCTGCTGAACAGTCGAGCAGCACATGTGATCTCACAAAACGAACGGACATTCAGCCTCAAGACCCAACCAAAGCAGTATGCCGTTTGAATCTGGGAATCCCTCAGTCGAATTATGTTTCCATAAGAATGCATCTGTTTTCCACAGCTTTTTCTATGTTTCTATTTTCAAATGTCCATAAGCTTGATGCATCACCGGTGCCAGAAATCCTAAATGCTCCGTGTTGCCTGCAGTGTGAGGGTTTCATTTTTGTAACTACACTTGAGTTCTTTCTGATTTTCCGCTGCTTAAAGCAGTGGTTCTCAACCAGGGGGCCGCAACAAACTTCCAAGGGGGCCTCGGATGACTTGAAAATAAGATAAAAACAACAACAAAAAAGATAAGATATGTCTTTGTATTTGGTTATTTTTATAATGAATATACACAGATAAGACAAAACATGACCACCTGCCTAATATGTTGTTGGTCCTCCGCATGCTGCCAAAACAGCGCCGACCCACGAGGCATGGACTTTACAAGAACTTTACATGGTGTCCTGTGGTCCAGGACCAAGATTCTTCAAGTCCTGTAGGTTGTGAGGTGGAGCCACAGTGGATAAAACTTGTTGGTTCAGCACATAACACAGATGCTCGATTGGATTGTGATCTAGGGAAATTGGAGGCCAGGGCAACACCTTGAACTCTTCATCATGTTCCTCAAACCTTTCCTAACAATGTGTGCAGTGTGGCAGGGTGCATTATCCTGCTGAAAGTGGTTACTGCCATCAGGGAAAACTATTGTCTTGAAGGGGTGTACCTGGTCTGCAACAATGCTTAAGTATCCTGGTGCATGAATCCTGATGCAATAACTTCCCAGGTAAACGGCACACATGTACACGGCCGTCCACAGGATGTAAACTTAACGGGACTTAACGTACCAAGCAACCTTCTTCTACTGCTCCAAGGTTCTACTGCTCCAAGGTCCAGTTCCAACACTTGTGTACCCGTTGTCGGCACTTTCGACTCTGGACAGTGGTCATCACAGGCACTCTGATTGGTTTGCGGCTATTGTGTGTACAACACTGTGTTGTGACACATTCCTCCCATAACCAACCTTTTGTGTGGCTTGTGCCATAGTAAACCCTCTTTTGGCTCAGACCAAACGGGATAGCCTTCAATGCCCTTGTGCATTGATGAGCCTTAGGCACCCACATCAGTGTTGGTAAATTCTCACCATTGCTGACCGGGATGAACCCACAAGCCTTGTTGTTTCAGAGACACTCTGACCTAGTCACCTTGCCATAACAATTTGTCCCTTTTCAAAGTCTCTCAGATCTTTATTCCTGCCCATTCCTCCTGCATCCAACACATTGATTACGAGAACTGATTAGCTGTGTTCGGCATGAAGCGGCACTGCGCAGGCCGATCGGTGTATGACATCGCAGTACCACGAGAGCGATTCGGAAGCATATAGAGCCATCTGCTCTCTAATCGCTCTTGTCGTACTTTGTTGTCATTCTCCGATCGATCTACACAGCACCGCTTAAAATCCATCGCTAAAATCCACTGTTACCATCTAATCTACCCAGAACTTAATATGTGGCCTTGTTAAGAGATGATGAATGATATCTGATTCACCTGTGACTGGTCATAATGTTTTGGCTCATCAGTGTACGTCTTTCTAGTTCTGTTAAGCTCTAAAGCTTTACATTTTATGTAATTGTGAGTGAGGGGGGCCTTCAAGTATGGTTGTGGACCATAGGGGGTCTTGAAGTCAAAAGGTTGAGTTCCACTAGTTTAGAGAGACTAATACTGTAGTTACCCCTAATCCAACTTGATCGCTGTCTCAGGATGTTCAGAATCAAGACAATTCCTCTTTGCACTCCTAAAACAATGCTGTATTTAACTTTATGCTTTAAATCATGCTTTAAATGCTGCTATTTGTATATTTCATAATGGTGAAGCACTTGTATTGTTTATTAACCACTTCTGATGCTTTCCCATGTTGCTCTTGTTTACAATTTTTAGAGAATGCTTTTTGCCTTTTATTCTATGCCTAATGTGGACAATTTTTTTGTAAAGTGCTTGTTTCATATGACATTTTCTTTTCTTTTTATTTGCTCAAGCAGCTTTTTGTTTTAAGTTACATCCAAATTGTGTTAAGCTTTGCATCTTTGTATTTACATTTTGTTAGATTAAAGTTCATTCATGCGAAAAATCTCTGTCTATGTTTATTCCTCTTACAAGTAATGTAAATAAGATGACTATTAAAAAGGCTGTAGTCTTTGATTAAGCCAGGAGTAGGCCTTAGTTAAATTAGGACATTTAAGTACCTTTTATAAATGTGAAGAAAAAAACAAAACAAACATTACTGGTGTGCATCTTGCAACAATGGCAGAGCAAGATGCACTGCTTTGCTTTCAGTTAAGACAGTTTAAACATGCATTTTAGTCTGGGTCTAGAACTGGGCATCAGAGTATTTAAATTAAAGTGACAAAAACAAACATTCTGTCTGTTATCATTACTCACCCACATGTTGTTCCTAACAAAGCATTTCTTTCTTCCATAGGGTAGAAATAATTTCATTTTTGATTGAACAATACCTTTTTTTCTTTCTTTTTTTCACAAATAAGGTATAAAATATCGTTCTGAACACATTCAAGAAAACATCTCCATCTTGTGGTCTATACATGCATCGGTCTAGTCAATACAAGTATTAAACATAAAAGTTACCCAACTCACGAATTTTTTCCCCCCTAAGTTACTCACTTATTCGCAAAAAAAGAGATTTCGTTTTGATCACGAGAGGAGAAAAGTCACGTTGCAAAAAGAAAAGAAAAGAAAAAGAAAATCGTGAGAAATGTACCGTGACATCCAGTGCAGTAGGGGAGCATGTACGTTCAGCATGTCAGCGCTCTCATCTTTACAGCTGCATGCAGATTAGCGGGCCTGAACACGTGGTTGCCAGGTAAAACCCTATTTCTGCAGTCTGCAATGTTCAGCTAGTTGTGATTTTTATTTATTTATTTTAAAAATTCATAAAGTATAGCTTACACCTTTTAAACTTTGAAAATGTGTAATATTTTGTAACGTTCCTTTTAAATAAAAAAGCATTTATACTTCCTATTATGCATCCGACTATAAATAAAATTATATATATATATATATATATATATATATATATATATATATATATATATATATATATATATATATATATATATATATATATATATATATACACACACACACAAAAATTTAAAAAATTAAAAATAAAAATAAATAAATACCGGTAATACATTTAAACTATTAAACTAACAAAGTAAACTAGATTAAAAAAGTTTGTTGAGGCAAACTTTAAGTTTTAAAAGTTTTAAAAGCTTAAAGTTTGAAGGTTTTCAGTGTGAAGTAGTTTGAAGTTTAAAGCAGTTTAAAGTTTGACAGTTTTGAAGTTAATACAGTCTATCCGATAGATGGATGGATAGATGGATAGATAGATAGGATAGATAGATAGATAGATAGATAGATAGATAGATAGATAGATAGATAGATAGATAGATAGATAGATAGATAGATAGATAGATAGATAGATAGATAGATAGATAGATAGATAGATAGATAGACAGACAGACAGACAGACAGACAGACAGACAGACAGACAGACAGATAGATAGAGATACTAGATAGATAGAGTGGTTGCTAGAGTACTCTGGGTGATTGCTAGGGTGTTGCTATGCGGTTGCTAGAGTACTCGGGGTGGTAAATAAATTTAAAATAACAAAATTAACACATTGATTAAAAATAATACATGAGTAGAAAATACATAATAATGTAACACAACAAACTAATAAAAAATAAATTAAATACAAATAATTTGTCTCTGGCACCAGGATGATCATCTTTTGCGATCCGTCGAATCTAAAAGATTGAAAACCACTGCCGCAAGGTAAATCGGTAACACTTTACGATAAGGTTGTACTAGTTAACATTAGTTAATGCATTAGTTAACATGAACTAACCACGAGCAACACCTCTGTTCAGCATTAGCTAATCTTTGTTAACATTAGTTAATAAAAATACAGCTGTTCATGGTTTGTTCACGGTGCATTAACTAATGTTAACAAGATTTTAATAATGCATTGGTAAATGTTGAAATTAACATTAACAAAGATAAATAAATGCTTTATAAGTGCAGTTCATTATTACTTCATGTTAACTAATGAACCTTATTGTAAATCATAAGTCTGGGTGAAATCTGGCAACCCTAGATACTCATAGTAGAGGATGAGACACCGGATAGCTGCTGCATTGAGTTAGTATCACGATTAGCACAGGATGGCTGGAAACGCGTGGAGGTCAACGGTAAGGATTATATTATATGACAAACCTCAGCTTATAGCGGTCCGTGTTCTGTTATGCCAAATATGAATGCAAGTATACTTACCATACGCTGAAAAAAAATCGTTGCGTTGCATTAGAGATGCCACAGCGGCCCTGTACTGCATGCCCTTCACACCGGCACGTACATGCTTAACACATTTAACTGCTCTCAGTCAACTCATACACTAGTCTTTCAACACATATGAGTGAAGTCAAGAGAATAAGACGACGCGTTCTGACCTCAGCGGATGAATCACGCCTGAGTCAAACGCCAGAGATGTTCAACACCACTGCAGTCACCCCGGCCCCGAACCACACATTATTGTGTTTAATAAGCAGAAGAGTAAATGAACTCATCTAGTAGGTCAGGTTGTGATCATTTAAAACGACATTCTTGCCTTTTCAGCTCATAAAACTTCTCGAGAGATGCGGCGTGCGGATAAGTGACGCGAGCGGGACTCCGGAAGTAAGACGCGCATCTCAGTTCAGTCAGTTAGCTTATTAGCTCACAGTGGGTTTTAGTCATTAAAGATGGCAAATCTGACGTGGACATTAAAATAGTCAGGGTGAGATGGTGTTTAAAAATGAGCTTAGTTGATTTACATCAGCGAGGAGATCTACTAAGGCCAACTAACGAACCAAGCTAGTGGATGAAGGTCACCTCGACATTTTGGCGTAATGAATGTAGTAACAAGAACTGACTGATGTCACGACTAAACTGGACCAGGGATTTATGATTTCTCTTATTAACTTAATGTTATAGTTCTTCTAGAACATACACTCATGGATAAGCGATGAGAACATGCAGAAGAACCGTTTAGTGTCCTTCAGACTGGTGCTTTACCTCCTGGGTGCCACTGCCCTCGTACGAGAACATTATATTTTAGTGAATTTCTCTGACACCACACATGTCACACTTTTAGTCTGGATGTCCTGTAAAGAGCACATTCTGGGCTTTTCAGAGGTACCATTTGTTTTGAGGTTTCACCAGGACAGCAGCTTCTCCTTGGTCTTTAATAATGACTGAATGATCATAGCACTCTTATGGAAATATTATATTTTGTAATTATCATTTAAATCGGACTCATTTTCAAATTGTTTGTTATAAACCAACATCTCAGAAAATGCTATGGGTTTCTAATCGAAATATGACTTTCTGTTACAAAACAGGGCATTGATTTCATACACGTCTCAATGGAGGACACCGGGACTTAAAGCGCTTTATCAGGCATTTTAGGAGACACGACAAGTGAACAGGAAAGAAATTACATATCAATGTTCTTATAAAATATTAGATAATATTATGAAAATGTTGCCAACTGTTACTCCCATTATTACATTTTTTTCATTCCATGTTGCTCCAAGAACACATTAATATGCAAATTAGATCCAGTGTATAGATACATTGCATTGAATGGGAAAACCCATGTATGGCCATTTTACCCACATACTGCATAAAGTAAAATGGTATATCAATTCATTCTGTTATTGGCTATCTTTCATAACATAGTTGAGAATCATCTTTAAACAAAGTTTGGTTAAAAAAAAAATCCTGAAACCTGAAAATGTATCGGTGAATGGAAAAAAATGTTTTGCCTATACATGTCATTTTATTTTTTAAACAACTGAGTTCACTTACAAGGACATAAAATATGAATAAAATATCATTAAAAAAGATGTTTCTTATCTAAACAATGTAATGACATTGACTGCATTCAAAGTGCTTTGTTTTCCTGGGACTTCAATTCATATTACTAATATTGAAAAGATGAAATGTAAAAGAGCTGTGCGTATGATAGGAAATCTATAAACCATCATGTAATGAATTATCATTTCCACAGATGCTCCAAATGTGTTCAAACTTAAGCCACACTTAAAATGTATGAATGTCATTGCAAAATATGAAACCCATTCTGGCATCTTCAAGAATGATGATAATAATAATAATAATACCAGTAGTAACGTTTCTCAAAACTAACTTAATTTTTCTTACCAAAGAGGTTTGGTAAGAAGTCACCTGAGGTGGCAAAAACATACTATTGTCTTTAATTTTGAATTTCTATATATTGTTTGATAATGAGCAATATTTATATTATTTGTGTTGTTATGCAATGTTTAACAGTATCAATATTATTTTGTAATTAAAAGGCTAGTTCAAGCAAAAATGAAAATTCTGTCCTCACTTACACACCGTCATGCCTTTCCAGACCTGTAAGACTTTTGTTCATCTTCTAAACACAAATGAAGATATTTTTAATAAGATCTGAGAGATTTCAGTCCCTCCAAATGAAATGGCGTTCATTAATTTTTTTAGTGCGATTCTGAATTAAAACAATTTTTAGATAATTTTGAAATGTCCAAATTTTCTTTTTGGTTCACCGTTTTATGGTACCGCTCTCTCACAGTGCACATTGCTTTCTCAAAAAAATAAAAATAAAGAAGTAATGTCCTCATCAGATCTGCTGTCAGTTTTTTTTCTTTTTTTTTTTTTTTTTTTTTTGAGGGGTTTGTTTAAAAAAAAAAAAACTTGTCATTTTGTGTTTGATCATCAGTGACCCCTGGTTTCACAGACAAGGCTTAAGCTAGTCCCAGACTAAAATGCTTTATTGAGCAGTTATTGCTTTAATGTTTTAACTGAATATTTTAAGATATGCCAGTGCCATTGTTTTGTCTCATTATGCACACACCAGTAATATTTCTAAGGAATGTTTATTAAAGCTACTTAAATGTCCTAATTGAGCTAAGGTCAAATCCTGGCATAATCGAAGACCTGTCTGTGAAACCAGGCCCTAAAGTTTTAGGCTGATTTAAATTGTTGATCATGCAGATTTGTGAAACAACACCCCTCATTTTACACCAGGGATGAGTAATAACTAACCCTTAATCACGCAAATAATTGGCTAGGGTTTGCATTTGTTTAATCTTTTGTCTTCAGGATGGTCCCTGGTGTAATTTACCTTCTACATGCTTGTCGCCTTAATTGAACTTGCTGCATTGTGTGTTCAAAAAAACACTTAAAGTTTGCATGCAGAGTTAATGGGATCAGCCTTAGTCTTTTAAGTCTGGCTTAGTCTAATTAACTGCTTTATCTCCTGTGTGCTTCAGTGAAGATCAGCCATAGTGGCTGTCACATTAAATGCAGCGCTTTTAAAAACACATGGGTAGTTTGCTTGCTTTTTAATTGAATGTTTGGGCTTTGTGTATTGGGTAGTATCGGCTTGATTTATCTCCCAGTGTTATTGATCTGCTTGTACCTTTGAAATCGCCTTTGCAGGTGTCCCGTGTAATTGGAGCCATAAAGACTCAGACCCCACAGCCCAAAACCTTCTCTAGGGGGGTAAGTTGAATTTAACACTCACTGCTGTACCACAATTTGTAATGACACAGACAGTTACAAATTGACTTTATGGATGACACTAACAAATCAAGTACTAGTGGTGTTACTAAGAGTATTTTTGAACATGGTACCATGTGTTTTTTTTTTTTGTTTTTTTTTAACACATGTACCACTTAAATTCCATGGAATTAAAGGGATAGTTTGCCCAAAATGTAAAATTCTGTCATCATTTACTCACCCTCAAGTTGTTCCAAACCTGTATGAATTTCTGCTGAACACAAAGACATTTTAAAGAATGTTGGCAACCAAACAGTTGATGGACCCCAACTGTTTGGTTACCCATATTCGTCAAAATATCTTCTTTTTAGTTCAACAACAAATAAATTAATACAGGTTTGGAACAACTTGAGGGGTGAGTAAGTGATGGCAGAATTTTCATTTTTGGGTGAGCTATCCCTTTAAACCAAGTACATTGGATGTAAATAGCATGGTACGCAAATAAGAATGTAGTACCACCCCAGCTAACAAGGAATGTTCTCAGGACTTTACCTAATGTTCTGGCAAGGTTCTCTCCAGAGTTCTGAACAAATGTTCTTCAAGTAACATTAATAGAATATTCTGTCAACGTTATCTGGTCTTTAATAATGTTCTTAAAAACACGTTTAGCACAAACACGTTCTTTATACATCGTTCATGGAGATTTTTTTCTGAAGCATTTTAGTTGGTTGTTCCTCTAGCGTTTATTAAATGTTGCTACTACTGATTTTTAGAATGTTAGGAGAACATTCAAAAGTAACATTCCAATAATGTTTGAAGAAGGGAATAATGGAACATTTGCAGAACCAAGAAAAAGACGTTTTCTTTTTTTTTAATGTACATTTCTACATTTAGAAACAACTTTTTCAACGTTTTTAGCAAAATGTTCTTAGAACATTTGTTAGCTGAAAATGATGTATATTAATGTAGTTTGTGGTCCAGATTGGTTGTCATAATGTATGCTCACTTTTTTTTTTTTTTTTTTTTTACGCAAACAGAATTTTAAAAGTTAATGTAATTCAAGTTTACATCAGTTGTCCCAAACCTTTTTTTATATGTTATATAAGGGGCAGGTTAGGCATGATAAATGGCCTGTTTTACATGTCCGAAAGGCAAGTACTTGGAAAAGCACTTGGAGTATGCATGAATCATAAGTCTCAAAGATTAATTTTGCAGCCTGCAGAAAATATGTAGTTGTGCAACTTACTTCAGTCAAGGTTGTTCACACGAAGGCGTTGGCTTTTTGGCACTAGCAGCCGTACTTAAAACATTTGCTGCAAAAAAACCAAAAAAAAAAGTTTTCTGTTATTAGTTATTCTGAAGACATTAGTTATAGGAGCCAGCAGTATTCAAACTTTACGAACACACATATATACATACATGCATACAGGTGCTGATCATATATTTAGAATATCATCAATAAGTTATTATATTGAATTATATTCATTCATTACACACAGACTGATATATTTCAAATGTTTATTTCTTTTAATTTTGATGATTATAACTGACAACTAAGGAAAATCCCAAATTCAGTTTCTCAGAAAATTAGAATATTGTGAAAAGGTTGAATATTGAAGACACCTGGTGTCTAATCAGCTGATGAACTCAAAACACCTGCAAAGGCCTTTAAATGCTCTCTCAGTCTAGTTCTGTAGGCTACACAATCATGGGGAAGACTGCTGACCTGACAGTTGTCCAAAAGATGACCATTGACCCCTTGCACAAGGAGGGCAAGACACAAAAGGTCATTGCAAAAGAGGCTGGCTGTTCACAGAGCTCTGTCTCCAAGCACATTAAGAGAGGCGAAGGGAAGGAAAAGATGTGGTAGAAAAAAATGTACAAGCAATAGGGATAACCTCACCCTGGAGAGGATTGTGAAACAAAACTCATTCAAAAATGTGGGGGAGATTCACAAAGAGTGGACTGCAGCTGGAGTCAGTGCTTCAAGAACCACTACGCACAGACGTATGCAAGACATGGCTTTCAGCTGTCGCATTCCTTGTGTCAAGCCACTCTTGAACAACAGACAGCGTCAGAAGCGTCTCGCCTGGGCTAAAGACAAAAAGGACTGGACTGCTGCTGAGTGGGCCAAAGTTATGTTCTCTGATGAAAGTCAATTTTGGGGGTCCCAGAGTCTGGAGGAAGAGAGGAGAGGCACACAATCCACGTTGCTTGAGGTCCAGTGTAAAGTTTCCACAGTCAGTGATGGTTTGGGGTGCCGTGTCATCTGCTGGTGTTGGTCCACTGTGTTTTCTGAGGTCCAAGGTCAACCCAGCCGTATACCAGGAAGTTTTAGAGCACTTCATGCTTCCTGCTGCTGACTTAACTTTATGGAGATGCAGATTTCATTTTCCAACAGGATTGGCACCTGCACACAGTGCCAAAACAACCAGTACCTGGTTTAAGGACCATGGTATCCTTGTTCTTAATTGGCCAGCAAACTCGCCTGACCTTAACCCCATAGAAACTCTATGGGGTATTGTGAAGAGGAAGATGCAATATGCCAGACCCAACAATGCAGAAGAGCTGAAGGCCACTATCAGAGCAACCTGGGCTCTCATAACACCTGAGCAGTGCCACAGACTGATCGACTCCATGCCACGCCACATTGCTGCAGTAATTCAGGCAAAAGGAGCCCCAGCTAAGTATTGAGTGCTGTACATGCTCATACTTTTCATGTTCATACTTTTCAGTTGGCCAAGATTACTAAAAATCCTTTCTTTGTACTGGTCTTAAGTAATATTCTAATTTTCTGAGATACTGAATTTGGGATTTTCCTTAGTTGTCAGTTATAATCATCAAAATGAAAAGAAATAAACATTTGAAATATATCAGTCTGTGTGTAATGAATGAATATAATATACAAGTTTCACTTTTTGAATGGAATTAGTGAAATAAATCAACTTTTTGATGACATTCTAATTATATGACCAGCACCTGTATATATTAGAAGCATCAGAAAAATAATGCTAGATTGTGATGCTTGTAGTAATTTTCTGATTTAATCTTGTTTTCAGGTTTTTATTGTGCTTTTATTTTGACAGATTCAATCTGTAACGTTAATTCTTGAAAATGGAATTGTTGTTGTTTTTGTAAGATTAATATTTTATGTAACAAGGATGCATTCAATTAAACAAGTGTGACAATAAAGGTATGTTACAAATAAATGCTGTTTTTTTTTTTTTACTTTTTATTAAAAATATATATATCATGATTTCCACTAAAAATATTAAGCATCACAACTGTTCAACATTGATAATAAGAACTGTTTCCTGAGCACCAAATCCTCATATTCGAATGATTTCTGAAGGATTGTGTGACACTGAAAACTGGAGCAATGATGCTGCTATCACAGGAATAAATACTCTTTAAAGTATGTTGCAAAATGGTTATTTTAAATTGTAATAATATTTCACAACCTTGGTGAGCAGAGAAGTTCGTTTTCAAAAACATAAAAAAAAATCGTATTGACCCCAAACATTTAAACAATAGTGTTCATTTCACTTTACTATTATGTAGAAGCCTCAGGAAAATGATGTCAGTTTGCGACGCTTGTGATTTTAATTTTCAGATATAATCTTGTTTTCTGTTTTTTGTGCTTTGACAGATTCAAACTGTAACGTTAATTCCTGGAGATGGAATCGGTCCTGAGATCTCCACTGCAGTAATGAAGATATTTGAAGCTGCAAAGGTACGTATCTGTTGTTTCACTCTTCGGGAATTCAGCTTGGGCTGCAAGTTACAACAAGCGACTATTATGTTTTTAACCCCTTTTGTGCACCCCTTTCAGTCTTAGAGAGCTCAGCACATTTGTGTAAATATTTGGATAGTAAAAACTTGAACTTTAAAAGTGTAGAGTCACCATGAATTTAAAATAGAAAATTCTTGGGGTTTTTTTAATGGAATATTGCAGGATTTATTTTAAATGATTTATTTTTTTAATTCATGTGCCCTTGTAATCTTTAACCAAAATAACTTCCCATCCATCTTGCAGCAAAATCTCTTTCTCTTCTCCGATGACGTTTATTGGCGCGAGGGCGGGACAACCTGTCACTCACATGAGATCGACCAATAGCAAACCACAACCATCTCAATCAATTCCTGATAGGCAAAATCAAATCCTGCCCTACAAATTTTTTTTTTTTTTCTTGTTCGAAAAGCCGTTTCACTCAGATATGTCACAATAGGGAAGAAAAGACTAGCGCAACTTACGTTTCTTAAGTAACTTAAGTACAAGCTACATTATCACTTTTTTTTTTCTTTTCTCAATCAGGCCCCTATTCAGTGGGAAGAGAGAAATGTCACCGCCATCCAAGGTCCCGGAGGCAGATGGATGATCCCTTCTGAGGCAAAAGAGTCGATGGACAAAAACAAAATTGGGTTAAAAGGTAAACTTGCTCTCTCTCTACCTCTCTACCAGTCAAATCATTATAGTGTTTACGATGACTCACACAATCAATTTTGGTTATATTTCAGGACCCCTGAAAACGCCAATTGCTGCCGGACACCCGTCCATGAACCTGCTGCTGAGGAAGACCTTCGACCTATATGCCAATGTGCGTCCTTGTGTGTCCATCGAGGGCTATAAGACTCCATACACCGATGTGGATCTGGTCACCATCAGAGAAAACACAGAAGGAGAGTACAGTGGGATTGAACACACGGTATGTGTGTGTGCCCATCTGTATTTCAAACTATTTAACCAGTAACTCAACCAAACCAGAGCTGCTATTATTATTTTGATTTCTTCTGTAGAGATCTGCAGTTGCAGGAAAAAGTATGTGAAACCTTCGACATTTTACATGGATTTTCTGCATGAATTTCTGCAAGATTTTGATCTGACCTTTTAAATAAGTCACGAATTTGCGTCCGAATTTGCATACTGTATAGTCGTATAAGTATATACTTTTGGTTTGAAACTTGTTCCTCGACTGTTAAAAAGTATGTTCTATATAGTATGAATGAAATTCGGAGATATGGTTCATGTTATGGGGTTCATGTACTTTTTCCCTGCAACTGTATACATTTGTACCCCTTTAGTTCTTTAGGCCCATTTACAATAATAGGATGACATTTGACCTTTGGGGTCCTCAGTGGCTCCCTTCACAAATGTCGAAGGTCATTCTATTGTCATCTAATGCTATCTTAACCAGTTTTTCGTGCAGTGCTAGCGGAACTCAGTGGGCACAGCTCAAATTTCAGTGCTGTTTATTCTTTAGGTAGGTGCCACACGGCTGCTATAAATCAGTTGTCTCTGGTCCCACCCCATAGTGTGTCAAAGCGTTATGTGAAATGACCTTTAGGTCGTCACATTCCATTCATGCGATCTTCCCTTTGTCTGTTCACGTTATTCAAAGTATGAACATGTACACTACCCTTCAAGAGTTTGGGGTCAGTACAATTTTTCATTTGGATGAAATTAATACATTTATGTAGTAAGGATGCATTAAATTAATCAAAAGTGACAGTAAAGACTATAACTGAACTTTGGTTCATCAAATAAAAATTTAAAAAAAGTATCATGGTTTACACTAAAATATTAAAGGGATAGTTCACCCTAAAATGAAAAATAAGTTCTAATTTTCTTTCGTTTATGGACCATAAAAGGATATAATATATATATATATATAATAATATTTTATTTTTATTTTATTTTTTTAAATGTCCCACTTGCTCTCATCCATATAATAGCACTGAATAGCTTTTTTATTCTTTTTTTTTTTTTAAACACAAAAATATCACAATGATCACAAATGCGACACGTGCCGTATATTCCAAGTGTCCTGGGGGTACAATGTATTATTCAACGAAATTCTTGACCGTGGCCGTTGGTGTTCTCTGCACGACATGTGCGTTCGTGAGACTCTTAGCGCTGCAGTTCACTCCGTCTAGCCCAGAAAAGGCACAGAAGTTGTGAGAAATCAAGATTAACAAAAACGCGACATACGGCATTAAAACAACACCAGGGTGAGTAAATGATGACTTAAGGTGTAGCTCGGTTCATTTGGTCTGGAACAAAAAAAACGCTGGAACGCTGTTTTGACTCCTTTTACATTTTATAAACTCTTCATGAGTTCTCAGCTGGTCAAAATACCATCATATGTAGCTATGCACATAGAACACAACAATGCTGTGTGCTGGGCTCGTTGTGTCTCAAAATAGCCAATGCGTCATAAGCCGACCAATTAGGTTGTGAATGTATCCCTATGCCTTTTAGGTTTGGTATCTTTAGGTTCAGTGCTAAAAATGTCAATCTGAACTCTGAAGTGTTGATTTTTTTGTGTGTTTTTTTGGTCCGAACAAAGCAAACCGAACAAGTATGAACACCTTTAGACTGATTTCTGCAGGATTATGTGACTGTTTTTTTTTTTAAACAGTATTTTTGATCAAATAAATGCAGCCTTGTTGAGACTTTTTGTTAGCATTAGAAGTACCAACCCCAAACATTTGAACAGTTGTGTAAATTTAAAAATCACTTCACATTTCTCAAATTTGCTCAAAACCCCCAAACTTTTGAATGGTAATGTATATGATGTGGTTGTGTACATAAAACCTTGAGTTATCTTCTAGATTAAGTCCACCGTATGAAGCTATGCAAAACTTAAATCTGAGTTTGTATAGCAGTCGTCATATCTTGCCCCTTTGTATGAACTAACCTGACTTTTTTTAAACCGAAACTTGGTTTTGTCGAGATAAACGGCTGTGGTTACCTCAATATTAAATTTGCTTTATTTTCACACTGAATCAGATTGTGGATGGAGTCGTGCAGAGTATTAAACTGATCACAGAGGATGCCAGCAGACGCATCGCTGAGTATGCATTTGAGTACGCCAGAAATAACCAAAGAACCAGTGTCACGGCTGTTCACAAAGCCAACATCATGTGAGTCACAAATCACATAGTAACTTTGTAGCCATGAAGAATTATTTCTATATAACGGGAGTTTTACTGGTAGCAGATGTCTTGTTGAATCTAAAATTGTAAATGATAAAGATGCTGAATTCAGTGCTGTCTTCTAGGCGAATGTCTGACGGTCTGTTTCTGCGGAAGTGCCGAGAGGTTGCTGAGAATTTCAAGGATGTGAAATTCACGGAGATGTATCTGGATACAGTCTGTCTCAATGTATGTATACAAGACTTCATTCATTAGGCCTTTTCTACTCCTCTTGCATCTGTGAAATGTTTTTGGTGTGCTTTTGACTTTTTAGATAGATAGATAGATAGATAGATAGATAGATAGATAGATAGATAGATAGATAGATAGATAGATAGATAGATAGCATACTTTAGAATATTTACACTTTAGATTATTTACACTTTAGATTAGGGTCCAATTCTCACTATTAACTATGATTTTTGCCTCAATTAACTCCTTATTACTGCTTATTAATAGTTAGTAAGGTAGTTGTTAAGTTTAGGTATTGGTGTGATTACAGGATGTAGAATATGGTCATGCAGAATAATGCATTAATATGTTCTTTATATGTACTAATAAACAGCCAATATCTTAGTAATATGCATGTTAATAAGCAACTAGTTAATATTGAGAATTAAACCCTAGACTAAAGTGTTACCATATATTTCTTTATTTTAAGTTCAGTTTAAGCACTTTTAACTTAAACATATTTTGTAGTTAGCATATAACGTAGTTAGTTGCCAAGGCAACATTTCTAATTTCATTTTTAAATTTTTTCAAATTAAATTTTTTTCATCTAATATTTATATTAGAACGTTTTCAAGTTTAAGTGTAGTGTCCCAGAAGTAGTGTTGGGTTACTAATTATTACATCTACAACAGTTTAATTGGATTACTGTACTAATTACTCTCTCTAAAATGTATTGCATTATTTATTACTAATTACTTTCTAAATCCCATATCAACCTTCAACCAGTTGAATAATACAAGGATAGATATGAAATTGAAATTATTCTTTAAAATAAATAACATAAAATTCTTGACTTGACCAAAGTATTTAAAGGGAGAAGGTTACATTTTAAAAACATACATTTTAACATTAGATGTTAAATAATTTTATATAGAATTGTTCTATAGCTTATAAAGTATTTGACTCTCTCCCCAGCATTGATGGAAATTTCTGGCTTTCTGTGTTTTCACTGTTATACGCTAGGGGTCGCTATGACACATCTTCTGAAAGAGTACTGAATCTCCTGATCAAAACACATGAAGCAGATGCAGAAACCATCATATGCATATGTAAAATTAACATAATCAACATTAAACCGCATATGAATCAAAACTGCCTAATGTTAGTAAATGAAATGTCGACCCAGGACGAGCTCTAGGACTGTGACGCTTTGGACTCGTTCTTCTCCATCCGTGTTTGATCATCATTCTGAATCCGATTTGGATGTAGTCTTTGACAAAAACTTTATTTTTCTCAGCTTTTTGCTCAAAATGTTACTTTTTTTAATGCAACATTAAAGTGTTGATTAAAAAAAGAATGCATGAAGCTAGAATAGCTTTTTTTGTTGTTGTTGTTCAAAAGCAGAGGGTCTGTTCTTTCTTTTGTTCAGATATTCATACAACAAAATATTCTGGGGGCCCTGAAATTTGTGAAAATGATCAGAAACACAGGAAAAGAGTTAATGCAATTTACATCAGAAGTAACCGTAGTTAAATTATAGAAAAATTAAGAGTAATCCCTCACTTTTTCAGGTGATAAGTAACTAAGTACTTGGTAATGCATTTCACCCAACACTGCCCAGAAGTCACTTTATTTTCATAAAATCATTATGATCTTTGTATTATGATTATTCACTAGATGGTGCAAGATCCCTCTCAGTTTGATGTGCTGGTAATGCCTAATCTATATGGCGACATCTTGAGGTGAGTCTGTATAAAGCATCATATAATAATATTATATATGATATGATTATTTTTAAAGTGCATCTCTCACCAGCCTTTGATTTTTTTCTTTCAGTGATCTGTGTGCTGGATTGATTGGAGGCCTTGGAGTCACTCCCAGCGGGAACATCGGAGCCAATGGTGTTGCCATATTTGAATCAGTATGTGTTGATGCTGCAATAGCTTTACAATGGAGTGATCTATTAGTATCATTCTATTTATCATCTTGTTTTTTTGTGTGTGTTAGGTACACGGAACTGCCCCTGATATCGCAGGCAAAGATCTGGCAAACCCTACCGCCCTTCTGCTGAGTGCCGTCATGATGCTGCGTCACATGGGACTGCACGGTCACGCTAAAAAGATTCAGGCCGCCTGCTATGACACCATACGGGACAAAAAGGTAGGATCAATTATTAGTGATCTTGAATTTGACATCCACCATCAAGACAGATCTTGATAAATCTATTATCTGTTTTTTTATATATTCCAGGTTCTGACCAAAGACCTTGGTGGAAACTCTAAGTGCTCAGAATTCACCGATGACATCTGCCGAAGAGTGCAGGACATGGAATGAGGCTTTTCTAAATGTCTATGTTTGGATCACATGCCTAAAGAACGGACAGTCAAAAAAAACCATGAAATTAATCTTCGTATCATTCTGATATCTACGCACAATTCTACTAAGTGTCTGCATTTTTGTTTCTCCAGATCCGCAAAGCACTGTCTTAAATTCTTGTTCTACGGTGACTGTATTTGTGAGCTGTTTTAATCTGTCAAAAAAGAACTACAAAATCTAAGATAAACTGTATTTATTGACTGGACATTTTCTCTGGTTTAACGTTGACAATTTGCCTGTCACATGACGGGAATAATTAAGTATTAGGGGCTGAAATATCTAACTTTTTTTTTTATTTACAGTGTGTTAAATCCGTTAAAAAGGTGAATAGATGTTTCACATTTTTATGCTTGAGCTTTACGTCAGCTATGAACTTTGCATTATGGTTAAAAATTAATATAATTCAAACAGCTGTTGACCTTTGCTGTGTCAATTGTGAAATGACTGTACCATCAAGACATGACTGTGGTTGGAATATATACGTCTATTTTTATGGGCAAAACAACCTGTCTTTATTTTTACAGGGCACTTTTTATACGATCATTATAATACTGTATAAAAATGAGATGCCATTTACAGTATATCCACAAACAAAGCACAAGTTTTATTTTTAAGATCTGATCCAAAACACGTCATATAACATCCAACTAACATTATAAGACAATTAACAGTATGTTTAAACATAGTAATTAAAAAGATAGGATTAAATTAGGTTGTTTAATTAAAAATAACCCCTACGTTTCTACCATCAGTCTTGGTAAAAAGCAACAGTATCTTTAATAGCGATACAGCCAGTCTGGAGGTCTTCTACTCTTTGTAAAAACCTTCTATTTCACTGTGATACTTCTTCAACACCATTGGGCGACGAAGTTTCATTGTAGGACCTGAAAATAAATGTATATTCTATTATCTTTTGGAATGAACAGTCGGTGCATGTTCAATTTGAGATCCAAATAAAACCAATGGACATCTATTGGGAAGTATTTCAGCACTCACCTAGTTCTCCTCCAACAATTGAGAAATCTTTCCCTAATATGGTCCATTTTTGTACGCGTTGGGCGTTTGAGGTTGCTTTTGAATTGACTTGTGCAATACCCTCTTCAATGGACTGGTACACTAGCTTGTCTTTTCCTCCAATGATGTCCGACACTTTCGTCGCTTTGCTACCAAGTCGCTGACAGTATTCCACAGCTTCCAAGCTAAGAATGTCTGTAGGCTCTGTGGTCTCTGGATTGATGGTGCACTATCCAAGGAAAGGAAGAACAGAGTAACCTAAATGGTTTTAGAGTTGTTGAAGCCATAACTTTTCTCAAAACATAGTTCACCTTTAGCGTTAGCAGCATGGACAGAAATTTCCTTTCATCTCCAATTAGCATGGCATTGCTGACGATAGGCAACTCTCGTTTCACGGCATCCTCTATGGGAAGTGGGGGAATGTTCTCTCCTCCGGCAGTGATAATGAGCTCTGAAAGGAAAGAGATTGAATGGAAATACCCTGAATCCAATTATACTATACCATCAAAGTTAGTGAAAATGTGTAGGATTAAAAATAGCATCCATTACCTTTTATTCTTCCGGTAATGTAAAGAAAGCCATCTTCATCTACCTTTCCCAAGTCTCCAGAGTGGAGCCATCCATCTTCATCCAAAGCTTGCTTTGTTTTATCCTCCAGGTTGAGGAAGCCCATGAAGACATTCCGGCCCCAAAAACACACTTCTCCAATTCCGTCAGCATCTATGTTTACTAGTTTGTATCTGCAGCCTGGAACCACCTTACCACAGCTAGAAGAGTTCAAGGAATTGTTACACAGTCAACTTGATTATTGAGCTTCAAGGTGAAAGTATTCAACCTGGAAACTGAGGTAAGAGGGCTTGCCTTAACGAGCGGTACACTTTTGGTCCAGACATAAAGTGGGGTCCTGAGCTTTCACTCATCCCATAGGCTTCATACAATCGAATATTGAGACTGAGGAAAAACTGAAGGGTTTCACTTCCAATGGGCGCAGCTCCCGAGAAGAACTTCACACAACTGGAGAAGCCCAGCTCGGCACGAAGCTTTTGTAAGACCAAGCTGTCCGCAAGAGTGAAGAGGAATGACTTCTCTTCATCCCTGATTCGAATACGATGACCATTAAAACATAAGAAAGTTCCAAAAAATATGAATGTAACATACGGACAGTAATATACATTACTTTGTAAGCCTTTGATTAGCCTCCAGACTAACAGACATGGCCCATGTCACCAGTTTCCTTTTCATGTATCCACACCGTGAAATGCCTTCTTTGATCTTTTCCATAATCTTCTCCCAAACACGAGGGACACCCATGTGGGCAGTGGGGTTTACCTCTCGAAGGGTGTCTACCAAACTCCCCTAAAAGGGAACATAAAACTACAAGTGAGCAATGTAGAGTAGACTTCAGTACTTTACAATATTTAGTGTGGCAGTAGACCGGTCTCAAGTCCAAGATCATACTTTCATGATGGACTTGGCTTTCACTTGGACTCTTTAGGTCTCTGTCTTGACCTGGACTCAATCTGCTCAGGTCCTGGCCTGAATTCGAATGAGCTGGTCTTAATTACAACACTGATATTTTATGACAACGCAAGATCTAAAGCAAAATTTCCACTTTCCAGTAGAGTGTGCAAAATCCTTAGGGAAGTTGTGCAGGATCTAAACTCTGCAGGAAGGTGGCCCTCCGGGAGCAGGAATAGACACCCCAATCTAAAGCTAAACAAGAGTCCCTGTTCTTGAGCATTTACCTTTAGAGCATCTGGCTGAGCAAAGGAAACTTGCTCCCCCCACTGGATCCCTGTCCAGAGATCGTAGATCTGGGCAGCAATGTGGCTGAGAGGAAGGTAGCTGACCAGAGACTCTTGCCTGATTTCAGCTGGCTGCATATCTCCAGCCCTGCTTGCATGGTGGGCTGTCCATGTGATCTATAAGAGTCCAGAATTCAAAATTGTCAATAATCTACAACACAACATTCCCAGACAGCAGCATAGTGTCAGACCAGATGTGTCCCTGGGTTGCCACTGACTTCAGATGCAAAAGCCTCTAAGTCCGTCTGATGTTTTCTTTAAAATAAGCATTTTTGTCAGGCTCCTATGTATAGGTTTCTTACTAAGTACCAGTACTTCTGAATGGGCTGAGCCTGGGATTTAGCGGGTTTGAAGTGAAAGTATTTGATGAACGTATGCTATGTGCAGAGAGCGTTCACTCAGTATTGTTATCTCATTTTTGACCCAGGTGGCTTTTAAAGGCATTTGCATTGGAAGTCTTCATATTGTGAATGTCATTTTCTTTTCATAGTCGCTTACATTGTCATGGCTTAACATCACTCCTTTCGGTGATCCGGTTGTTCCAGAGGTGTAAATAAGTACACAGCACTGATTGGCTTTCTGGCTACTGATGACTTCGTCTAGTTCTTGATCAGAGATTTCCAGTCCAAGTCCCATGAACTCTTCCCACTGTCCAAAGATGAGCAGCCACAGTAAGTCTTTGGGTAACTTTGGCCTAAATGGAAACTCAGACAGACTTTATCGAACACTTACCGAATAGAGATTGGGTATCTTCTCCTTCAAAGATCCAGAATACTGTACTATGGCTTTTAAGTGTGGCAGCTTATCCCTTACCTAACAAGAAAAACAGGAGTATTAATCAGGTTGTTCATTGATTATGAGAAGGTCCGGGTTTTGAAAATAAAGTACATCAAATGTTACCTGTAAAATCTTATCCAGCTGCTTTTGATTTTCCACAACAATGACATTGGCTCTTGAGTCATTAGCGACATAGAGGCAGGCCTCCGGTGAGTTTGTGGTATAGATCCCTGCCGTTATACCCCTAGCACAAACACAAATAAAGATGTGAGGGCAGTGATTCTAGCACTAATATTGCTACATATTTAGTTTGCTTCAGTTGGCATTTGATGTTTATAGGCCCCTATAAGAGCTTGAATGTTTAAATGGTCTTTTCACACTTTATATTGTTTACCCAGGGTCATTTTTAATAATCCTGGGTTATCTTGTGCCATGTTTCACAGGAAGTAAATTTACATGCACTTTTAGATTAAAGTCAGACTAAGGCTGCATCTGAAAGCTTAAGCAGCTGACTTGTTGAGACTTCCAAGGCAGCATAACTCTTTAATGATCTAAAACAAAATAGAGAGAGCTTTGGTAAAGGCTAAGTGACTATTTCATTGCTACAATACTAATTTCTTGCTAGAAATGACATCAAAAGTGTAAAAAAACATTAGTCAAAAACTTAGATTTACATGCACCTAACCAGCAACTGCAACTTTCAGACTCCATCTTTATTTTTTTAGCTTAAAGGGATAGTTTACTCAAAAATGAAAATTCTGTCATCATTTACTCACCGTCATATCGTTCCAAACTCGTTAGACATTCGTTCATCTTCAGAACACAAATGAAGATAAATGAATGAAATCTAAAAGATTTTTGTGCCTCCATTGAGGTACGTGATGGTGTCTCTTCGGAAAATGTGGACTAAACCACTCAATTCATTTGGATTATTTTTATGATCTCTCCTTTTGAAGCGTTAAAGCGTCTTACGGGTTTGGAATGACATGAGGGTGAGTAATTAATGAAAGAATTTAAATTTTTGGTTAAAATAACCCTTTAACAGAATGGAAAGCACAGGGTGGTGGGATATAATAGGCAGCGAAGAATACATTTATGTTGCCTTCAAAATTCGATCTCAGGAGACAGGGAGTGAAGCTAACATTGGATTTTCACGTGCCTTGATGCCTTCCTACCCTGGAATCCATCCTCCGAAGGCAGCATTTTTATGCTTTTGGATGCAGCCTAAAACTAAATAATTTCAAAATCATTACTTTTTAAATGTAATGTAAACTCTTTAGTCCAAATGAAATCGCGTCTGTTGGGTTTTTTATGAATTGTACTCTAGGTAACAGACCTAGAGGCTTGTATAAACGCTAATTGTAAAACAGTTGGTCTCTGAATTGTGTGCATGACACGAAAGACAAAAGGCTATACACAGCATGCATTTAATTCTTCTGATATTTGATTTAAAGTGCCCCTATTATGGTTTTTCGAATATTATCTTTCATGCATGTGTAATACTGTATATCATATACAAGTTATTGTTTTCCGACTCTGAACCACCTAAATGAGTGTGTTACAGTTCTATGACTGCGTTACAGTTCTACGTCACTATATAATATATTTGCTAATGCCCACCTATGTTGTACATTGTCCAATTTGACCCTTCAATGCAGGATTTTACTGACGACTGCTTCTCCAATCTCTGATTTCAATGCAGGATTCGCAAAATGCTTGCTCTTGAAAGACGGGTCAGTACCCAGTTTATTTGGACCAACTTGCTCCTCAGAATCACAACCTGTGAGTATGAATGATTATTGATGCATATATTTTCTATTGGGTTTTCAAAATACATAGTTTCCCGCTAACCATTAACTCACGTTATTACGGTCTTGCTGAAAAAATTCTGCTAATAAGCTGTGGGCCACTATTACCTAAAACTATGTCTATTAATGCATACTAAGTACTAAGTCTGTCATTCTTACTTGAGTAAAGATGAGAAAGATTTGTTTTGCGAACTTTAATGTTACATCAGTCATTCACGTTAGTGTTCAGCTAACATATGCGCTGTTATTGATACAGTTCCCATATGTGCACCACAATAAATTAGAAATATACACATTGGTTTGTTGATGGACATACATTTGTTAATTCTGATGGTGAGGAATTACAGTTGCAACATCTCATAATGTACCTCAAAATGAGTAGTGTATCACTGAGAAACGTCCTGCTCAAGTCGTCCTTACGATGGCGGTTTGGGTTGAATAACTAGTTCTTCCAATGTTTCATCATCGGACTTGCGCTCGGATTGATATGGTAAAAGCGTCTTTACAGTGTGTACAATTGCTGAAGACTGAGGAAGCCTCCAGAGCTGAAGTTCAGTTCTGTCAGGACCACTATCGTCAAAGAAGATTGACAATTAGCATATAGTTTGGATTGGCGGTATGGTTCTGTTCTGGGCAAGAACTCCCTGCGCATCCATAAGCTATGCTGCATGGATAAGAGCAGGGACAGCAGTGATAACCCCCCTTAGGGTAAACAGAACAGAACCAACGTAAATGCATTGCAGATATCATTAATGTCAATATTAATGTACAAGATATTTCAGGAATTTAGTCTGATTCCAGGGGAATCAGAATTCCAAATCCTGACTAAACAAGAGGAGGAGCTGGGGATGGAGGAGGACAATTAGCTCAGAAAAACACGATAGCTGCTGATAATACTGAAGGAGCTTATATATGCATGCTGTGATAGACTTCGTATCCTATAGGTAGACAGTCAGCTGATGCAAGCTTGACTGACATGACCTGCCAGAGCTAACTTTATGCTTGATTTATGGTAATACGCGGTAGACCAATCATAACAGACTGGACATCTGACCAATCAGAGCAGAGTAGCTCGCAGAAAGGAGGGATTTAGAGAGACTGAATCATCTGACGAGTGGTTTGAGAATCATTGAAAAATGTGGTGATGTGCAATGTATATTATGAGAAAATTAAAGTGCTTTTGACCTTCAATGCATGTAAACCTGTTGTAGGAGACCTTCATAACAAAATTAGGAACCTTTAAAATAGCATTATGGGGCACATTAAGCATTGTGTCATGTATACTTGGACAGAGAAATTAAGAGTTTAACTACAGTGTTGTAATTTTTTAGCATGGGCTGGTAAGTGTTTGGCAGTACACTTTGGGTTTAGCAACACCAAAACAAACAAGTATGACATTTTAGGCATAATGTGAAAAACCTACAAGTATTTCTCACCCTGCAAAGACAGATCCAACAGCAGCGATAAACCACTCTGCAGAGTTGAATCCCAGGATGGCTACACTGTGGAACCGCTCCAGACCAAGCTAGGAGAATTGTCAAATATCACTGTATTATATCTAATCCGTAAATTCCATGCGTATGACTGAGAATGAACTGTGCAAATAAACATTTTAACATGAGCATGTTATGTATAAATTAGAGTTTAAAGATCACCTTTAGAAAGCTTTTGGCGGCCATTCGACTGAGGTGATAATATTCCGAAAAGGTAACTTTTTCCCATTCATTTCCTCTTTTGGTTGCCAAAGCAGTAAGTTTCCCATATTTCTGAACTGAGTTGGTAAACATCTGATGCACAGTGATGGGCTGTTCTGGGCAAAGTTCATCCATTCTCAGCTGAACTGATCCACTGGCTTCTGTAGTCCATAAGGATTGGGATGGGGCCAATTCCGCACCTGCCAGAACCTCCTCAATGCTCTTTTTCTCTGCTGCATTGAATAGGAAATAATCACAGTTCAATGACTAAAAATCTGATGATGTGAACAACAGGATTGAATGGTCTGAACATACAGGTGTTGGTCATATAATTAGAATATCATCAAAAAGTTTATTTCAATGATTTATTTCAATAATTCCATTCAAAAAGTGAAACTTGTATATTATATTCATTCATTATATTCATTCATTACACACAGACTGATATATTTCAAATGTTTATTTCTTTTAATTTTGATGATTATAACTGACAACTAAGGAAAATCCCAAATTCAGTATCTCAGAAAATTAGAATATTGTGAAAAGGTTGAATATTGAAGACACCTGGTGACACACTCTAATCAGCTGATGAACTCAAAACACCTGCAAAGGCCTTTAAATGCTCTCTCAGTCTAGTTCTGTAGGCTACACAATCATGGGGAAGACCGCTGACCTGACAGTTGTCCAAAAGACGACCATTGACACCTTGCACAAGGAGGGCAAGACACAAAAGGTCATTGCAAAAGAGGCTGGCTGTTCACAGAGCTCTGTCTCCAAGCACATTAAGAGAGGCGAAGGGAAGGAAAAGATGTGGTAGAAAAAAGTGTACAAGCAACAGGGATAACCTCACCCTGGAGAGGATTGTGAAACAAAACTCATTCAAAAATGTGGGGGCGATTCACAAAGAGTGGACTGCAGCTGAAGTCAGTGCTTCAAGAACCACTACGCACAGACGTATGCAAGACATGGCTTTCAGCTGTCGCATTCCTTGTGTCAAGCCACTCTTGAACAACAGACAGCGTCAGAAGCGTCTCGCCTGGGCTAAAGACAAAAAGGACTGGACTGCTGCTGAGTGGGCCAAAGTTATGTTATGTTATGTGGGCAAAAGTGATTTTCCTTAGTTGTCACTTTCTGATGAAAGTCAATTTTGCATTTCCTTTGGAAATCAGGGTCCCAGTGTCTGGAGGAAGAGAGGAGAGGCACACAATCCACGTTGCTTGAGGTCCAGTGTAAAGTTTCCACAGTCAGTGATGGTTTGGGGTGCCATGTCATCTGCTGGTGTTGGTCCACTGTGTTTTCTGAGGTCCAAGGTCAACGCAGCCATATACCAGGAAGTTTTAGAGCACTTCATGCTTCCTGCTGCTGACTTAACTTTATGGAGATGCAGATTTCATTTTCCAACAGGATTCGCACCTGCGCACAGTGCCAAAACAACCAGTACCTGGTTTAAGGACCATGGTATCCCTGTTCTTAATTACCCAGCAAACCCGCCTGACCTTAACCCCATAGAAACTCTATGGGGTATTGTGAAGAGGAAGATGCAATATGCCAGACCCAACAATGCAGAAGAGCTGAAGGCCACTATCAGAGCAACCTGGGCTCTCATAACACCTGAGCAGTGCCACAGACTGATCGACTCCATGCCACGCCACATTGCTGCAGTAATTCAGGCAAAAGGAGCCCCAGCTAAGTATTGAGTGCTGTACATGCTCATACTTTTCATGTTCATACTTTTCAGTTGGCCAAGATTACTAAAAATCCTTTCTTTGTACTGGTCTTAAGTAATATTCTAATTTTCTGAGATACTGAATTTGGGATTTTCCTTAGTTGTCAGTTATAATCATCAAAATGAAAAGAAATAAACATTTGAAATATACCAGTCTGTGTGTAATGAATGAATATAATATAAATCAACTTTTTGATGACATTCTAATTATATGACCAGCACCTGTAATCCTGATATCCAAACTCTGAATATGATAAATAAAATTAGAGTTACTCTACTTACAAAATCCTTCCCCAATATCCTGCTCCAAAAGGTCTGGCATGGGCCCTAGAGGTGAAGAGTTCGAGCTGAAATACACAGTGCTGGCTGGTTAGGTAGCAGTGGACATCCCTGCGGACAGACTCTTGCTGTCGTACCCATGAATCACATGGCACAACTGCTCAACAGCATTGTAAGCCCTCCACAATGATGGGTTTTGGTTACTAAGTGCTAAAGCCATAGCAGCTTTGTTGGCAGATGGGAGCTCACAAAATGTGTGAGAAACTCTCCCATCAGTCATAGAAACTTCTGTTTTCTTCTTCACTTCAGTTCTTGATGTAACAGCCACAAGTCTGAGGGCACATTAGGTAGATTTAAAACTGGCATCCCTACAAAATTACCGGCTTGATGCTCTTTGTAAACGAGTGCTAGCACTGGCAGCTGAGCTGATTTCATTTCCGCTGCTCATTTTGATTTAGAGTGGTGAAAAGCACAAACACCAAAAGAGATTTTTCCAAGAAGTGTTCTGCCAAACTCTTTTCAAACGAGACATTTCACATCTTATTCTTATCTATGGCAAAGCTAAACATAACTTCATACTAATTTGTTGTTAAAGTGGGGTTCTAATGCTATTTCATGCATTCTGACTCATTTACACCGTTAAAGTTGGATTCTAAAACATGACTCGTGCTAAACATGGCCAACATTTAAAAAAAATTGTTGGACGTATGACGGAGTATTTCTGTGCCAAATACACTCCTTCAGGATTCGAACAAGTTTCGTAAAGTTTTTTTAGAGTATGGCTCTGTATGATGTCATAAAGGGTGGACTTCCTTATATGGGCACTTCTCCTGAATTAGCACATGCGCACATCACCTAGAGCGAGAGCAAGAGCACGTCCATCAGCTTCAGTCGGGTTACAGAAGCCGTCAGCAGTGCTGTAATTTTGTTTTTAGACCACAAAATAAACAGTCACTAAAGAAGTGTGTTTCTGGTTGTGAGGGAAAGATAACCTTGTTCAGCATCCCAAATAACCCAACGTTGAGGAAACAGTGGATGCAGTTTGTTTTTCCGAAGCAGCAACTGAATTCTGCAAGCGTGTTTGTTTGTTCCCGGTCATGAGTCGAAACCGCAGGCAGTGAGTGAAACTGCGCCAAATGTCTGTGTTTTGTTGGCAATAATGTAAACAACACGAATGTATAGTAAATCAAAAGTTATCCAGGGATAATGCCATGATGAATTGTGTGTGTGTGTGTGTGTGTGTGTGTGTCATAGGTGTGTGTGTGTGCTTGTGATGCTTTAGTGCCGCCCACTGCACGCCTCCAAGAGTTTGGCTGTTTTTGGAAAGAATCGGTACAGCGTATCTGTCTTTGGAGATACAGAGTAGTATTGCATCCTTCATAGGTACTATAGGTAGGGTACAACGGGGCTAAAGGCTCCATGGGGTAAAAGGCTCCTTTGACTTTATTTTCCTCTAAACCACTAGATGGCACAAAAACTTGCCTCAGCACTTTCCAAAACATCCGCTTTTCAAGATGTATGTGGAAATTTGTCTGCGCTCATTTGGTCTAATATTTGTTGTTTTTAAAAATGTTGTAGATTTAAGTAGCAAATAAGAATCGCTAAAATGATTGAATATATTTTGAAACAAAGGTCTTGTTAATAATGTTTGTCAGTTTTGTTCAAGGTAATTAAAGCTACAGTTTTACAATAACGGAAGAATATGTAAAAGTATGGTATTTGGGGTAAAAGGCACCCCTCCTGTTGGGGCAAAAGGCACCATATTTAACATGATAATAAACAGCGGCTGACTTTAACATTTGTTGACATGACATGGTCAGATTCAGATTGTAAGTATCATATATTAAGTTGGGTGTCCACCTTATCTCTAGATAATCACCATATTTATAATGAAACCATCAGATTTAAAAATATATATAATCATATATGATATAATCATATCATATAATAAAATATAATTTATTGTCACTACTGTAAATCTATATTAAATTATTATGGGATCTCCTTCAATGCTTTCAGAATCTTTACTTTTTTAAATGATTTTGTTTCTATATTTTTCAGATATATTTCTATATTAACATTTTAATGACAGCATATTTACTGATCAAAAATGAATTATTTTATTCATTAAAATGAACAGAAAATAGTTCAAACTTTGCTAAAGTGATTGTTTTGAACAAGTATTAACTTATTAAACATATTATTTTAGCTGAAGTATTTGTATTAATACTGTGTGCCTTTTGCCCCATGCTGGTGAGCCTTTTACCCCATGTGTGGGGTAAAAGGCCCCCCTCGACACCCCATACATTTTTAAGATTTTTAAATTAAATAAAAGAAACCACTTTTATGATTTATAGTCACACAAAATCTGTTGCTCCATAAATGTTAAATACAAGCATATATATTTTTCTGTATATCATACATTATGGGAGTAGCACATTTTTCTTAAGGTGTGCCTTTAGCCCCGTTGTACCCTACTCAAGATTAACATGAGATTGGCAGAAAAATGTGAGTGTTATGTGCCCTTTAAAGGAGTATCGCATAGAAGTAAATTAATTGAAATTTGATTCATTTTGATTCACGTAAAATAAATCAAATATCAGTCCATAGAATGGACATTCCACATGGTGCAAATATAGCAGTGCAAGGTAATTCAACAGATCTTATTACATACATTCACATACCTGTTTCCAAGCTGGTTACTGGCAGGATCAGTTTGCTGGTGTGTTTGAGTGCTGGTGCTCATGCTGACTACAGGACTGGTATGAACTACTCAAAGACTCTCCGTTCTTGGCATAATGAGGACAGAATGAATAGCTTCATGAGGCACTGTCACGATTCTCCAAGTGAAAAACTTCAGCTATGTGCTCATGCGCTGATGATGTTAAGTATGTTGAGCTTCTAGGAAATGCTCATAGGGAAGTTCTTTTTAAGCCAATGAAAGTTGGCAAAAGTCTGTTCAGTGTGAAATGTCTTTAGGTTAAAGCACATAGTGCATATTAATGAGTTTGGAGGCTTTTATATTCAAATGTGTTACAGTCTGTTGAATTTTAAATAAAACAGCCCACTCAACTGAATTTATATTAAGTTATTCTAATCTAATCTATTAATTTATATTAAGTATATCTTCATGGAAATTAATTTACTGTTATTAATGTGATATTGAAAACGTTTTTGTATTTAAATTTTTATTTTAGTTTCATCACCGTCATTTTTTCTCTTCTGTGAATTTTTTATATTAACACAAATATTTAGATTTATTGGCCCTAAAAATATATAGATTGTACTGCATCCATTTTGGAAAGTTCATTTTTTGGGATTTTGTTGTGCTCCAAACACAAAATACTTTATTTTCAAATCAAGTCCTTTCTGTTTAGTGCAACAAAACATACACATTTAAATATATGGGCCAAGGACAAATAAGAGTGTCCATTATAAGAAAATGACTAATCATTTAAAATAAAGTTTAAAATGTCAAATTCTTAGAAATGTACTCTTTTTAGGCTATTCATGTTGGTGTGATTTTTCCTTTTTTATGAAACATTTCTATTAAATAGACTATAACATAGCATATAGTGTTTCCACCAAGGAAAGAGTAATATTTATTTTATTTAAATTCATTTATTTATATTTATTTAGTGTACACATCTTAAAGGCACAATATGTAAGATTTTTTAATTAGAATATCCAAATACTGCTAGAACAATGCTATATACACTCATTTAAAGGATTATTAGGAACACCTGTTCAATTTCTCATTAATGCAATTATCTAATCAACCAATCACATGGCAGTTGCGTCAATGCATTTAGGGGTGTAGCCCTGGTCAAGACAATCTCCTGAACTCCAAACTGAATGTCAGAATGGGAAAGAAAGGTGATTTAAGCAATTTTGAGCGTGGCATGGTTGTTGGTGCCAGACGGGCCAGTCTGAGTATTTCACAATCTGCTCAGTTACAGCAGAAGACCCCACCGGGTACCACTCATCTCCACTACAAATAGGAAAAAGAGGCTACAATTTGCACGAGCTCACCAAAATTGGACAGTTGAAGACTGGAAAAATGTTGCCTGGTCTGATGAGTCTCGATTTCTGTAGAGACATTCAGATGGTAGAGTCAGAATTTGGCGTAAACAGAATGAGAACATGGATCCATCATGCCTTGTTACCACTGTGCAGGCTGGTGGTGGTGGTGTAATGGTGTGGGGGATGTTTTCTTGGCACACTTTAGGCCCCTTAGTGCCAATTGGACATTGTTTAAATGCCACGGCCTACCTGAGCATTATTTCTGACCATGTCCATCCCTTTATGACCACCATGTACCCATTCTCTGATGGCTACTTCCAGCAGGATAATGCACCATGTCACAAAGCTCGAATCATTTCAAATTGGTTTCTTGAACATGACAATGAGTTCACTGTATTAAAATGGCCCCCACATTCACCAGATCTCAACCCAATAGAGCATCTTTGGGCTGTGGTGGAACGGGAGCTTCGTGCCCTGGATGTGCATCCCACAAATCTCCATCAACTGCAAGATGCTATCCTATCAATATGGGCCAACATTTCTAAAGAATGCTTTCAGCACCTTGTTGAATCAATGCCACGTAGAATTAAGGCAGTTCTGAAGTCGAAAGGGGGTCAAACACAGTATTAGTATGGTGTTCCTAATAATCCTTTAGGTTGAGTGTATTTGTCAAGACTCTGGGCTGATCGGCTGGGTTCTTTCTGATTACCATGTGCTCTTGTTGTAATGTCTTTTCCCTCCCCCCTCGTTTCCTTTTTATCTGTTAATTTACCTCACCTGTTGTCTCGTTACCTTCCTAGTCTGTTGCCATATTTAATTCCCCTGTTGTGTTTGTTCGGGAGTTGTTCTTATGCTGTCTGTTCTCAGCTTAGTGTCTTGTTTTTAATTTTCTTCAGGATTCCAGTTTTTCCTGCTTAGCACTGTCATTCCCCTGTCTGACTAGGCCTGCGTGATTTATTTTTCCTGAGTTCCAGTTTTCCTCGTCTTCTGTCCTGGTTCTGTTTGCCTGACCTGTTCATCGGATCCTCCAGCAGCCTAAGTTTTCCTCTGGCTTCACTGCATCTGTTTTTTGCCATAGGCTCTGCCATTTTCATGCCTGAGATTGTATTTTAGTTTTTACGAATTTTTGGCTGGAGTTTTTTCTGTTTTGCTATTAGCAAATAAATATTTTTATCTGCTATTGGATCCTCTCTCCATTACTGGTCCTGACAGTATTTTGCTGATTGTGTACTTACAATGTCCGAAATGTTTCCAAGAATGTTTAAATCCAGAGCAATAAGCTTTTTTTTACCAGGACACAGACCGCATCCATGCATCACCTATAAATGATTTCATTGTAGAAACCATGGAAACACCAGATACATTTAATATATATGTTTTATTAGACAGGTGAGCAGCTGTATGGATAATCAACAGAAAACTAATGATTGTTGTATAGTTCAACACGTTTAGTCATATCGTTTTTATGATTTACTGTGAGTACATGTTTTACCATGCCTAATATTGATCTATAGGTCGAGTAAAGTTAGTAGATAATTTTAACACACTCAAATGTATCTACAAACCCGATTCCAAAAAAGTTGGTACACTATACAAATTGTGAATAAAAACAGAATGCAATGATGTGAAAGTTTCAAATTTCAATATTTTATTCAGAATACAACATAGATGACATACCAAATGTTTAAACTGAGAAAATTGATTTGAGTTTATTTTTGATTTTTAAATTTCATGGCATCAACACATCTCAAAAAAGTTGGGACAAGGCCATGTTTCCCACTGTGTGGCATCCCCTCTTCTTTTTATAACAGTCTGCAAACGTCTGGGGACTGAGGAGACAAGTTGCTCAAGTTTAGGAATAGGAATGTTGTCCCATTCTTGTCTAATACAGGCTTCTAGTTGCTCAACTGTCTTAGGTCTTCTTTGTCGCATCTTCCTCTTTATGATGCGCCAAATATTTACTATGGGTGAAAGATCTGGACTGCAGGCTGGCCATCAGTGCCCGGATCCTTCTTCTACACAGCCATGATGTTGTAATTGATGCAGTATGTGGTCTGGCATTGTCATGTTGGAAAATGCAAGGTCTTCCCTGAAAGAGACGACGTCTGGATGGGAGCATATGTTGTTCTAGAACTTGGATATACCTTTCAGCATTGATGGTGCCTTTCCAGATGTGTAAGCTGCCCATGCCACACGCACTCATGCAACCCCATACCATCAGAGATGCAGGCTTCTGAACTGAGCACTAAGAACAACTTGGGTTGTTTAGATGACACGATGTCACAGTTTTCCAAAAAGAACTTCAAATTTTGATTGGTCTGACCACAGAACAGTTTTCCACTTTGCCACAGTCCAATTTAAATGAGCCTTAGCCCAGAGAAAACGCCTGCGCTTCTGGATCATGTTTAGATATGGCTTCTTTTTTGACCTATAGAGTTTTAGCCGGCAACGGCGAATGGCACGGTGGATTGTGTTCACCGACAATGTTTTCTGGAAGTGTTCCTGAGCCCATGTTGTGATCTCCATTACAGTAGCATTCCTGTATGTGATGCAGTGCCATCTAAGGGCCGAAGATCATGGGCATCCAGTATAGTTTTCCGGCCTTGACCCTTACGCACAGAGATTGTTCCAGATTCTCTGAATCTTTGGATAATATTATAAATGTTTTTTAATATAAATGATATTATAAAAATTTTGTAAATGATTGCATTCTTTTTTATTCACAATTTGTACAGTGTCTCAACTTTTTTGGAATCGGGTTTGTAATAAGATAAAACAGCACTATGTTACCCCACATACTTGAACGGAAAAAGCGGAAGAGGAGACTGTGGCATAATAAAAGTTGCTTTCGCTGCTCTCGAGCCGTGTGTCGCGCTCGTCTCTCATTAGCAATCGTTCCAGCGGACTCATTGCACTCCCACAACACTCAGTCCTGCTCTGCTTCATACTACAGTAATGTTAATAATCTCATCCATGAACATGATTTCTGCCCGAGTCCCATCCCGATTCTTTTCCACCGACTGTGAAATGAAGACGACATCTCCCATGAATCCGCGCTCAGTCTTGTCGTCATTACGCTACACCTTTGTTTTGAATAGGCAACCTCTAGTGGCGAAAAACTACATATTGTGCCTTTAATAATAAAAGTTTTCAATTATATTTTTCAAAGTAATGGTATGTTAAGTAAGTTGCACCATATGACATTTTTAAACCTGAACTAATGTTGTCTTGTCATAAAAAGGTCTTGCATGAGGGTCTTCAGAGGTCTTTGCTATAATATTATTTCCACAATGTGTTTGTTTTATGCATGCTTTATTTTTATTTATTTATTTAATAAGCAGAGAAGCGGTTTTGTTCAAATATTATTATTAAAATAAATACTAAATTATTATATTATTTTTAATAAATAAGAAATAAAAATAAGATTATGTCAAATTACTTAATTGTTTTTTCTTTGCTTTGATTTCATCCTTTTAAATGAGAATCTTTCTTAAGCAAAAGCCCCAGTGTTAAATTAACAATGCCAGTGTTTATTTAATGGGAATGATATCAGGATAAACTTTTTTTTTTTTTTTTTTTTTTTTTTTTACTTTGTATCAAATTATCGGTTTAATTGCATTGTTCATACATATTCTGAGAAGTATAGTAATAGATAAAAAAAAAAATCACTGACCAGTTACGAGCTTGATGACACCTATTTAGGTCATGTTAACCGACCAAAGGTCCACAACTTGTCAAACCACATAAAGTTAGTACTAAAAATTACTTGTTGGGATATGCAAAATACATGCTATATGATAATATTCGTAACCGTAAGCAGAAAAATGAAATAGTAGTCTAACATTGTTTTTAGTATTAGTGTTTTCTTTCTTGGACGGAAAGAGTCTTTACCTGTAATATTTAGTTAAGGTGTTGAACTTAACCCTCTTCACCGTTGGAAAACGATAGAACGCTTTTTGGTTTTAATAGATTATCCACTTCTCGTTCTGAGGTATCCTTTAGTAGTGAGAAACCGCTACAAATGATTCAGAGGGTGAGTGATCTATCCCAGTGATTCAGACTGAATCACGAACCCATTGACCTATTCATGCGAAAGAACCGACTCAAAAGAGTGATTAATTCGCGAAGTGGACAACACTGGTTCAGATTGATTCATTCATTAATTCATTCATATTCATTCGTATTTATTTATTTATTACAGCTCATGATTTAGGCTAATTGAACATTTTAGGCTCCAAAGAATTGGGACATTTTGTTGTTGAGATAACTTAAGGAAATACCTCTTTTCAAACATGAATAGGTCTAGCCATTTCTAAAGGTACGAATATTTGTTAAGCACCGAGGCTTTATAGCCTCCATACGTACATCGAAGGTTTATTGTGGCCATCTGGTGGTCAAAACGACGAATAGTCGCTGATTTCACATCTGAAAACAAATCTAATGAAAACATCGATTCAAAGTTAAATAAAATATGTGATCTTTTTTAATCATGCCTCTGTTATTTCACAAGCATCAAGCATATATGATTAATGAACCATTAGAGAAATGTGTTTTTTTAATTTGTTAAAAATAATGTCTGCCAGTTTAAAAGTAGGCTATAGTTTGAAGGTATAGTTTAAGAATAAGGCAAGTAGGCTATTAAGCAATGTTAATTATTTTAATGTAGGCTAATGCATGCAATCTTCAGAGAAGTGATAGTTATTTAACCAACATTTATAATGTTCATTTACAAGCCCGATTCCAAAAAAGTTGGGACAGGTAGCAATAACAAGCCAGAAAAGTTAAATGTACATATAAGGAACAGCTGGATGACCAATTTGCAACTTATTAGGTCAACTGGCAACATGATTGGGTATAAAAAGAGCCTCTCAGAGTGGCAGTGTCTCTCAGAAGTCAAGATGGGCAGAGGATCACCAATTCCCCCAATGCTGCGGCCAAAAATAGTGGAGCAATATCAGAAAGGAGTTTCTCAGAGAAAAACCGCAAAGAGTTTGAAGTTATCATCATCTACAGTGGATAATATCATCCAAAGATTCAGAGAATCTGGAACAATCTCTGTGCGTAAGGGTACCATACTGTAAAACCATACTGGATGCCCGTGATCTTCGGGCCCTTAGACGGCACTGCATCATATACAGGAATGCTACTGTAATGGAAATCACAACATGGGCTCAGGAATACTTCCAGAAAACATTGTCGATGAACACAATCCACCGTGCCATTCGCCGTTGCCGGCTAAAACTCTATAGGTCAAAAAAGAAGCCATATCTAAACATGATCCAGAAGTGCAGGCGTTTTCTTCCCATCCAGACATCGTCTCTTTCAGGGAAGACCTTGCATTTTCCAACATGACAATGCCAGACCACATACTGCATCAATTACAACATCATGGCTGCGTAGAAGAAGGATCCGGGTACTGAAATGGCCAGCCTGCAGTCCAGATCTTTCACCCATAGAAAACATTTGGCGCATCATAAAGAGGAAGATGTGACAAAGAAGGCCTAAGACAGTTGAGCAACTAGAAGCCTGTATTAGACAAGAATGGGACAACATTCCTATTCCTAAACTTGAGCAACTTGTCTCCTCAGTCCCCAGACGTTTGCAGACTGTTATAAAAAGAAGAGGGGATGCCACACAGTGGGAAACATGGCCTTGTCCCAACTTTTTTGAGATGTGTTGATGCCATGAAATTTAAAATCAACTTATTTTTCCCTTAAAATTATACATTTTCTCAGTTTAAACATTTGATATGTCATCTATGTTGTATTCTGAATAAAATATTGAAATTTGAAACTTCCACATCATTGCATTCTGTTTTTATTCAATGTCCCAACTTTTTTGGAATCGGGTTATGTATACTGTTCATTGATGATAGTTTATAATGCATTGCCTAATGCTAGTTTAGCTTAATTTTAAAAATCTATAAGTAGCCTAAATGTATGTAAAGCTTGTGCGTGAAAAAGACCACTGAAAAACGTCCCAACATAACACCAACTGTGGCGTTTCAGTCGGGATCATTAATATTTACACACCAACGCATGTTCAAGGCCAGGCAGTATTAACCTGGACCTGCACAGCTGAATCAGCAGAAGTTCTGCAGGTATTGCGAAGAAGCAAGCAAGGACTCATCTCTTTTATAAGGTTAATAATAAGAAATAATACTGTAATAAGGTAAATCTCCTGAGGTGAATGCTTTGCACCGGTTGTCATGACAACCGCTCAGTATTTTGAATGAATAATACGGTTTGTTTCTTGCAAAGAGTATCTGGAGCGAGTGAATTCCCTCCTGAACACTTTCCATATGGAATTCCTTGAAAACTTTTACTAAAACCAAAAGCTTTTAAAGTTTCCCATAAGTATGTGTGTTCAACTCTGTCAAATGCTTTTTCTTGGTCCAATGAAATCAATTTGATAACTTAGAGACATCATATATAGCCCTAATAAGGGAAATATTATCAAAAATTGACCTTTTGGGGACACAGTAGGTTTGGTCTGGATGGATCACCTTATTCATAATTTCAGATAATCTGTTTGCTCAAATTTTCACAGAAGTGAAACAAGTCTCCAGTTTTTTATCTCTGTGAGGTCTCCTTTTTTGGGAAGGAGGGTCAGGACTGCTCTCCAGCAACTCAAAGGTAGATGACCTTCATCCAGACTACCATTGAGGACTTCTAAGAGATCCTCTCCTAATACTTCCCAAAAACATTTATAAAAGTCTGTTGGTATGCCATCAATTCCAGGCACCCTTCCGGATTCCATGCTCTGAACAGCCTTATGCAGTTCTCCCAGGCTAAGCGCACTTGAAATCTCTGCATTAGCTTCATCAGAAACCTTCAGTAAATCCTTGAAGAAGACACTCTCATTGATATTGTCTGGTCCTAATTCACTTCTGTACAGTTTCTTATAAAAACCAATTGCCCTCCTTCTAATTACTACAGGATTGGACAATTTAACCCCTAATAACTCTGCCAGTTGATTCTCTTTTTTAGAAAGAATTTTCAAATAACTTTTGTTGTTTTGTAGATTTGGCCAATTCCTGTATCTTAAATATGTCAGCCTCTAAGTCTTTCATTGATTGATTTAAAACTTTGGTGCTGTTGTGAGCATACTACTGACAATACTGTTTAATCTGTATTTTGCCAAAATCCCACCATTTTTGTACTGATTGAAAAGATTCTTTTTTTGTTCTGTAATCAGCCCAAAACAATTTAAAAGTGCATCTAAAATCCTTATTACCTAACAAAGTTAAATTAAAATGCCAATAGGGACTTTTAGGCTTGACAGAATTCAAAATAAAAGAGCATTGTACAACGCAATGATCTGAAAAACCAACAGGAAAAGTACAACAATTTTTAAAAAATACCAGCATGATGCTTAAACACATAAAATCTATCCAATCTTGCCAGAGATAAAACATTATCACGTGCATGTGTCCAAATATATTGTCTTTTACCCACATGAAAAAACCGCCACACATCACTTAACTCATTCTTATTGATTATTTGAATAAGACGTTTTCTTGAAGGCATATGGAGTTCAATGTGATTTCTGTCACAATTACTCACTGTACAGTTAAAATCACCTCCCAAAAAATAAATAATCATCATTAGAAATATCTTGTAAAACAGAACATAGTGTATCTAAAAACAACATCCTATCAATTGTTGAGTTGGGGACATACACACAAATAAAAACTAAATTATAATTCTCCACTTGTGCTGTCATTTTTAAAAGTCTACCATTTAAAAACTCTTCAACTTGATACGAGATTGGATTAAAAGTTTTTGCAAATAGTATTGCTACTCCTCCACTTAACGTGGTGTTGTGGCTGAAAAAAAAAATATAACCATTCCCATTCCTTCATCTAATCGTTTACATTTTTCACATCACTATGCTTTTCTTGAATCAAAGTAACATCTATTTTTTCCTGCTTGATAATTTCATACAGCTCAGCTCTTTTTCTATAATCTCTAGCACCATTAACATTTAAGGAGGCAATCCGCACTTCAGCCATACTAAAATAAATAAAGAAAACACAAGTTAGTCTTCATTTTCATTTAAATCTATGCCAACTTTCCTCACAATTTTCTTCAAACGGTAAACTTCCTTGTTTGAAAGGCATACTTCTGCTATTAGACTTTTGGCTTTGTCATGGAATTGCTTTAGATCAGGGAAATATTCCTTTACAATCACACCTCTTTTGTTTTTTTGTGGTATTGAGAAACCGTTTTATGTCATCAACATCATAGTTTCTGTTCATGTCTTCAGTCTGTGACAACACTATACTTGAATCAGACATTTCACTTTCTGACTCTTTCTGATCTTCAAACACTTCTTTTTTAAAAACACTTTGCACTACTGATCTTTTCCATATTTCTCTTTTTTTTTTTTTTTTGTACTTTGAACATCTTATTCTCTGTTTCCATCTCGGACACATCCTCTTCTACGTCACTGTTCAACAACGGTTCTGCAGCTAAAGGGGTTTCTGAAGTATGTGCTTCAATAAAGGAGATTCGCACCCAATTGCAATATTTTTGATCGGCGAAACCAACTTTCCATAACGTGAAAGCGCTTGTGTCAAAATATCATCTCTGAGGAACGGAGGGATATTTGATATTGTGACTTGTTTGACTGTAACAACAGAGGCAACACAGGTGTAAGTGTTTCCTCAATGATTATACCACGCGCAATCACCTCGTTTGCTCTTTCCACCAAATGAAAAAAAATCACGGTCACGCCATTCATTCTGGATGCAGAGAGAATGTTTTGATGACCAACCACTTCTCCTACCACCCAGACAGCAAACCTCCACACTCGCCACGGATACTATCTTAACTCCATGACGCCGTGTGAGGAAATCAATCCCAGTCCCACCCTGAGCTGCCATGCTTTCTAAGAAAGCAGGCAGCACAAACAAACAACAAAAATAATTGAATTTTGAAAAAAGCTTTATTACAAATGTGTTACATTTATTACATTTTTATGTTTTTATGTGAACAAAATACGAGGTAGAAGAGTGCCTTCAGAGTGTGTGACTGGCTGTGGGCACGATTCTACGTCAGACGGTCCTCTGCATTTATTCATGAGCATTAACTCTCTTAACCCAATCACTGCGCTGCAGGAGCTCCGACAACCAGGGGAGGCGTTTACGTATGGCAGAGTATGGCAGTTACCATACCCTGGCATTCAGACAAGCAGGGGAAATAAACAGCTCACGATGCTTTGTTAGTTCTGTTGCAGATTTGAAAAGCAAATTTAAACAGCCTCTGTGTCCTAACCAGACGCGACGCAACAAGATTTTCTGCGGCAAACCAGACTCGACCCGAGATCAATCCATCAAAAATCACAGCCAATCAGAAGAGCGTGTGTGTGGGCTCTCTCTGCAAGCGTTTCACAACTGCACTGCTTTCACAACGAAATAGATAAGTATAATATCGAATTCCCATATTACACCATTTTAGCACGATTAAAAATACATATTGATCAGAATTTTTTTATTTTATTCATAGAATACACTTATTTGTTCACCTTGAGTTGAACATAGCCTCAAGATCTGAGGTGAATTATTGCTTTCAGTAAGGCTGTCTATAAAGGTAACAAAAAATTATATCAGACTCATTTTAAATTCCCTTTCCATTAAATAAAGCACATAATCTGCACCGTCATACTTTGTATGTTGTTCCAGCCACAACAGCACAGAAATAAAAACTGTGTGTAAAATAGAATCGTTGTGAATCGTCGTTGCGGCTGGTTAGTACCAAAAAAAAAAATAAAAAAATAATAATAATAATAATAATAATAATAATAATAAATAAATCATTAACATGGAGAAGATAATTTTTCTCACGTGTCGCATTTGGTTAGGTCACAATGAAGGCGTATAGGGCAGTTTCAGTATTTGCATTGATTTTTTTTTTTTTTTTTTTTTTTTTTTTTGTTTTTTTGTTAAAATTGTATTGTTGTTAAGTCTGTTGATAAGTTCTTTTAGTGGATTTTTTGTCCACATTTTGTTCAGATATAGGCTAATGTGATTATTTGGGAATGTTGTTGTTGCAGACCATACCCTAGGTTTTTGTGAAACGCCGACACTGCCTACCTGCCGACACGACTGTAACAACGAGCGTGTTTTGCAGTATTAAACATGCATTTATAACGATCTTTCCGCGCACTGAAGTCTGGGCCGGGCTGAAAACTGATGTGACTTAACGCGATCGAGTCCGTTGCGCCTACAGTCTACAACAGCGCCAAAGGGGCGGGGCGGAGCAGAGATATCTAAGCCGAACTAGCAGCAATAAAACCCCAGTTCACAAGCAGTTATGACATGGAAAAACTCCGATGGCTGAACAATCTGCTCTACTGACCATTATGAGCACCATGCACGGGAATGATCAACACTGTGTTGTGATCATCTCAAAACCTGATGACAGGAGAGACGCTGAACTTTCTGCCACAAATGAGTGGAACATGCGAGCGATCTTTGAGCAAGTGTTTCTGCACGCTTGTAAATTGCTGCTAGATCGCGTGATACAAATGCTCTTCTAAACTTCATAATAAAGAGATTTCCGAGAAAGGAGAGCTCAAAAACGCCGGAATACAGTTACTCATCCATCTACAAAACACTGTCGAGCAGATGCCCAACTACCAGCCTTCAAATCACTGAAATTTTGACCCTAAAATCACCAGCATACGTTCAAGAGGAGGAGCGTAAAATCTGAGCACTGGATGAACTGAACCTGCTGCTCGTCGTGTCTCGTCACTGAGCTGTCATTCATCCAGTATGCTGTCTCTCCTACATCGGATCTGATTTATAGTCAATTGTAGCACAAGGATTCTTTGAGCACCAGGAACATTGCCGATTTGACACAAGACTGACTGAATCTGTGCTTCAGCTTCTGGACTGGCATTCATCACAGATCATCAAGATATTTATTCATCTGTTTTGTGCCTCCCCACACTGGTGACGATTAAGAGAATTATCAGCACGAATCTGTCAAAACTCTCATGTAAGAATGTTTTAATAAAAACAATTCCTGTGAATTTCTCAGTTATTGACTGTTTAAAGCTTCTTACCTGCTTCTGACTAAATATGATAACGTCTGCTCTATTACAAGCTCGAGAAATAAAAGTTTATCAAGGATGTCGTTCAGCCATAAAGGAAAATTCATTTATTTTCGAAACTGATATAACACACAGAAACATAAACTTAAAATGTACTTTGACCCTTTCTTGTTTGCCACAATTAGAAATGTATGACTTATTATACCAATATATTAAAGTGACATTTATTTAAAAGACAGACAATACCCTTGTGCAAGCTTTTGAATCAAACCATTTCACAAAAATTACGTTTGTTAGGTTTCAAAATGTAAAAATAAATATATAGTTCAATATGAAGACGATGCATTGGTTGCTCCTCAAAAGTGTTCTTTGAAAAATCCTCGGAGATACTTCATTCGGAGCACAGAGAGAGAGGAGGCGTATTGCTTTGAGAATGGTTGATCTGTAGGCCTGAATCGTCGTTGATAAATTCCATCAACATGTCTGTCCGTCGAGTCCATCATTAGTCCGATGTCTACAAAACTTTGCTATCCATATTCACTGTGGGATCTCATGGCGAATTCAGAAGGGTCGGAGTTCGACTTCACAATTCATGAAGTCTATTTCTGAAACTCGACGTCGAAGAGTTGAGAGGAGCCACACAATTTCGACCCGAGAAGGAGAGTCTGATTTCCGTAGTGAAGAGTACAGCTACGGCCCGAATCTGCTTTGCGACTGTTGTTTCTTTCCGCCCAATGAAATCCGGGCCGGCCTGGAAGGGGATGTGACTTAACGCGATCGAGACCGTTGCGCCTACAGTCTACAACAGCGCCAAAGGGGCGGGACGGAGCAGAGATATCTAAGCCGAACTAGCAGCAATAAAACCCCAGTTCACAAGCAAGAAGCAGATGATATGAATCGAAAAAAACTTTAATCCGATGGTTGAACAATCTGCACTAGTGACCATGATGAGCACCTTTACCATGAACGGGAATGATCAACACTGTGCTGTGATCATCTCAACACCTGATGACAGGAGAGACGCTGAACTTTCTGCCACAAATGAGTGGAACACGCGAGCGATCTTTGAGCAAGTGTTTCTGCACGCTTGTAAATTGCTGCTAGATCGCGTGATACAAATGCTCTTCTAAACTTCATAAAGAGATTTCTGAGAGAGAAGAGTTCATGAACACCAGAATTACCAGTTGCTCACCCATCTAAAAACACGGTCAAGCAGATACCCATGACTATGGCAAACTACCAGCCTTCAAATAACTGAAATTAAAATAAAATCTGTGCACTTGATGTCTATTGAATGCTTTAATAAAAATAAAATCCTGTGAAATTCTCAAAGTTGTCGTCTTTTTAAAGCTTCTTACCTGCTTATAATAGTCTACCAGTTTCAACGTTATCTTATTTGCCACAATTAAACATGTATTAATGTATTTTCATTATAAATCAATGTATAATGTACAAACCCTTTAGAATTATTATTATGATTATTATTATTATTTAAACAAAGCTTGTTAGGTTTCAAAATATAACACATAATGTAAGGTTCGAAATGAAGACAGAAAGTATGGGACGCTTTCTGTAGGCCTGATTAGTCATTGATAAATTCAATCAACATCTCTGTCCGCGAGTCCATCATTAGTCCGGTGTCTACAACAGATCACTATCCATATTCACTGTCGGAGCTCATTTTGAAATCACAAGGATGTGATTTCGACCTCGGAATTCATGACGTCGATTTCTGAAACCCGACGTTGAAGAGTTGAGAGGAACTACAACATTTCGACACGGAGAAAGGAGAGTCTGATTTCTGATACGGCCCGAATCTGCTCTGCGACTGTTGTTTCTTTCCGCGCACTGAAGTCTGGGCCGGGCTGAAAACGGATGTGACTTCACGCGATCGAGACCGTTGCGCCTACAGTCTACAACAGCACCAAAGGGGCGGGGCGGAGCAGAGATATCTAAGCCGAACTAGCAGCAATAAAACCCCAGTTCACAAGCAGTTATGACATGGAAAAACTCCGATGGCTGAACAATCTGCTCTACTGACCATTATGAGCACCATGCACGGAATGATCAACACTGTGTTGTGATCATCTCAACACCTGATGACAGGAGAGACGCTGAACTTTCTGCCACAAATGAGTGGAACATGCGAGCGATCTTTGAGCAAGTGTTTCTGCACGCTTGTAAATTGCTGCTAGATCGCGTGATACAAATGCTCTTCTAAACTTCATAATAAAGAGATTTCCGAGAAAGGAGAGCTCAAAAACGCCGGAATACAGTTACTCATCCATCTACAAAACACTGTCGAGCAGATGCCCAACTACCAGCCTTCAAATCACTGAAATTTTGACCCTAAAATCACCAGCATACGTTCAAGAGGAGAAGTGTAAAATCTGAGCACTGGATGAACTGAACCTGCTGCTCGTCGTGTCTCGTCACTGAGCTGTCATTCATCCAGTATGCTGTCTCTCCTACATCGGATCTGATTTATAGTCAATTGTAGCACAAGGATTCTTTGAGCACCAGGAACATTGCCGATTTGACACAAGACTGACTGAATCTGTGCTTCAGCTTCTGGACTGGCATTCATCACAGATCATCAAGATATTTATTCATCTGTTTTGTGCCTCCCCACACTGGTGACGATTAAGAGAATTATCAGCACGAATCTGTCAAAACTCTCATGTAAGAATGTTTTAATAAAAACAATTCCTGTGAATTTCTCAGTTATTGACTGTTTAAAGCTTCTTACCTGCTTCTGACTAAATATGATAACGTCTGCTCTATTACAAGCTCGAGAAATAAAAGTTTATCAAGGATGTCGTTCAGCCATAAAGGAAAATTCATTTATTTTCGAAACTGATATAACACACAGAAACATAAACTTAAAATGTACTTTGACCCTTTCTTGTTTGCCACAATTAGAAATGTATGACTTATTATACCAATATATTAAAGTGACATTTATTTAAAAGACAGACAATACCCTTGTGCAAGCTTTTGAATCAAACCATTTCACAAAAATTACGTTTGTTAGGTTTCAAAATGTAAAAATAAATATATAGTTCAATATGAAGACGATGCATTGGTTGCTCCTCAAAAGTGTTCTTTGAAAAATCCTCGGAGATACTTCATTCGAGCACAGAGAGAGAGGAGGCGTATTGCTTTGAGAATGGTTGATCTGTAGGCCTGAATCGTCGTTGATAAATTCCATCAACATGTCTGTCCGTCGAGTCCATCATTAGTCCGATGTCTACAAAACTTTGCTATCCATATTCACTGTGGGATCTCATGGCGAATTCAGAAGGGTCGGAGTTCGACTTCACAATTCATGAAGTCTATTTCTGAAACTCGACGTCGAAGAGTTGAGAGGAGCCACACAATTTCGACCCGGAGAAGGAGAGTCTGATTTCCGTAGTGAAGAGTACAGCTACGGCCCGAATCTGCTTTGCGACTGTTGTTTCTTTCCGCCCAATGAAATCCGGGCCGGCCTGGAAGGGGATGTGACTTAACGCGATCGAGACCGTTGCGCCTACAGTCTACAACAGCGCCAAAGGGGCGGGACGGAGCAGAGATATCTAAGCCGAACTAGCAGCAATAAAACCCCAGTTCACAAGCAAGAAGCAGATGATATGAATCGAAAAAAACTTTAATCCGATGGTTGAACAATCTGCACTAGTGACCATGATGAGCACCTTTACCATGAACGGGAATGATCAACACTGTGCTGTGATCATCTCAACACCTGATGACAGGAGAGACGCTGAACTTTCTGCCACAAATGAGTGGAACACGCGAGCGATCTTTGAGCAAGTGTTTCTGCACGCTTGTAAATTGCTGCTAGATCGCGTGATACAAATGCTCTTCTAAACTTCATAAAGAGATTTCTGAGAGAGAAGAGTTCATGAACACCAGAATTACCAGTTGCTCACCCATCTAAAAACACGGTCAAGCAGATACCCATGACTATGGCAAACTACCAGCCTTCAAATAACTGAAATTAAAATAAAATCTGTGCACTTGATGTCTATTGAATGCTTTAATAAAAATAAAATCCTGTGAAATTCTCAAAGTTGTCGTCTTTTTAAAGCTTCTTACCTGCTTATAATAGTCTACCAGTTTCAACGTTATCTTATTTGCCACAATTAAACATGTATTAATGTATTTTCATTATAAATCAATGTATAATGTACAAACCCTTTAGAATTATTATTATGATTATTATTATTATTTAAACAAAGCTTGTTAGGTTTCAAAATATAACACATAATGTAAGGTTCGAAATGAAGACAGAAAGTATGGGACGCTTTCTGTAGGCCTGATTAGTCATTGATAAATTCAATCAACATCTCTGTCCGCGAGTCCATCATTAGTCCGGTGTCTACAACAGATCACTATCCATATTCACTGTCGGAGCTCATTTTGAAATCACAAGGATGTGATTTCGACCTCGGAATTCATGACGTCGATTTCTGAAACCCGACGTTGAAGAGTTGAGAGGAACTACAACATTTCGACACGGAGAAAGGAGAGTCTGATTTCTGATACGGCCCGAATCTGCTCTGCGACTGTTGTTTCTTTCCGCGCACTGAAGTCTGGGGCGGGCTGAAAACGGATGTGACTTCACGCGATCGAGACCGTTGCGCCTACAGTCTACAACAGCGCCAAAGGGGCGGGGCGGAGCAGAGATATCTAAGCCGAACTAGCAGCAATAAAACCCCAGTTAACAAGCAGTTATGACATGGAAAAACTCCGATGGCTGAACAATCTGCTCTACTGACCATTATGAGCACCATGCACGGGAATGATCAACACTGTGTTGTGATCATCTCAACACCTGATGACAGGAGAGACGCTGAACTTTCTGCCACAAATGAGTGGAACATGCGAGCGATCTTTGAGCAAGTGTTTCTGCACGCTTGTAAATTGCTGCTAGATCGCGTGATACAAATGCTCTTCTAAACTTCATAATAAAGAGATTTCCGAGAAAGGAGAGCTCAAAAACGCCGGAATACAGTTACTCATCCATCTACAAAACACTGTCGAGCAGATGCCCAACTACCAGCCTTCAAATCACTGAAATTTTGACCCTAAAATCACCAGCATACGTTCAAGAGGAGAAGTGTAAAATCTGAGCACTGGATGAACTGAACCTGCTGCTCGTCGTGTCTCGTCACTGAGCTGTCATTCATCCAGTATGCTGTCTCTCCTACATCGGATCTGATTTATAGTCAATTGTAGCACAAGGATTCTTTGAGCACCAGGAACATTGCCGATTTGACACAAGACTGACTGAATCTGTGCTTCAGCTTCTGGACTGGCATTCATCACAGATCATCAAGATATTTATTCATCTGTTTTGTGCCTCCCCACACTGGTGACGATTAAGAGAATTATCAGCACGAATCTGTCAAAACTCTCATGTAAGAATGTTTTAATAAAAACAATTCCTGTGAATTTCTCAGTTATTGACTGTTTAAAGCTTCTTACCTGCTTCTGACTAAATATGATAACGTCTGCTCTATTACAAGCTCGAGAAATAAAAGTTTATCAAGGATGTCGTTCAGCCATAAAGGAAAATTCATTTATTTTCGAAACTGATATAACACACAGAAACATAAACTTAAAATGTACTTTGACCCTTTCTTGTTTGCCACAATTAGAAATGTATGACTTATTATACCAATATATTAAAGTGACATTTATTTAAAAGACAGACAATACCATTGTGCAAGCTTTTGAATCAAACCATTTCACAAAAATTACGTTTGTTAGGTTTCAAAATGTAAAAATAAATATATAGTTCAATATGAAGACGATGCATTGGTTGCTCCTCAAAAGTGTTCTTTGAAAAATCCTCGGAGATACTTCATTCGGAGCACAGAGAGAGAGAGGCGTATTGCTTTGAGAATGGTTGATCTGTAGGCCTGAATCGTCGTTGATAAATTCCATCAACATGTCTGTCCGTCGAGTCCATCATTAGTCCGATGTCTACAAAACTTTGCTATCCATATTCACTGTGGGATCTCATGGCGAATTCAGAAGGGTCGGAGTTCGACTTCACAATTCATGAAGTCTATTTCTGAAACTCGACGTCGAAGAGTTGAGAGGAGCCACACAATTTCGACCCGGAGAAGGAGAGTCTGATTTCCGTAGTGAAGAGTACAGCTACGGCCCGAATCTGCTTTGCGACTGTTGTTTCTTTCCGCCCAATGAAATCCGGGCCGGCCTGGAAGGGGATGTGACTTAACGCGATCGAGACCGTTGCGCCTACAGTCTACAACAGCGCCAAAGGGGCGGGACGGAGCAGAGATATCTAAGCCGAACTAGCAGCAATAAAACCCCAGTTCACAAGCAAGAAGCAGATGATATGAATCGAAAAAAACTTTAATCCGATGGTTGAACAATCTGCACTAGTGACCATGATGAGCACCTTTACCATGAACGGGAATGATCAACACTGTGCTGTGATCATCTCAACACCTGATGACAGGAGAGACGCTGAACTTTCTGCCACAAATGAGTGGAACACGCGAGCGATCTTTGAGCAAGTGTTTCTGCACGCTTGTAAATTGCTGCTAGATCGCGTGATACAAATGCTCTTCTAAACTTCATAAAGAGATTTCTGAGAGAGAAGAGTTCATGAACACCAGAATTACCAGTTGCTCACCCATCTAAAAAACACGGTCAAGCAGATACCCATGACTATGGCAAACTACCAGCCTTCAAATAACTGAAATTAAAATAAAATCTGTGCACTTGATGTCTATTGAATGCTTTAATAAAAATAAAATCCTGTGAAATTCTCAAAGTTGTCGTCTTTTTAAAGCTTCTTACCTGCTTATAATAGTCTACCAGTTTCAACGTTATCTTATTTGCCACAATTAAACATGTATTAATGTATTTTCATTATAAATCAATGTATAATGTACAAACCCTTTAGAATTATTATTATGATTATTATTATTATTTAAACAAAGCTTGTTAGGTTTCAAAATATAACACATAATGTAAGGTTCGAAATGAAGACAGAAAGTATGGGGACGCTTTCTGTAGGCCTGATTAGTCATTGATAAATTCAATCAACATCTCTGTCCGCGAGTCCATCATTAGTCCGGTGTCTACAACAGATCACTATCCATATTCACTGTCGGAGCTCATTTTGAAATCACAAGGATGTGATTTCGACCTCGGAATTCATGACGTCGATTTCTGAAACCCGACGTTGAAGAGTTGAGAGGAACTACAACATTTCGACACGGAGAAAGGAGAGTCTGATTTCTGATACGGCCCGAATCTGCTCTGCGACTGTTGTTTCTTTCCGCGCACTGAAGTCTGGGCCGGGCTGAAAACGGATGTGACTTCACGCGATCGAGACCGTTGCGCCTACAGTCTACAACAGCACCAAAGGGGCGGGGCGGAGCAGAGATATCTAAGCCGAACTAGCAGCAATAAAACCCCAGTTCACAAGCAGTTATGACATGGAAAAACTCCGATGGCTGAACAATCTGCTCTACTGACCATTATGAGCACCATGCACGGAATGATCAACACTGTGTTGTGATCATCTCAACACCTGATGACAGGAGAGACGCTGAACTTTCTGCCACAAATGAGTGGAACATGCGAGCGATCTTTGAGCAAGTGTTTCTGCACGCTTGTAAATTGCTGCTAGATCGCGTGATACAAATGCTCTTCTAAACTTCATAATAAAGAGATTTCCGAGAAAGGAGAGCTCAAAAACGCCGGAATACAGTTACTCATCCATCTACAAAACACTGTCGAGCAGATGCCCAACTACCAGCCTTCAAATCACTGAAATTTTGACCCTAAAATCACCAGCATACGTTCAAGAGGAGAAGTGTAAAATCTGAGCACTGGATGAACTGAACCTGCTGCTCGTCGTGTCTCGTCACTGAGCTGTCATTCATCCAGTATGCTGTCTCTCCTACATCGGATCTGATTTATAGTCAATTGTAGCACAAGGATTCTTTGAGCACCAGGAACATTGCCGATTTGACACAAGACTGACTGAATCTGTGCTTCAGCTTCTGGACTGGCATTCATCACAGATCATCAAGATATTTATTCATCTGTTTTGTGCCTCCCCACACTGGTGACGATTAAGAGAATTATCAGCACGAATCTGTCAAAACTCTCATGTAAGAATGTTTTAATAAAAACAATTCCTGTGAATTTCTCAGTTATTGACTGTTTAAAGCTTCTTACCTGCTTCTGACTAAATATGATAACGTCTGCTCTATTACAAGCTCGAGAAATAAAAGTTTATCAAGGATGTCGTTCAGCCATAAAGGAAAATTCATTTATTTTCGAAACTGATATAACACACAGAAACATAAACTTAAAATGTACTTTGACCCTTTCTTGTTTGCCACAATTAGAAATGTATGACTTATTATACCAATATATTAAAGTGACATTTATTTAAAAGACAGACAATACCCTTGTGCAAGCTTTTGAATCAAACCATTTCACAAAAATTACGTTTGTTAGGTTTCAAAATGTAAAAATAAATATATAGTTCAATATGAAGACGATGCATTGGTTGCTCCTCAAAAGTGTTCTTTGAAAAATCCTCGGAGATACTTCATTCGGAGCACAGAGAGAGAGGAGGCGTATTGCTTTGAGAATGGTTGATCTGTAGGCCTGAATCGTCGTTGATAAATTCCATCAACATGTCTGTCCGTCGAGTCCATCATTAGTCCGATGTCTACAAAACTTTGCTATCCATATTCACTGTGGGATCTCATGGCGAATTCAGAAGGGTCGGAGTTCGACTTCACAATTCATGAAGTCTATTTCTGAAACTCGACGTCGAAGAGTTGAGAGGAGCCACACAATTTCGACCCGGAGAAGGAGAGTCTGATTTCCGTAGTGAAGAGTACAGCTACGGCCCGAATCTGCTTTGCGACTGTTGTTTCTTTCCGCCCAATGAAATCCGGGCCGGCCTGGAAGGGGATGTGACTTAACGCGATCGAGACCGTTGCGCCTACAGTCTAAACAGCGCCAAAGGGGCGGGACGGAGCAGAGATATCTAAGCCGAACTAGCAGCAATAAAACCCCAGTTCACAAGCAAGAAGCAGATGATATGAATCGAAAAAAACTTTAATCCGATGGTTGAACAATCTGCACTAGTGACCATGATGAGCACCTTTACCATGAACGGGAATGATCAACACTGTGCTGTGATCATCTCAACACCTGATGACAGGAGAGACGCTGAACTTTCTGCCACAAATGAGTGGAACACGCGAGCGATCTTTGAGCAAGTGTTTCTGCACGCTTGTAAATTGCTGCTAGATCGCGTGATACAAATGCTCTTCTAAACTTCATAAAGAGATTTCTGAGAGAGAAGAGTTCATGAACACCAGAATTACCAGTTGCTCACCCATCTAAAAACACGGTCAAGCAGATACCCATGACTATGGCAAACTACCAGCCTTCAAATAACTGAAATTAAAATAAAATCTGTGCACTTGATGTCTATTGAATGCTTTAATAAAAATAAAATCCTGTGAAATTCTCAAAGTTGTCGTCTTTTAAAAGCTTCTTACCTGCTTATAATAGTCTACCAGTTTCAACGTTATCTTATTTGCCACAATTAAACATGTATTAATGTATTTTCATTATAAATCAATGTATAATGTACAAACCCTTTAGAATTATTATTATGATTATTATTATTATTTAAACAAAGCTTGTTAGGTTTCAAAATATAACACATAATGTAAGGTTCGAAATGAAGACAGAAAGTATGGGACGCTTTCTGTAGGCCTGATTAGTCATTGATAAATTCAATCAACATCTCTGTCCGCGAGTCCATCATTAGTCCGGTGTCTACAACAGATCACTATCCATATTCACTGTCGGAGCTCATTTTGAAATCACAAGGATGTGATTTCGACCTCGGAATTCATGACGTCGATTTCTGAAACCCGACGTTGAAGAGTTGAGAGGAACTACAACATTTCGACACGGAGAAAGGAGAGTCTGATTTCTGATACGGCCCGAATCTGCTCTGCGACTGTTGTTTCTTTCCGCGCACTGAAGTCTGGGGCGGGCTGAAAACGGATGTGACTTCACGCGATCGAGACCGTTGCGCCTACAGTCTACAACAGCACCAAAGGGGCGGGGCGGAGCAGAGATATCTAAGCCGAACTAGCAGCAATAAAACCCCAGTTCACAAGCAGTTATGACATGGAAAAACTCCGATGGCTGAACAATCTGCTCTACTGACCATTATGAGCACCATGCACGGAATGATCAACACTGTGTTGTGATCATCTCAACACCTGATGACAGGAGAGACGCTGAACTTTCTGCCACAAATGAGTGGAACATGCGAGCGATCTTTGAGCAAGTGTTTCTGCACGCTTGTAAATTGCTGCTAGATCGCGTGATACAAATGCTCTTCTAAACTTCATAATAAAGAGATTTCCGAGAAAGGAGAGCTCAAAAACGCCGGAATACAGTTACTCATCCATCTACAAAACACTGTCGAGCAGATGCCCAACTACCAGCCTTCAAATCACTGAAATTTTGACCCTAAAATCACCAGCATACGTTCAAGAGGAGAAGTGTAAAATCTGAGCACTGGATGAACTGAACCTGCTGCTCGTCGTGTCTCGTCACTGAGCTGTCATTCATCCAGTATGCTGTCTCTCCTACATCGGATCTGATTTATAGTCAATTGTAGCACAAGGATTCTTTGAGCACCAGGAACATTGCCGATTTGACACAAGACTGACTGAATCTGTGCTTCAGCTTCTGGACTGGCATTCATCACAGATCATCAAGATATTTATTCATCTGTTTTGTGCCTCCCACACTGGTGACGATTAAGAGAATTATCAGCACGAATCTGTCAAAACTCTCATGTAAGAATGTTTTAATAAAAACAATTCCTGTGAATTTCTCAGTTATTGACTGTTTAAAGCTTCTTACCTGCTTCTGACTAAATATGATAACGTCTGCTCTATTACAAGCTCGAGAAATAAAAGTTTATCAAGGATGTCGTTCAGCCATAAAGGAAAATTCATTTATTTTCGAAACTGATATAACACACAGAAACATAAACTTAAAATGTACTTTGACCCTTTCTTGTTTGCCACAATTAGAAATGTATGACTTATTATACCAATATATTAAAGTGACATTTATTTAAAAGACAGACAATACCATTGTGCAAGCTTTTGAATCAAACCATTTCACAAAAATTACGTTTGTTAGGTTTCAAAATGTAAAAATAAATATATAGTTCAATATGAAGACGATGCATTGGTTGCTCCTCAAAAGTGTTCTTTGAAAAATCCTCGGAGATACTTCATTCGGAGCACAGAGAGAGAGGAGGCGTATTGCTTTGAGAATGGTTGATCTGTAGGCCTGAATCGTCGTTGATAAATTCCATCAACATGTCTGTCCGTCGAGTCCATCATTAGTCCGATGTCTACAAAACTTTGCTATCCATATTCACTGTGGGATCTCATGGCGAATTCAGAAGGGTCGGAGTTCGACTTCACAATTCATGAAGTCTATTTCTGAAACTCGACGTCGAAGAGTTGAGAGGAGCCACACAATTTCGACCCGGAGAAGGAGAGTCTGATTTCCGTAGTGAAGAGTACAGCTACGGCCCGAATCTGCTTTGCGACTGTTGTTTCTTTCCGCCCAATGAAATCCGGGCCGGCCTGGAAGGGGATGTGACTTAACGCGATCGAGACCGTTGCGCCTACAGTCTACAACAGCGCCAAAGGGGCGGGACGGAGCAGAGATATCTAAGCCGAACTAGCAGCAATAAAACCCCAGTTCACAAGCAAGAAGCAGATGATATGAATCGAAAAAAACTTTAATCCGATGGTTGAACAATCTGCACTAGTGACCATGATGAGCACCTTTACCATGAACGGGAATGATCAACACTGTGCTGTGATCATCTCAACACCTGATGACAGGAGAGACGCTGAACTTTCTGCCACAAATGAGTGGAACACGCGAGCGATCTTTGAGCAAGTGTTTCTGCACGCTTGTAAATTGCTGCTAGATCGCGTGATACAAATGCTCTTCTAAACTTCATAAAGAGATTTCTGAGAGAGAAGAGTTCATGAACACCAGAATTACCAGTTGCTCACCCATCTAAAAACACGGTCAAGCAGATACCCATGACTAATGGCAAACTACCAGCCTTCAAATAACTGAAATTAAAATAAAATCTGTGCACTTGATGTCTATTGAATGCTTTAATAAAAATAAAATCCTGTGAAATTCTCAAAGTTGTCGTCTTTTTAAAGCTTCTTACCTGCTTATAATAGTCTACCAGTTTCAACGTTATCTTATTTGCCACAATTAAACATGTATTAATGTATTTTCATTATAAATCAATGTATAATGTACAAACCCTTTAGAATTATTATTATGATTATTATTATTATTTAAACAAAGCTTGTTAGGTTTCAAAAATATAACACATAATGTAAGGTTCGAAATGAAGACAGAAAGTATGGGACGCTTTCTGTAGGCCTGATTAGTCATTGATAAATTCAATCAACATCTCTGTCCGCGAGTCCATCATTAGTCCGGTGTCTACAACAGATCACTATCCATATTCACTGTCGGAGCTCATTTTGAAATCACAAGGATGTGATTTCGACCTCGGAATTCATGACGTCGATTTCTGAAACCCGACGTTGAAGAGTTGAGAGGAACTACAACATTTCGACACGGAGAAAGGAGAGTCTGATTTCTGATACGGCCCGAATCTGCTCTGCGACTGTTGTTTCTTTCCGCGCACTGAAGTCTGGGGCGGGCTGAAAACGGATGTGACTTCACGCGATCGAGACCGTTGCGCCTACAGTCTACAACAGCGCCAAAGGGGCGGGGCGGAGCAGAGATATCTAAGCCGAACTAGCAGCAATAAAACCCCAGTTAACAAGCAGTTATGACATGGAAAAACTCCGATGGCTGAACAATCTGCTCTACTGACCATTATGAGCACCATGCACGGGAATGATCAACACTGTGTTGTGATCATCTCAACACCTGATGACAGGAGAGACGCTGAACTTTCTGCCACAAATGAGTGGAACATGCGAGCGATCTTTGAGCAAGTGTTTCTGCACGCTTGTAAATTGCTGCTAGATCGCGTGATACAAATGCTCTTCTAAACTTCATAATAAAGAGATTTCCGAGAAAGGAGAGCTCAAAAACGCCGGAATACAGTTACTCATCCATCTACAAAACACTGTCGAGCAGATGCCCAACTACCAGCCTTCAAATCACTGAAATTTTGACCCTAAAATCACCAGCATACGTTCAAGAGGAGAAGTGTAAAATCTGAGCACTGGATGAACTGAACCTGCTGCTCGTCGTGTCTCGTCACTGAGCTGTCATTCATCCAGTATGCTGTCTCTCCTACATCGGATCTGATTTATAGTCAATTGTAGCACAAGGATTCTTTGAGCACCAGGAACATTGCCGATTTGACACAAGACTGACTGAATCTGTGCTTCAGCTTCTGGACTGGCATTCATCACAGATCATCAAGATATTTATTCATCTGTTTTGTGCCTCCCCACACTGGTGACGATTAAGAGAATTATCAGCACGAATCTGTCAAAACTCTCATGTAAGAATGTTTTAATAAAAACAATTCCTGTGAATTTCTCAGTTATTGACTGTTTAAAGCTTCTTACCTGCTTCTGACTAAATATGATAACGTCTGCTCTATTACAAGCTCGAGAAATAAAAGTTTATCAAGGATGTCGTTCAGCCATAAAGGAAAATTCATTTATTTTCGAAACTGATATAACACACAGAAACATAAACTTAAAATGTACTTTGACCCTTTCTTGTTTGCCACAATTAGAAATGTATGACTTATTATACCAATATATTAAAGTGACATTTATTTAAAAGACAGACAATACCATTGTGCAAGCTTTTGAATCAAAACCATTTCACAAAAATTACGTTTGTTAGGTTTCAAAATGTAAAAATAAATATATAGTTCAATATGAAGACGATGCATTGGTTGCTCCTCAAAAGTGTTCTTTGAAAAATCCTCGGAGATACTTCATTCGAGCACAGAGAGAGGAGGCGTATTGCTTTGAGAATGGTTGATCTGTAGGCCTGAATCGTCGTTGATAAATTCCATCAACATGTCTGTCCGTCGAGTCCATCATTAGTCCGATGTCTACAAAACTTTGCTATCCATATTCACTGTGGGATCTCATGGCGAATTCAGAAGGGTGGAGTTCGACTTCACAATTCATGAAGTCTATTTCTGAAACTCGACGTCGAAGAGTTGAGAGGAGCCACACAATTTCGACCGGAGAAGGAGAGTCTGATTTCCGTAGTGAAGAGTACAGCTACGGCCCGAATCTGCTTTGCGACTGTTGTTTCTTTCCGCCCAATGAAATCCGGGCCGGCCTGGAAGGGGATGTGACTTAACGCGATCGAGACCGTTGCGCCTACAGTCTACAACAGCGCCAAAGGGGCGGGGCGGAGCAGAGATATCTAAGCCGAACTAGCAGCAATAAAACCCCAGTTCACAAGCAGTTATGACATGGAAAAACTCCGATGGCTGAACAATCTGCTCTACTGACCATTATGAGCACCATGCACGGGAATGATCAACACTGTGTTGTGATCATCTCAACACCTGATGACAGGAGAGACGCTGAACTTTCTGCCACAAATGAGTGGAACATGCGAGCGATCTTTGAGCAAGTGTTTCTGCACGCTTGTAAATTGCTGCTAAATCGCGTGATACAAATGCTCTTCTAAAATTCATAAAGAGATTTCTGAGAGAGAAGAGTTCATGAACACCAGAATTACCAGTTGCTCACCCATCTATAAAACACGGTCAAGCAGATACCCATGACTATGGCAAACTACCAGCCTTCAAATAACTGAAATTAAAATAAAATCTGTGCACTTGATGTCTATTGAATGCTTTAATAAAAATAAAATCCTGTGAAATTCTCAAAGTTATCGCCTTTTTAAAGCTGCTTACCTGCTTATAATAGTCTACCAGTTTTAACGTTATCTTATTTGCCACAATTAAACATGTATTAATGTATTTTCATTATAAATCAATGTATAATGTACAAACCTTTAGAAATGTATTATTATTATTATTATTATTATTATTATTATTTATTATTATTATTATGATGATTATTATTATTATTTAAAAAAAGCTTGTTAGGTTTCAAAAGATAACACATAATGTAAGGTTCTTTGAAAAATGAAGACAGAAAGTATGGGACGCTTTCTGTAGGCCTGATTAGTCGTTGATAAATTCCATCAACATCTCTGTCCGCGAGTCCATCATTAGTCCGGTGTCTACAACAGATCACTATCCATATTCACTGTCGGAGCTCATTTTGAAATCACAAGGATGTGATTTCGACCTCGGAATTCATGAAGTCGATTTCTGAAACCCGACGTTGAAGAGTTGAGAGGAACTACAACATTTCGACACGGAGAAAGGAGAGTCTGATTTCTGATACGGCCCGAATCTGCTCTGCGACTGTTGTTTCTTTCCGCGCACTGAAGTCTGGGCCGGGCTGAAAACTGATGTGACTTAACGCGATCGAGTCCGTTGCGCCTACAGTCTACAACAGCACCAAAGGGGCGGGGCGGAGCAGAGATATCTAAGCCGAACTAGCAGCAATAAAACCCCAGTTCACAAGCAAGTTATGACATGGAAAAAACTCCGATGGCTGAACAATCTGCTCTACTGACCATTATGAGCACCATGCACGGGAATGATCAACACTGTGTTGTGATCATCTCAAAACCTGATGACAGGAGAGACGCTGAACTTTCTGCCACAAATGAGTGGAACATGCGAGCGATCTTTGAGCAAGTGTTTCTGCACGTTTGTAAATTGCTGCTAGATCGCATAATGCAAATGCTCTTCTAAACTTCATAATAAAGAGATTTCCGAGAAAGGAGAGCTCAAAAACGCCGGAATACAGTTACTCATCCATCTACAAAACACTGTCGAGCAGATGCCCAACTACCAGCCTACAAATCACTGAAATTTTGACCCTAAAATCACCAGCATACGTTCAAGAGGAGGATTAAAATCTGAGCACTGGATGAACTGAACCTGCTGCTCGTCGTGTCTCGTCACTGAGCTGTCATTCATCCAGTATGCTGTCTCTCCTACATCGGATCTGATTTATAGTCAATTGTAGCACAAATTCTTTGAGCACAATAAACATTGCCGATTTGACACAAGACTGACTGAATCTGTGCTTCAGCTTCTGGACTGGCATTCATCACAGATCATCAAGATATTTATTCATCTGTTTTGTGCCTCCCCACACTGATGACGATTAAGAGAATTATCAGCACGAATCTGTCAAAACTCTCATGTAAGAATGTTTTAATAAAAAACAATTCCTGTGAATTTCTCCATTATTGACTGTTTAATGGAAAAAACCGATGGTTGAACAATCTGCTCTACTGACCATTATGAGCACCATGCACGGAATGATCAACACTGTGTTGTGATCATCTCAACACCTGATGACAGGAGAGACGCTGAACTTTCTGCCACAAATGACACGGAACACGCGAGCGATCTTTGAGCAAGTGTTTCTGCACGCTTGTAAATTGCTGCTTCTTCGCGTGATACAAATGCTCTTCTAAAATTCATAAAGAGATTTCTGAGAGAGAAGAGCTCATGAACACCAGAATTACCAGTTGCTCACCCATCTATAAAACACGGTCAAGCAGATACCCATGACTATGGCAAACTACCAGCCTTCAAATAACTGAAATTAAAATAAAATCTGTGCACTTGATGTCTATTGAATGCTTTAATAAAAATAAAATCCTGTGAAATTCTCAAAGTTGTCGTCTTTTTAAAGCTTCTTACCTGCTTATAATAGTCTACCAGTTTTAATGCGAGCGATCTTTGAGCAAGTGTTTCTGCACGCTTGTAAATTGCTGCTAGATCGCGTGATACAAATGCTCTTCTAAACTTCATAATAAAGAGATTTCCGAGAAAGGAGAGCTCAAAAACGCCGGAATACAGTTACTCATCCATCTACAAAACACTGTCGAGCAGATGCCCAACTACCAGCCTTCAAATCACTGAAATTTTGACCCTAAAATCACCAGCATACGTTCAAGAGGAGGAGCGTAAAATCTGAGCACTGGATGAACTGAACCTGCTGCTCGTCGTGTCTCGTCACTGAGCTGTCATTCATCCAGTATGCTGTCTCTCCTACATCGGATCTGATTTATAGTCAATTGTAGCACAAGGATTCTTTGAGCACCAGGAACATTGCCGATTTGACACAAGACTGACTGAATCTGTGCTTCAGCTTCTGGACTGGCATTCATCACAGATCATCAAGATATTTATTCATCTGTTTTGTGCCTCCCCACACTGGTGACGATTAAGAGAATTATCAGCACGAATCTGTCAAAACTCTCATGTAAGAATGTTTTAATAAAAACAATTCCTGTGAATTTCTCAGTTATTGACTGTTTAAAGCTTCTTACCTGCTTCTGACTAAATATGATAACGTCTGCTCTATTACAAGCTCGAGAAATAAAAGTTTATCAAGGATGTCGTTCAGCCATAAAGGAAAATTCATTTATTTTCGAAACTGATATAACACACAGAAACATAAACTTAAAATGTACTTTGACCCTTTCTTGTTTGCCACAATTAGAAATGTATGACTTATTATACCAATATATTAAAGTGACATTTATTTAAAAGACAGACAATACCATTGTGCAAGCTTTTGAATCAAACCATTTCACAAAAATTACGTTTGTTAGGTTTCAAAATGTAAAAATAAATATATAGTTCAATATGAAGACGATGCATTGGTTGCTCCTCAAAAGTGTTCTTTGAAAAATCCTCGGAGATACTTCATTCGGAGCACAGAGAGAGAGGAGGCGTATTGCTTTGAGAATGGTTGATCTGTAGGCCTGAATCGTCGTTGATAAATTCCATCAACATGTCTGTCCGTCGAGTCCATCATTAGTCCGATGTCTACAAAACTTTGCTATCCATATTCACTGTGGGATCTCATGGCGAATTCAGAAGGGTCGGAGTTCGACTTCACAATTCATGAAGTCTATTTCTGAAACTCGACGTCGAAGAGTTGAGAGGAGCCACACAATTTCGACCCGGAGAAGGAGAGTCTGATTTCCGTAGTGAAGAGTACAGCTACGGCCCGAATCTGCTTTGCGACTGTTGTTTCTTTCCGCCCAATGAAATCCGGGCCGGCCTGGAAGGGGATGTGACTTAACGCGATCGAGACCGTTGCGCCTACAGTCTACAACAGCGCCAAAGGGGCGGGACGGAGCAGAGATATCTAAGCCGAACTAGCAGCAATAAAACCCCAGTTCACAAGCAAGAAGCAGATGATATGAATCGAAAAAAACTTTAATCCGATGGTTGAACAATCTGCACTAGTGACCATGATGAGCACCTTTACCATGAACGGGAATGATCAACACTGTGCTGTGATCATCTCAACACCTGATGACAGGAGAGACGCTGAACTTTCTGCCACAAATGAGTGGAACACGCGAGCGATCTTTGAGCAAGTGTTTCTGCACGCTTGTAAATTGCTGCTAGATCGCGTGATACAAATGCTCTTCTAAACTTCATAAAGAGATTTCTGAGAGAGAAGAGTTCATGAACACCAGAATTACCAGTTGCTCACCCATCTAAAAACACGGTCAAGCAGATACCCATGACTATGGCAAACTACCAGCCTTCAAATAACTGAAATTAAAATAAAATCTGTGCACTTGATGTCTATTGAATGCTTTAATAAAAATAAAATCCTGTGAAATTCTCAAAGTTGTCGTCTTTTTTAAAGCTTCTTACCTGCTTATAATAGTCTACCAGTTTCAACGTTATCTTATTTGCCACAATTAAACATGTATTAATGTATTTTCATTATAAATCAATGTATAATGTACAAACCCTTTAGAATTATTATTATGATTATTATTATTATTTAAACAAAGCTTGTTAGGTTTCAAAATATAACACATAATGTAAGGTTCGAAATGAAGACAGAAAGTATGGGACGCTTTCTGTAGGCCTGATTAGTCATTGATAAATTCAATCAACATCTCTGTCCGCGAGTCCATCATTAGTCCGGTGTCTACAACAGATCACTATCCATATTCACTGTCGGAGCTCATTTTGAAATCACAAGGATGTGATTTCGACCTCGAATTCATGACGTCGATTTCTGAAACCCGACGTTGAAGAGTTGAGAGGAACTACAACATTTCGACACGGAGAAAGGAGAGTCTGATTTCTGATACGGCCCGAATCTGCTCTGCGACTGTTGTTTCTTTCCGCGCACTGAAGTCTGGGCCGGGCTGAAAACGGATGTGACTTCACGCGATCGAGACCGTTGCGCCTACAGTCTACAACAGCACCAAAGGGGCGGGGCGGAGCAGAGATATCTAAGCCGAACTAGCAGCAATAAAACCCCAGTTCACAAGCAGTTATGACATGGAAAAACTCCGATGGCTGAACAATCTGCTCTACTGACCATTATGAGCACCATGCACGGGAATGATCAACACTGTGTTGTGATCATCTCAACACCTGATGACAGGAGAGACGCTGAACTTTCTGCCACAAATGAGTGGAACATGCGAGCGATCTTTGAGCAAGTGTTTCTGCACGCTTGTAAATTGCTGCTAGATCGCGTGATACAAATGCTCTTCTAAACTTCATAATAAAGAGATTTCCGAGAAAGGAGAGCTCAAAAACGCCGGAATACAGTTACTCATCCATCTACAAAACACTGTCGAGCAGATGCCCAACTACCAGCCTTCAAATCACTGAAATTTTGACCTAAAATCACCAGCATACGTTCAAGAGGAGAAGTGTAAAATCTGAGCACTGGATGAACTGAACCTGCTGCTCGTCGTGTCTCGTCACTGAGCTGTCATTCATCCAGTATGCTGTCTCTCCTACATCGGATCTGATTTATAGTCAATTGTAGCACAAGGATTCTTTGAGCACCAGGAACATTGCCGATTTGACACAAGACTGACTGAATCTGTGCTTCAGCTTCTGGACTGGCATTCATCACAGATCATCAAGATATTTATTCATCTGTTTTGTGCCTCCCCACACTGGTGACGATTAAGAGAATTATCAGCACGAATCTGTCAAAACTCTCATGTAAGAATGTTTTAATAAAAACAATTCCTGTGAATTTCTCAGTTATTGACTGTTTAAAGCTTCTTACCTGCTTCTGACTAAATATGATAACGTCTGCTCTATTACAAGCTCGAGAAATAAAAGTTTATCAAGGATGTCGTTCAGCCATAAAGGAAAATTCATTTATTTTCGAAACTGATATAACACACAGAAACATAAACTTAAAATGTACTTTGACCCTTTCTTGTTTGCCACAATTAGAAATGTATGACTTATTATACCAATATATTAAAGTGACATTTATTTAAAAGACAGACAATACCCTTGTGCAAGCTTTTGAATCAAACCATTTCACAAAAATTACGTTTGTTAGGTTTCAAAATGTAAAAATAAATATATAGTTCAATATGAAGACGATGCATTGGTTGCTCCTCAAAAGTGTTCTTTGAAAAATCCTCGGAGATACTTCATTCGGAGCACAGAGAGAGAGGAGGCGTATTGCTTTGAGAATGGTTGATCTGTAGGCCTGAATCGTCGTTGATAAATTCCATCAACATGTCTGTCCGTCGAGTCCATCATTAGTCCGATGTCTACAAAACTTTGCTATCCATATTCACTGTGGGATCTCATGGCGAATTCAGAAGGGTCGGAGTTCGACTTCACAATTCATGAAGTCTATTTCTGAAACTCGACGTCGAAGAGTTGAGAGGAGCCACACAATTTCGACCCGGAGAAGGAGAGTCTGATTTCCGTAGTGAAGAGTACAGCTACGGCCCGAATCTGCTTTGCGACTGTTGTTTCTTTCCGCCCAATGAAATCCGGGCCGGCCTGGAAGGGGATGTGACTTAACGCGATCGAGACCGTTGCGCCTACAGTCTACAACAGCGCCAAAGGGGCGGGACGGAGCAGAGATATCTAAGCCGAACTAGCAGCAATAAAACCCCAGTTCACAAGCAAGAAGCAGATGATATGAATCGAAAAAAACTTTAATCCGATGGTTGAACAATCTGCACTAGTGACCATGATGAGCACCTTTACCATGAACGGGAATGATCAACACTGTGCTGTGATCATCTCAACACCTGATGACAGGAGAGACGCTGAACTTTCTGCCACAAATGAGTGGAACACGCGAGCGATCTTTGAGCAAGTGTTTCTGCACGCTTGTAAATTGCTGCTAGATCGCGTGATACAAATGCTCTTCTAAACTTCATAAAGAGATTTCTGAGAGAGAAGAGTTCATGAACACCAGAATTACCAGTTGCTCACCCATCTAAAAAACACGGTCAAGCAGATACCCATGACTATGGCAAACTACCAGCCTTCAAATAACTGAAATTAAAATAAAATCTGTGCACTTGATGTCTATTGAATGCTTTAATAAAAATAAAATCCTGTGAAATTCTCAAAGTTGTCGTCTTTTTTAAGCTTCTTACCTGCTTATAATAGTCTACCAGTTTCAACGTTATCTTATTTGCCACAATTAAACATGTATTAATGTATTTTCATTATAAATCAATGTATAATGTACAAACCCTTTAGAATTATTATTATGATTATTATTATTATTTAAACAAAGCTTGTTAGGTTTCAAAATATAACACATAATGTAAGGTTCGAAATGAAGACAGAAAGTATGGGACGCTTTCTGTAGGCCTGATTAGTCATTGATAAATTCAATCAACATCTCTGTCCGCGAGTCCATCATTAGTCCGGTGTCTACAACAGATCACTATCCATATTCACTGTCGGAGCTCATTTTGAAATCACAAGGATGTGATTTCGACCTCGGAATTCATGACGTCGATTTCTGAAACCCGACGTTGAAGAGTTGAGAGGAACTACAACATTTCGACACGGAGAAAGGAGAGTCTGATTTCTGATACGGCCCGAATCTGCTCTGCGACTGTTGTTTCTTTCCGCGCACTGAAGTCTGGGGCGGGCTGAAAACGGATGTGACTTCACGCGATCGAGACCGTTGCGCCTACAGTCTACAACAGCGCCAAAGGGGCGGGGCGGAGCAGAGATATCTAAGCCGAACTAGCAGCAATAAAACCCCAGTTAACAAGCAGTTATGACATGGAAAAACTCCGATGGCTGAACAATCTGCTCTACTGACCATTATGAGCACCATGCACGGGAATGATCAACACTGTGTTGTGATCATCTCAACACCTGATGACAGGAGAGACGCTGAACTTTCTGCCACAAATGAGTGGAACATGCGAGCGATCTTTGAGCAAGTGTTTCTGCACGCTTGTAAATTGCTGCTAGATCGCGTGATACAAATGCTCTTCTAAACTTCATAATAAAGAGATTTCCGAGAAAGGAGAGCTCAAAAACGCCGGAATACAGTTACTCATCCATCTACAAAACACTGTCGAGCAGATGCCCAACTACCAGCCTTCAAATCACTGAAATTTTGACCCTAAAATCACCAGCATACGTTCAAGAGGAGAAGTGTAAAATCTGAGCACTGGATGAACTGAACCTGCTGCTCGTCGTGTCTCGTCACTGAGCTGTCATTCATCCAGTATGCTGTCTCTCCTACATCGGATCTGATTTATAGTCAATTGTAGCACAAGGATTCTTTGAGCACCAGGAACATTGCCGATTTGACACAAGACTGACTGAATCTGTGCTTCAGCTTCTGGACTGGCATTCATCACAGATCATCAAGATATTTATTCATCTGTTTTGTGCCTCCCCACACTGGTGACGATTAAGAGAATTATCAGCACGAATCTGTCAAAACTCTCATGTAAGAATGTTTTAATAAAAAACAATTCCTGTGAATTTCTCAGTTATTGACTGTTTAAAGCTTCTTACCTGCTTCTGACTAAATATGATAACGTCTGCTCTATTACAAGCTCGAGAAATAAAAGTTTATCAAGGATGTCGTTCAGCCATAAAGGAAAATTCATTTATTTTCGAAACTGATATAACACACAGAAACATAAACTTAAAATGTACTTTGACCCTTTCTTGTTTGCCACAATTAGAAATGTATGACTTATTATACCAATATATTAAAGTGACATTTATTTAAAAGACAGACAATACCATTGTGCAAGCTTTTGAATCAAACCATTTCACAAAAATTACGTTTGTTAGGTTTCAAAATGTAAAAATAAATATATAGTTCAATATGAAGACGATGCATTGGTTGCTCCTCAAAAGTGTTCTTTGAAAAATCCTCGGAGATACTTCATTCGGAGCACAGAGAGAGAGGAGGCGTATTGCTTTGAGAATGGTTGATCTGTAGGCCTGAATCGTCGTTGATAAATTCCATCAACATGTCTGTCCGTCGAGTCCATCATTAGTCCGATGTCTACAAAACTTTGCTATCCATATTCACTGTGGGATCTCATGGCGAATTCAGAAGGGTCGGAGTTCGACTTCACAATTCATGAAGTCTATTTCTGAAACTCGACGTCGAAGAGTTGAGAGGAGCCACACAATTTCGACCCGGAGAAGGAGAGTCTGATTTCCGTAGTGAAGAGTACAGCTACGGCCCGAATCTGCTTTGCGACTGTTGTTTCTTTCCGCCCAATGAAATCCGGGCCGGCCTGGAAGGGGATGTGACTTAACGCGATCGAGACCGTTGCGCCTACAGTCTACAACAGCGCCAAAGGGGCGGGACGGAGCAGAGATATCTAAGCCGAACTAGCAGCAATAAAACCCCAGTTCACAAGCAGTTATGACATGGAAAAACTCCGATGGCTGAACAATCTGCTCTACTGACCATTATGAGCACCATGCACGGGAATGATCAACACTGTGTTGTGATCATCTCAACACCTGATGACAGGAGAGACGCTGAACTTTCTGCCACAAATGAGTGGAACATGCGAGCGATCTTTGAGCAAGTGTTTCTGCACGCTTGTAAATTGCTGCTAAATCGCGTGATACAAATGCTCTTCTAAAATTCATAAAGAGATTTCTGAGAGAGAAGAGTTCATGAACACCAGAATTACCAGTTGCTCACCCATCTATAAAACACGGTCAAGCAGATACCCATGACTATGGCAAACTACCAGCCTTCAAATAACTGAAATTAAAATAAAATCTGTGCACTTGATGTCTATTGAATGCTTTAATAAAAATAAAATCCTGTGAAATTCTCAAAGTTGTCGCCTTTTTAAAGCTGCTTACCTGCTTATAATAGTCTACCAGTTTTAACGTTATCTTATTTGCCACAATTAAACATGTATTAATGTATTTTCATTATAAATCAATGTATAATGTACAAACCCTTTAGAATTATTATTATTATTATTATTATTATTATTATTATTATTATTATTATTATGATGATTATTATTATTATTTAAACAAAGCTTGTTAGGTTTCAAAAGATAACACATAATGTAAGGTTCGAAATGAAGACAGAAAGTATGGGACGCTTTCTGTAGGCCTGATTAGTCGTTGATAAATTCCATCAACATCTCTGTCCGCGAGTCCATCATTAGTCCGGTGTCTACAACAGATCACTATCCATATTCACTGTCGGAGCTCATTTTGAAATCACAAGGATGTGATTTCGACCTCGGAATTCATGAAGTCGATTTCTGAAACCCGACGTTGAAGAGTTGAGAGGAACTACAACATTTCGACACGGAGAAAGGAGAGTCTGATTTCTGATACGGCCCGAATCTGCTCTGCGACTGTTGTTTCTTTCCGCGCACTGAAGTCTGGGCCGGGCTGAAAACTGATGTGACTTAACGCGATCGAGTCCGTTGCGCCTACAGTCTACAACAGCACCAAAGGGGCGGGGCGGAGCAGAGATATCTAAGCCGAACTAGCAGCAATAAAACCCCAGTTCACAAGCAGTTATGACATGGAAAAACTCCGATGGCTGAACAATCTGCTCTACTGACCATTATGAGCACCATGCACGGGAATGATCAACACTGTGTTGTGATCATCTCAAAACCTGATGACAGGAGAGACGCTGAACTTTCTGCCACAAATGAGTGGAACATGCGAGCGATCTTTGAGCAAGTGTTTCTGCACGTTTGTAAATTGCTGCTAGATCGCATAATGCAAATGCTCTTCTAAACTTCATAATAAAGAGATTTCCGAGAAAGGAGAGCTCAAAAACGCCGGAATACAGTTACTCATCCATCTACAAAACACTGTCGAGCAGATGCCCAACTACCAGCCTTCAAATCACTGAAATTTTGACCCTAAAATCACCAGCATACGTTCAAGAGGAGGAGCGTAAAATCTGAGCACTGGATGAACTGAACCTGCTGCTCGTCGTGTCTCGTCACTGAGCTGTCATTCATCCAGTATGCTGTCTCTCCTACATCGGATCTGATTTATAGTCAATTGTAGCACAAGGATTCTTTGAGCACAAGGAACATTGCCGATTTGACACAAGACTGACTGAATCTGTGCTTCAGCTTCTGGACTGGCATTCATCACAGATCATCAAGATATTTATTCATCTGTTTTGTGCCTCCCCACACTGATGACGATTAAGAGAATTATCAGCACGAATCTGTCAAAACTCTCATGTAAGAATGTTTTAATAAAAAACAATTCCTGTGAATTTCTCAGTTATTGACTGTTTAATGGAAAAACTCCGATGGTTGAACAATCTGCTCTACTGACCATTATGAGCACCATGCACGGGAATGATCAACACTGTGTTGTGATCATCTCAACACCTGATGACAGGAGAGACGCTGAACTTTCTGCCACAAATGAGTGGAACACGCGAGCGATCTTTGAGCAAGTGTTTCTGCACGCTTGTAAATTGCTGCTAAATCGCGTGATACAAATGCTCTTCTAAAATTCATAAAGAGATTTCTGAGAGAGAAGAGCTCATGAACACCAGAATTACCAGTTGCTCACCCATCTATAAAACACGGTCAAGCAGATACCCATGACTATGGCAAACTACCAGCCTTCAAATAACTGAAATTAAAATAAAATCTGTGCACTTGATGTCTATTGAATGCTTTAATAAAAATAAAATCCTGTGAAATTCTCAAAGTTGTCGTCTTTTTAAAGCTTCTTACCTGCTTATAATAGTCTACCAGTTTTAACGTTATCTTATTTGCCACAATTAAACATGTATTAATGTATTTTCATTATAAATCAATGTATAATGTACAAACCCTTTAGAATTATTATTATTTAAATAAAGCTTGTTAGTATCAAAATATAACATATAATGTAAGGTTCGAAATGAAGACAGAAAGTATGGGACGCTTTCTGTAGGCCTGATTAGTCATTGATAAATTCCATCAACATCTCTGTCCGCGAGTCCATCATTAGTCCGGCGTCTACAACAGATCACTATCAGTGCTCATTTTTAAATCACAAGGATGTGATTTCGACCTCGGAATTCATGAAGTCGATTTCTGAAAGTCAACGTCGAAGAGTTGAGAGGAGCCACAAAATTTCGACATGGAGAAAGGAGAGTCTGATTTCTGTAGTGAACAGATTTGGCCCGAATCCAAGTGGTACTCACTGCAGAGTCAAATGACCTTCAGCTCCTCCTCTCTGGAGCTCCAATGGGGTGGAGGTATAGAGTTGTGGGTAGGGTTAGGGTGTGGTTGGATATTCTAGCTTCACCCATTAGACACAAATTACATTCGCCCCTCCTTTCTGGAGTTCTAGTGGGGAGGAGCAGCATGTGCACTCCACCCATTTGCATCTGCTCTGCGACTGTTGTTTCTTTCCGCGCACTAAAATCCGGCTTGGCTGGAAACTGATGTGACTTAAGGCGATGGAGTCCGTTGTATACAGTCTACAACAGCTAAGGTGCGGAGCAGAGATAGCTAAGCTGAACTAGCAGCAATAAACCCCAGTTCAGAAGCAGAAGCAGTTAATATGAATCGAAAAACCTTTAATCCGATGGCTGAACAATCTGCACTATAGTGACCATGATGAGCACCTTTACCATGAACGGGAATGATTAAAACTGTGTTGTGATCATCTAAACACGTGACAGGAGAGACGCTGAACTTTCTGCCACAAATGAGTGGAACATTCGAGCGATCTTTGAGCAAGTGTTTCTGCAAGCTTTCACATCACTGCTGGACCACGTGATACAAATGTTTTTGAAACTTCATAATAGATATCTGACAGAGAAGAGCTTGAGAACTTAATCACCTGTATCTGTATCTCATGCATCTGTGAAACACTGTCAAGCTGAAGCTAAAATGGCAAAATGACTGAATGAAAAGGCTATTTTCCAGGTTGGAGAAGCCCACACACATTGAACCTGCTGCTCATTGTACCTTGTCACTGTTGTCATTCATCCAGCACTGTGTCTCTACAAACCCAAAAAAGTTGAGACACTGTACAAATTGTGAATAAAAACAGAATGCAATGATGTGGAAGTTTCAAATGTCAATATTTTATTCAGAATATAACATAGATGACATATCAAATGTTTAAACTGAGAAAATGTATCATTTTAAGGGAAAAATAAGTTGATTTTAAATGTCATGGCATCAACACATCTCAAAAAAAGTTGGGACAAGGCCATGTTACCCAAAAGTTATAAAACTTTTGTGTTATAAAAAGAAGAGGGGATGCCACACAGTTTAAACATTTGATATGTCATGTCTATGTTGTATTCTGAATAAAATATTGACATTTGAAACTTCCACATCATTGCATTCTGATTTTATTCACAATGTGTACATTGTCCCAACTTTTTTGGAATCGGGTTTGTACTTCAAGAGTGTGTATTAGTACCTTAAAAGGTACATATTAGTACCTTTTCGGTTTTGTACCTTAGGGTACCGCCCCAATGACAGCAATGTACCTTTTTTTCTGACAATTTTCTGTCCTTTGTATTTGTGACTCTCCAGCATTGATGATGATCAATTTTCAGCACTGATATGTCAAAAGTCTCCTATAACAGTGATTTGATAGACGTTTTTTAAATCTAGTAAATTTGAGATTTCTTTTCAGTTTTAAACATATTACTTTGGGTAGTGAAAAAAATATATATATATACATTCGTAAATTCTACAGCACAACAGGTTTTCTCATGAATGTTGTTGAAGTGTTGAAACACACAGGATTGGCCGCTATCTTTGATCTTATTAGGATGAATTAGATTCAGTACAAACATGCTTACAGATTCACCTACACTGTCCTTCTTTTAACAGTCAGTATGGAGGAAAATCCCCATAGATTCATGAAATTTAAAATGAAATAGTACTAAACTATTTCAACTCAAATCTGGATGTCAGTGACCAAGGAAAAGCAAAATCAAATATGGTCATAAAATCATAAAATCTTGATATAAAATCGCACACCTACTTCAAGTGTCTATAGTACTGCTTATGCTGCTGTCCTTTCAACAGTTCATACTGACTTGAAAACTAATTATACCTTCAGATTTAAGGAGTGAGAATGTAAAACTACTCCTTGCAAACATGTACATCAGTCCGAGCATTAACCTGCACCTCATAATAATCCAGAAATCAGTCTGTTGTGGATCAATGATGGACTCGGCTGACTCTCTTCCAGACACTTCAGACATGCTGATATAATATTGTAGTGCATAAGCTCTTCATAGTTGTGAAATTGCTGTTTTGTTTAGCACCGGCAATGATACACTTTACCCAAGAATTTTCCTACATCTTCAGATTACTGTGATTGTTATTTGAGGACTAAACGACACTTGGGGAAAAAAAAAAAAAAAAAAAACAGGAGACTCCTGTTGAAACCAGCATGTACACAATTAATGTGTATAATAATCAAAACTGTGTATTAACATGTCAACATTATTACAAGAGGGAAGCTCACTTGCCAGCCACAAATGAGTGGAGCATAAGCGCATTCTTTAGGGATGTGCTTCAGCGCGTTTACCAATGGCTACTGAATCACATTATATAATTTCGGACAGAAGAGCTTGAGAACTCAATCACCAAGAAGCACATCCATCTGTGAAACACTGCAGTTTTGACGGCTGTATTCTCTAATGACTACTTGACAATGCATTGCATGAAAAGGCTGGTTTCAGGTCTGGACTTGCCTGCACATGATCCCGAAAAAGCTCAAGTCCTGACTGTTTCGCCAAATCTTCAGGCTGACAGACTACCATGATTATTATCCAAGACGACACTGGACTCTGAAACCCTCAAACTGCCCGATCCTGTGCTTGACTTTTGTGACCTACATTCACCACACTTTATTACTTTTATTTGTCATTCTGTCAAAAGGATATATGCTTTAATAAAATATTTTAATTTGTGAATTTCTCAATTTTCAGTTCTTACTTTATACATATTCTTATTTTAGATACAGAAAATAATATGGACTTTGCTCTAATACAGTACATTGGATTACACACTTCACTACGTAGAATTGTTAGCATACAAATATTCTGTTAAAGTGACATTTTATTCCTTTAGACAGCTCAGCCCACCAGCGGGAACAACTTTGACATGAATAAATGTCTGCAAGAGCTGAAACACGCTCAGGTTAACTCGAAGAACCGGTTCTCGGGCGCCTCAACGAACTGTGCAGAGCTGCAGCTTGTCAAATATCAGCCCTACGCAGAACTGCTTTCTGGTTGACATCACATTTAAATTCACAATCACTTTCAGGGGGTTGGTTGGGTTGTTGCGTCGATGGTGCCCACAGGAAGGTTTAGATGGTGTACTCACGTTGGTAGTTCGTGCCTTCCGCAGACTGCTTGCTCTGAGTGGCGGAACTGATCTTGTAGCGGTTCAGTCACCAAATGTCACAGCACTTGCGCTTCCAAGAGGAGGTGCGTTAAGTCAGCACACCGGATGGATGAGCTGTAACAGGTATTTACCCGAGAAATGGCCTACCAGGACCGCTGCGGCGGCGGCGCAGCAAACCAGGACCGCTCCGGCGGCGGCGCAGCAAACCAGGACCGCTCCGGCGGCGGCGCAGCAAAACGAAGTATAAATATGCCTGCAAACATTCATTCGCTCAAGACTCGTTTCAGCAATTTTCTGGATTTTCTACACCACGGACGCAGTTACTTTCAACTTCGCTGTTAAAGTGGATATAACGAACGATGGGCGCGGAGTTCAGTGGAGTGTAAGCACCGTCTTTAACTCTCCAACTCAGCTCCGTTTGAGCACCATCTTCCACATGCTTCGGCATGTTTGGCAGTGGATGCGCATCAGAAGAGCGAGGATTCTCTCTGGATAGACGGCAGTTTAAGAGCTCAAACAGGACGCGTAAAAGGCAACATTTGATGTAAGTTTTAAATTCTCAGTTCTCCCATTCCCTCTGTGTAATGACAATGGTACCAAATAAACAGTTTAAATTAGTATGAAATCAGTTTAATTACTTGAGAAATGTAAAGTGTGTAATATTAAGCGAATATAGACGTGGGGAAAATAGAACCTTGTAAACTGAATCCGTTTCCACGAGTGTCTAAATGCACTTTAAATCCTCTCTTTCACAGTTTGATGAACACCAACGTGACAGTCTAGTGATAGCAAGTCACATTTGCTCAAATATTCTTGATTTACTTATGTCATTTGTGTAAAAAAATAAAAAAAATAATAAAAAAAAAAGTATATAATAATGTTGCCTTAGTGTAATCCACTGGAGGACAGTTGCAGAACCCAAGTGCAGCTTATTTAAACCCCCAAAAGAGTAAACAATGACTTGACAACATAAACTTGGACCAAACATGGTCATCAATACTAGACCATGACACACAGCAAACATGAGGGCTTAAATACATTAGGTCTAATGATAAAACCAGACACACCTGTGAACAATGAACCAATGACAACATGACACAAGAGACTAGGGAAGCACATGACATGATCATATGAGTGCATGGGAGTCACATGACAAACCAGTAAACATGACAAAATAAGAACATGAAACACAAACCAAACCATGACACTGAGGAGGGGAGGAATCCAAAGCAGCTAGTCGCAGATGAACCTGAAGAGTCAGTGCTTGGATCCCTCTTCTTCTCCATATATGCATCGCTGGGACCTATTATACAGGCACATTGTTTCTTCTACCATTGCTATGCTGGTGAAAAATTACTTCACTTTTAATTTCAGGCAGACAATCTGCACAGATCTCAGACTGCCTGGCGGACATCTCAGCATGGATAAAAGAACATCACCTGCTACTCAATCAAGTCAAGAACTTCTCATCTTCTCAGGAACTTCTCATCTTCAGGCCCATCAACAATATTTTCATCCTGATCTGGCAAAAATCTTTGGGTACTCTTTAGGCCAATTCCCAGACAATGCCAACAAACAAGTTGAATTGGCCCTTTGATAAACAGCTGACATTATTCTGAACAATGTTTAAATCTGTGTTTTTAGCAGTTCTCATGTTTATTGCCTTTTTAAGGTGACTTGTTTGTAAGTTGCTTTGGATAAAAGCATCTGCTAAATTAATAAATGTAAACACAAAATGTAACTTGTTTGGTTAAATTTATTTTTCATAGTTCTGAATATTTTTCATAGTTCTGAACACAATAACATTAACAAACAGCAAATGTTTGTGTGTCATAGTGACCATTTTGACAGATATGGGATATTTTCCTTTAAAAAAATTATTTCTTTTGGTTCATTGTTTCGGTATTAAAAGGTATTGTGTATATATTGTTGTTTTACAGTTAATGAGCACCGATGATGTGAGTACCCTACGGCATTTGCTAGGTCTATCGTTCTTCTCCTAAATGAATCACATTTTTTGTGCTGGAAATGTCATTAAACTTTGCACAGAAGTCTTGTCTTTGTCAAAAGTCTGATATGGGTTTTAGAATTAAGGTATGGCAAAATGGCTGCATAGCGCCAACTATAAAATTTAAATTAAGTAAATTTCGTGGTACGTTTAACATACAAGTTTGGTAGATAAATGTAACAGCCCAATACCAACAAAAAAGTCCCAGGGAGCCAAATCTGAAAACCCAACAGGAAGTGAGATATTTTGAATTTTCTCAGCAAAATATTTTCAGTTTTTGTCATTTTCAGACATTGTTCTTTGACAAAGTCCTCCTAGAGATTTTATCATATAAACATTATATTTGGTCAGTCTAATCAAAAGATCTGGAGTTTTCCCTGAAGGGCGTGTCCGTGGCGGCCTGACAAAGTCTGATGTTTTCACCATGAAACAGGAAGCTGTTGTACTCAGGCATACAATGTTTGACCTGCCCCAAACTTCACATGTCTGATAAAAGTCCTGGCCTGAAAACATCTACATGCCAATATTCAGTTAGTCATAGTGCCACCCTTTACGAAAATGAATCATGGTTATTTTTTGTAAGGGACCAGTTGGCAACAGGACATTGCATGCTTTAAACTGTAATTCACTCCCTGAAACACATTTAAATATGCCATGAAGTACCAAACAACATGCTAGAAACAGTAAATCATGCAACTCTTGGTGCTAATGTATGCGATTAACACCACAAAACAGGAAGTCATTGTAACTCAAGCATACAATGGCATGGGTGCGAGGGCCCTTTCATCGTTGCTTGCAGCTTTAATGATAATTTTTATACGACTTTTAAATAAAACACATCTCAAACAAGTTTTATATCTCTGTACACCGATCAGGCATAATATTATGACCACTGACAGGTGAAGTGAATAACACTGATAATCTCTTCATCACGGCTCCTGTTAGTGGGTGGGATATATTAGGCAGCAAGTGAACATTTTGTCCTCAAAGTTGATGTGTTAGAAGCAGGAAAAATGGGCAAGCGTAAGGATTTGAGCAAGTTCGACAAGGGCCATATTGTGATGGCTAGATGATTAATTGGGACGACTGAACCGGCGACATTGATACATGTGGGGAGCGAAGGCTGGCCCGTGTGGTCCGATCAAACAGTAGCTCAAATTGCTCAAGAAGTTAATGCTGGTTCTGATAGAAAGGTGTCAGAATACACAGTGCATCACAGTTTGTTGTGTATGGGGCTGCATAGCCTCAGACCAGTCATCTGAGGGCAGTCATATATTAGGCAGCAAGTGCCCATGCTGACCCCTGTCCACCGCCGAAATCACTAACAGTGGGCACGTGAGCATCAGAACTGGACCACAGACCAATGGAAGTTACTAAATTACTAAATTTATTATACTCAGATCAACTTAATTTAATGAAGCTAAGGCAACTAAATAAAATTTTATAAAATCAATTAGATGTGTGTATTTAAATTTAGATAAAATCAATTGATTGCAACCAAAACTTTTTTTTTCTCACTGGAGCTGTACTGTTTCAAAACTCAGTTTTTAAGTGATAATCAACAAAAGACTCAACAAAAGACAAAAGTGTACAAGATTGTATTACCTTTCTCTGTTTCATTATAAATTAATTGATTAAAAAACAACATTACAGTAGTGATTACACATTGGTGTCACATTTGTTATCTTATCTCTTTTTACAGTTTTGAATTTGCTACATTTTATAGGCAATAAACTTTGTTTGGCAGTTTTACATTGTGATCTCATGCTGAGGACATCCAGCATGCATTTAAAATAATAGCTTACTAAAGAAAGTTAAAAATACAAGCAACAAATGCCAGTGTATCATTTTTTATGACTTTCTTAATTTTTAACATAAAGAGGACGTTTGTATGTAGGCCATATTTTGTCCCTTATCATAGTGGTGTTTTATATGTTTGAGTTTTGATCACAGGGTAGATTTGGAGGTTTCAGATAATGAACCATGTAAGGGAACAGGCTTATTTTTTCTTTCTAAAAAATAATATTTATTCTCTCCATAACTTAATTTGTGTCAACTCCAACAGACACACTAAAAGCATGCTAATTTAACTGAATCTATCCAAAAACATTACAAAAAAATGTATTTATGTAATGTGGTGTTCGGTAAAGGAGTTAAAAATAAGTTTTCTTTTCTGTTTTCACACTATTATGAACAATCCAGTTCCTAAATCCCCTTTTAATATTAAACATATCACAAATGTTCTTAGGTAATTAAGACATTATATCATGTAGGAAGTCTGGGCGTCTCTGCTTAGACTGTTGCCCCCTCGACCCGGTCCATAAGCAGATAATGGATGGATGGATTATGAAGTTATGATCCCATGATTCTGGGAGATATGATATACAGTTAGTTACATGAGAAATTGCACTATTTCAGGCACTATTTGACAATTGGAGGCGCTATATCTCGGCTATATTTGAAGGTGCGTTCAAGTTTTAACTGGGACCTTATTCCCAGTGCACCTGACTGTCATCATACAACATTATGAGCAATTTTACTGTAGCATTATGAAGTTACGGATCTATGAATTTGACAGATGTGACAAAACAGATAAATTGGAGAAATTGCACTATTGGCCCAATTGGAGGCGCTATATCTCGGCTGCTTTTGAGGGTGCGTTCAAGCTTTAACTGAAATTTTCCCCACCTTAGCAATTTTGCAAATTTTCCCACCTTAGCAAAGTGGTTTTGTTTTGTTTTTCATCAGTAGTAGCTGCCTTAATAAACATATCAAAATGGCAAGATTTATCCCACAACTATTTACAGAAACTATTAGGTTGATGGAGTTAACATGTTAAGGCTGTGACTGCAGAGACTTCAATATTGTTTGTTTAAAATATTAAAAAAATCTATAACTTGGTGTCCTACTGTGAGATCCACAATGAGCAGGAAATAGTAAGTGCTCCTCAGAGTTATAGCTGCCCATGACACTGCCTGATTTATTCAGAATTATATAAAATCCTTAAGGACACAACTTTTATAGCCATTTTTTAATGGAAAATATAATTCAAGATTTATTTTTGTATTGTTTGATATCTTAAAGATCTCTGCCTTTTAATGTAACTGTGTATTATTAAACACTTTTGGCAGTTTTACATTGTGACCTCATGCTGAGGACAGGTTAGATTACACGCGTTTCCAAGACGAGGCTGAATCCAGCTTCTTATTGACGCTACCCGGTCCAACTTAAAAGACGCAACGCTTCCGCGTCTTTAGCTTCTTATTCAGGGTCAATGTAGGGACCGTGCGGTTTTTCTGTTTTTCACGCTTTTTTAAGGGATCGTGATAATTTTGTGTCTATTTTCAGAATGAACGAAAGAAATGCAAATAACACTAATATATGACCGAAAATAGACTGTAAAAATATAAAGGCACATAAATTACAGTAAAGGCTAATTTTCAATTATTGAACATTTCAGCTTAATGGACGTGCGGCTCAATTGAATAAAATAATTTAAACGATTTTGATAAATTTCAATGTCACAAGGTAACTAGATATTATACCATCTCCAGCTTGGATCTAGCCTATTATGAATGAAGACTTCAGACAACCCAACACCTTTGAATAAGGACTCCAGAACATCAAACATGGATGATTATGTAACATTACCATGTTATCAGGTTGCTTCGAATGCACAATACTTTTGCTTAAGTGCATTATCTTACAACTGTTCTTTCTGATATCATCTCGTAACAGATTATTGTGATTTTGTAACATAGAAACATGCATTTTCTGTAAAGCGGCTCTGAAATATGTATAGTGAAAAGTGTTATACAAGTGAATGTGAATTAAATTGCATTGAATCGAAAGAACTGCATTGTTGATTACTGTACCATTTTGAAGTTATGGACCCAATCTCACACTACAGTTTGAAGAGCCATCACATTGTTGAGCCATTTGGGGTTGTTAAAGTTTCATTGGTGTCTTATGTCCAGTGTGCCCAATTTGAGGCAACTTTGTGCCCAAATGAGCAATTTTACAGTAGAATTATTGAGTTATGATTCCGAGAGATATGACATACAGTTACACGAGAAATTGCACTATTGGCCCAATTGGGGGCGCTATATCTCCGCTGCTTTTGAGGGTGCGTTCAAGTTTTAAGAGGAACCTTATACCCAGTGCACCTGACTGCCACTATGGGACATTACGATGAATTTTAGTGTAGCATTATTGAGTTATGATCCCATGATTCCGGAAGATATGACATACAGTTACATTAGAAATTGCATTATTGGCCCAATAGGGGGCGCTATATCTCCGCTGCCTTTGAGGGTGCGTTAACATTTGAACTGTAACCTTATTCCCAAATGAACTTGACTGTCATCGTACAACATTATGAGCAATTTTACTGTAGCATTGTGAAGTTATGGATCTATGAACTTGACATGATAAAACAGTTGCATGAGAAATTGCACTATTGCGCTATATCTCCGCTGCTTTTGAGGGTGCGTTCAAGTTTTAATAGGAGCCTTATTCCCAGTTAACTTTACTGTCATCGTACAACATTATGAGCAATTTTACAGTAACATTATGAAGTTATGGATCTATGAATTTGACATGTGACAGAACAGTTACATGAGAAATTGCACTATTGGCCCAATTGGGGGCGCTATATCTCCGCTACCTTTGAGGGTGCGTCAAAATTTTAACTGGAGCCTTATTCCCAATGCAATTAACTGTCACCATGCAACATTATGAGCAATTTTACTGTAGTATTATGAAGTTATGATCCCATGATTCTGGGAGATATGATATACAGTTATATGAGAAATTGCACTATTGGCCCAATTGGAGGCGCTATATCTCGGCTGCTTTTGAGGGTTTTCAAGTTTTAACTGGGACCTTATTCCCAATGAACTTGACTGTCATCATACAAAATTATGAGCAATTTTACTGTAGCATTATGAAGTTATGGATCTATGAATTTGACAGATGTGACAAAACAGATACATGAGAAATTGCACTATTGGCCCAATTGATGGCGCTATATCTCGGCTGCTTTTGAGGATGCGTTAACATTTTAACCGGAGCCTTATTCCCAGTGCACCTGACTGTCATCATACAACATTATGAGCAATTTTACTGTAGCATTATGAAGTTATGATCCCATGATTCTGGGAGATATGACATACAGTTACATGAGAAATTGCACTATTGGCCCAATTGGAGGCGCTATATCTCCGCTGCCTTTGAGGATGCGTTAACATTTTAACCGGAGCCTTATTCCCAGTGCACCTGACTGTCATCATACAACATTATGAGCAATTTTACTGTAGCAGTATGAAGTTATGGATCTATGAATTTGACAGATGTGACAAAACAGATACATGAGAAATTGCACTATTGGCCCAATTGATGGCACTATATCTCGGCTGCTTTTGAGGGTGCGTTCAAGTTTTAACTGGGACCTTATTCCTAAATGAACATTACTGTCATCATACAACATTATTAGCAATTTTACAGTAACATTATGAAGTTATGGATCTGTGAATTTGACAGATGTGACAAAACAGTTACATGAGAGATTGCACTATTGGCCCAATTAGGGGCGCTATATCTCCGCTGCCTTTGAGGGTGCGTTAACATTTTAACTGGAGCCTTATTTTATAGCCATCATACAACATTATGAGCAATTTTACTGTAGCATTATGGCCAATAGTGCAATTTGTCACGTAACTGTATTGTCATATCTTTCATAATCATGGGATCATAACTCAATAATGCTACAGTAAAATTGCTCATAATGTTGTATGATGACAGTCAGGTGCACTGGGAATAAGGCTCCTGTTAAAATGTTAACGCACCCTCAAAGGCAGCGGAGATATAGCGCCCTCATTTTGGGCCAATAGTGCAATTTTGCAATATTGAATAAGAAGCTAAAAACGCGGAAGCGTTGCGTTTTTTAAGGTGGACCGGGTAGCGCCAATAAGAAGCTGCGAGTGTGCTTTTAAAATAATATTAAAGAAATTTTAAGTTTGAAATTATTACATATCCTTTATATGCAACTTTTGTGTTGATATTCTTGCGTTTTATTTGTAACTTTTGTGTTTAGGACATGTTTTGTCCCTTGTCTCTATAATCAGTGAAATGCAATACGAGATCAAATCAATTTGATTCTACCTTTAACTAGTGTGTGTTTAATATCTATACCGACCTTTGAAATTAAACACACAGGCTACACGAACACAAAGCAACACTGTCTGTTTGATGTCATCTATCAATTGAGTTTGCTACTTTGCTAAAACTTGTAGGGCTTTTGGGAAAATTTGTAGCAACATTTTAGCTTGTTAAAGAGCGCCCTCTGCTGGGCGTTTGCCAGAACAGACCTCGCTTCCCCACCGTGTAGAATGTGTAAATGGATTGTTAAATGACACAATATGGGGAGATCTCCTCACTTTAATCCAAAACCCATAAAGATTTGCTTTTCCTTACTCAGTATTCTAATATATGTTATTTTATAGGGCTACCAACAGACAGAACCTGCTTCAGTGACAACATTTCCACATGCATCTCACATTTATAAAAATAAAATAAAAAATCGGCGTACTATGTTACTCTACAACATCAATGCAAGTACATTATAGTATTCATAACGTTTGGTAGATTTCATAAATATTAATCTCATGCCCTCCTTTCATCCCATCCCATCAATTCTTCGCATCGAAGGTTCCGGCGCTCGAGCTCGAGAAGGTTCTGGAGCGCCACCGTTTATATAAGAGCGACAGCGCGAGCGGCGTTCAGCCAGCAGAACAACAGTCACTCACAGAGAGAGGAACGCGACGACACCGCGAACCGGCTTTCCTCTTCTTTTATTTGCGTGAGTATTATAAAACGTGTGGCGTTCGCAACTACACACGCGATGCTTTAGTTAAACTGCTCTCTAGACTTATTCACGAAATTACTGGACAGTTTTGAGGAATGTGTGACACGTTAGCTTTCTCAGTAACCCACTCTATAAACCTGCTCCAATGTTAGTGTTTTTTTTTTTTTTTAATTTTACTTAATATAGCCTGTGTCTTGTGACATGATTAAACATAATTTAAAGCTTAATACAATGTCTTATGCATACTCTTCTTGAAGTCAGGATAACTGTTTATGTTATTTTCCAGTATACTGTAGTCGTTGATTCCTGTCAAAGATGGTTCGAGAAACCGGTTACTACGACCTGCTCGGCGTGAGTCCCAAAGCCTCGCTGGACGAGATCAAAAAGGCATATCGGAAACTGGCGTTGAAATATCACCCGGATAAGAACCCGAATGAAGGCGAGAAAGTAAGTGGAGGTGCCGAGCCACATGCAGAGACAGTATAGTGTTTCAGGTTGCCTTGTAAATGACAGCGACAGAAACGAGAGGAACTTTCTGGAAGCGTCCCGAACACTCGTGTGAGCCGGCGAAGGATCGATTGCTTTATTTCTAAGCATTGCTTTGAGATCTATCCATATGTGGATGCGAAGAGTTAGGCTAATGCTTTGCATTTTGTTTTTGGTGCAGAAGTCCTCGAACAGCAAGGTGAAAAAAATATTCACGTGGATGTATAGGTGCTTTAATTAATTTTATTTTATGATGTTGTTTTATTTTGTTGTATTTTGAAGGGAATAGACCAAACAACCAACTGCCAAAAAAATAAAAACAAATACAAATAATGGATGAATAAAATATAAAATAATTGAAAGGAAAAGAAGAAATCAAACTTAAAAGAGTTAGAAAATTGGCACAAAAATGTTAAGTTGTAGGAAAACGATGGGGGGAAATAAAAAAATGCAGGGGAGAAAAATAAAGGTGTAAAAACAGTTATATGGTAAAGACAAATGAAGAAAAAAAGACAAAGGCACTAAGGCGTTTAGGGTTTCTGCAACTCATTCGATCTGTTATATGCAGCATGGAAACTGATCCAGGATGGTGTTTTTTCCTGCGACGTGTTTGTGCATGCATTATTAAAATGAGTAATATTAGGATCTTTTCTATTCTCCAGTTCAAACTCATATCACAAGCCTATGAGGTCCTGTCAGATCCCAAAAAGCGGGATTTGTATGACCAAGGGGGTGAACAAGCCATCAAGGAGGGAGGCATGGGAGGAGGAGATTCTCCCATGGACATTTTCAACATGTTCTTTGGTGGTGGAGGCAGAATGCAAAGAGAAAGGAGAGGTGAGACATATTTATTGCACCAGGTGGCAGTGAGCAACTCTGACATTTTTACTCCTCCCCAACCCCCCATGGGAAGTCTAAACATAAAGTCTTAAATACATTTTATGCACTAACATTTAGTTTACGTTTAGTATATCATCCATTCATAACTTAAATGTTGTTATTTTTCCTTATTCAGGTAAGAATGTGGTTCACCAACTTGGGGTCACACTGGAGGAATTGTACAATGGCTCAACGAGGAAACTTGGTCTTCAAAAGAATGTGATCTGTGAGAAATGTGAAGGTAAGAATAATTACTAGTTCCTTTGAGCACCTTTATTGGGAAACTCAAAATTAAACCCAAAAATGAAAATTACTCCATGATTTACTCACCCTCAAGCAATCCTAGGCGTATATGACTTTCTTCTTTCAGACAAATACAATCGGAGTTATACTAAAAAATACCCTGGGTTTTTCAAGATTTATAATGGGAGTGAATGGCGGACCTGATTTTGAAGTCCAAAAAAATGGATCCATCCATCATAAAATTTATCCATATGGCTTCAGAGGATTAGTAAAGGCCTTCTGAAGCAAAGCAATGCATTTGTGTAAAAAAAATGAGTAACCCCTGACCTGACATACGGCATGACACATTGTCGAACGCGGCAACGCAGAGGACAAAGCAAAACAAAATGCCGGTTACGAATTAGAAGTCTAAAATGAGAATTTTAAAAGGTCTAAAACTTTTAAAGGGAAATGTTAGAGGATTTTGATATAAGAGAAGAGGAACTTGAGTTTGTTGCCCAGCCCTATTTGTTTGAACCATGAGAGGCGTCAAAGCTTGCGCTACTCCTACATCCGATTATTATTATTTTTTTTAAATATAACTATGGTTGTAGTCGTCTGAAAGAAGAATGTCATATACACCTAGGATGGCTGTGGGTGAGTAAATCATGGGGTAATTTTCATTTTTGGTTGAACTATCCCTTTAAAGACCCACTGTTGATTTATTGATATGATTTGAATGGTTGCAGGTTATGGAGGCAAAAAAGGCACAATTGAAAAATGCTCAACTTGCAAAGGAAGAGGGGTTCAGGTCCAGGTACAACAAATTGGACCCGGAATGATCCAGCAGATTCAGAGCATGTGCTCAGATTGCCAAGGACAAGGAGAGAAGTTCAACTCCAAGGACCGCTGCAAAAACTGCAATGGACACAAAGTAGAGCGCAAGAAGAAGATTCTTGAAGTCCACATTGACAAAGGTAGAAGAACACAAACTTTTTTTTTTTTTTAATAACAGACCTTCCTTCTATTTCAATTATTTGGAGCAAGTGTTCCAGAAGTATACAAATAATGGTCTTGTCACAGGTATGATAGATGGCCAGAAAATCACATTCCATGGAGAAGGAGATCAAGAGCCTGGACTGGAGCCTGGCGACGTTATAATCGTACTGGATTTGAAAGAACACCCTGTCTTCCAAAGGCAAGATGAAAACCTCATCATGAAGATGAAGATCAAGCTGGTGGAGGCACTCTGTGGGTTTAAAAAAACAATCCATACATTAGATAACAGATCGCTGCTCGTCACTTCATCTCCAGGTATTTACTATATACCTGTATACTATATTACTATATACTTTGAGTTTATGTGTTTAATATTAGATTTTTTCAAATCATATTTGGTGAACAAAACATTTTAATTAAGATTAAATATTTCCTAACATACTATTCATTTGTGTGAATCATATTTCAATTAATATTTAGTACATAAAAAAATGATCAAATACTTCAATATTGGTTCAGTTTGAATTTGTATTGTCTTTTGTTTTAGGTCAAGTAATAAAACCTAATGATCTAAAATGCATTCATAATGAGGGCATGCCTCTGTACAGAGACCCTTATGAGAAAGGTCTTCTCATCATAAAGTTTGAGGTAAGTCAGTACCCTGTGTTATACGTTTTTACTGAAAGAATGAAAAGTGTTGTCTGTTTGTTTTGTTTTTGTCAAAATAAATAAAATATGGAGAAAACGTGTGTGAAAGTACAGAGCCCTACACATGACATGTGGACAAACGTATATATAACATGGCCACAATTTAGAATTAGTTCCCAAAAATTAAGATTTAATTATATTAATTACTTTTTATTAATTACTCTACCTTGTGGCGTTCCAAACATGCAAGACTTGCTTTCATCTTTGAAACACAAATGAAGAATTTTTTTTTAAATTAATTATCTCTCCATTGACAGCTATGCAACTACCACTTTGTTTCTTCAAAAAATTCATAAAGAGATTGTAAAACTAATCCATATGAATAAAGTGGTTTAATAAAAATTTTCTGAAGAGACTCGATTGCTTTATATGATGAACAAATTGAATTTAGGCTTTTATTCACATACAAACATTGATCAGCGAACATAAACAAAAGCTCAACTGTACTTGCTTGACGTACAAGAACAAACCTCATTGGTTCTTGCAGAAGCTCAAACGTTCTGCGTAACACGAGAATGAACCTCATTGGTTCTTGCTGAAGCTCAAACGTGCTGCGTAACACCAGAATGAACCTCATTGGTTCTTGCTGAAGCTCAAACGTGCTGCGTAACACGAGAATGAACCTCATTGGTTCTTGCTGAAGCTCAAACGTGCTGCGTAACACCAGAATGAACCTCATTGGTTCTTGCTGAAGCTCAAGCGTGCTGCGTAACACGAGAATGAACCTCATTGGTTCTTGCTGAAGCTCAAACGTGCTCATTGTGAACACCAGAATGAACCTCATTGGTTCTTGCTGAAGCTCAAACGTGCTGCGTAACACCAGAATGAACCTCATTGGTTCTTGCTGAAGCTCAAACGTGCTGCGTAACACCAGAATGAACCTCATTGGCTCTTGCAGAAGCTCAAACGTGCTGCGTAACACCAGAATGAACCTCATTGGCTCTTGCAGAAGCTCAAACGTGCTGCGTAACACCAGAATGAACCTCATTGGCTCTTGCAGAAGCTCAAACGTGCTGCGTAATGAGAATGAATGTCATTGGTTCTCGCACGTCAAGCAAACATGCTTGAGCTTTTGTTTACCACAACTAATGTTTGAGTTGATATGTGAATAAAATGTTTGTAATGTTTATATATGTGAATAAAAGCCTAAAATCAATCTGTTCATCGTGTAAAGTGATCATGTCTCTTCCGAAAATTTGTACTACACGACTCAGTTCATATGGATTAGTTTTACAATCTCTTTTTGAACTTTTTAAAGCGTCAAAATGGTAGTTGCGTAGCTGTCAATGGAGGGACAGAAAGCACTCAGATTTCATCAAAAAGACCTTCATTTGTGTTCCGAAGCTGAACGAAAGTCTTACAGGTTTGGAACCACTTAATTTTTAATAATTAATTCCCACAACTTTAAACTTCATAGTTTTAGTAAATTGTGGCCACGCTGTACTAATTCGTTCCCTTGTTTTGATTTTACTGAGACTACATTTACATGACAACAATGTACTAAAAACTGAAAAGTTTTTCCATTTTTTTTGAAGAGTTAGCATACAGACGACAACATTGACAAAATGCTCCCCCTTTACATGGATCTGTGAAAAGGACAAAAACGCTGTATGTATGAGTACAGAGAGATGACAAAAGAATCGAGCAAGTAATATGCATGCACATGACGTCACCTTTTTCACAAATTTGCGCTTTTGTAGTTTACACAGAGACAATAACGGTATTGTTTTCAAAAAATTGCACTTTGAAACCCATTTTCTGTTTTTAGTGGAAACCGCTGTTGTGTAAACTGCCCCTAAAACAATGTGATGAATTTAACTAAAACCTGAGGCAGAATTAACAAAATGAGGGAATGAATTCTTAATTTAATTTGTGGCCACGGTGTGTGTGTGTGTGTGTGTGTGTGTGTATGTGTATTATATATATATATATATATATATATATATATATATATATATATATATATATATATATATATATATATATATATATATATATATATATATACACACACATACAGTACTGTGCAAAAGTCAGTTAGTATTTTTACACACAAAAAATGGATTTAAGCCAGATATTAATATATTCTGCTGTAGCGTGTCAGTAGGAAATAGAAGTTTACATTTATAAATGAATTGCCATTAATTGTAATAATCCAGTGAGATTTTTGTATGCATAAAGAGTCTGACAATAGTCTCTATGCTCCACATGGAGATCTGATCTCATCTTCAGTCTGTGATTACAAAAAGAAACAAAAAACTGAGAGGGACTAAATCCAGAAGAACTGTGGCAATGTCTCCAAGACACCTGAAGAAACCTTCCTGCAAAACTACTTGAAAAACTATAATAATAATAATATTAATATTAATAGGGTGGTTACACCAAATATCGATTTGATTTAGTTAATAGAAGTTAATTCATAAATAAAAGCCATTTATGACATTATTTTTGACAGCATTCTCACTTTACAGCACTTTTACCCAAGTGCCTAAACTTAGGTTTAGGTTAGGTTTCTTCAAGTGTCTGGGAGATGTTGCCTCAGTTTTTCTGGATTTAGTCTGTCTCAGTTTTTTCTGTTTCTTCATGTAATCACAGACAGACTCGATGATGGTGAGTTCAGATCATACCAGCTGCTGTCAGACTTCTTGTGCATAAGAAAAAAAAAATTCTCAAGCAAACAGTGGTTACCTTATCTTGTTCAGGGACTGTCACATCTCACAGAAACATTTCTGTTCCCTCAGATTGAGTTCCCAGACAAACACTGGCTACCTGAGCACATGCTGCCTGACCTGGAGAGGTTGCTTCCGGACAGAGATTACGTCATGGTGTCAGATGACATGGAAGAGGTTGACCTCTGTGAAGTAGATTATGAAAGACAAAAGAGAAATTACAGCAGTGAAGCCTACAGTGAAGATGAAGGCCCCAGGCAGGGTAACGTCCAGTGCCAGACTCAATAAATGTCATAGATCAGGAACATATGTGCAATGCTCCTTGAAATATGACTGCAAGTGTTCACTGAATATAAGGGCGGTTAAATTTAGCAAGGATTTCACCCTACCAAGCCTTATAAAATGGACCATTTTCTTGTTGGAATTCTTCATTCTTAAGCATCTAATGAGGAGGAACCAGGAATGTTTGCAACATCCACCACAAAGAAGACATTTAAAGGAATTATTTTGGATAAAAATGTCATCCATGTAGGATTTAATGGTAACCTAATTTTTGCATGTAAATTATTCATCCTGTGTGAGTATGTTCACTTTTATATGTGTATCTACTAGATGTGCTTTGGTCGAGTAGGTGCTGCACTTTTTTCCTAGTTAAAAATTGGCATTTGTATATTTTCTAAGAATGTGACTCTGTTTAACTTGTCAAGTCTCTTTCCATTTGAATGTTCTATTTTTCACAAATAAAACATTTCCTCCCGTTTACTGGAGTATAACCGCAACTGAATGGAAGCTGATTTCAGGAGTTTCAGGGAATGGCATACTTTACATTTATTTAAAGGGGTGGTTGATTGCCTCTTTTTAAAAGATGTAAAATAAACTCTGGGGACATCAGAGACGTGTATGTGAAGTTTTAGCTCAAAATACCTCATAGATAACTTTTTTTTATAGCCTGTCAAATTGCCTATTTTTGTGTCCCTTTAAATGCAAATGAGCTGCTGCTCATGGGGCAGACAATGATAGAGAGCCTCAAAAAGAAGTGACATGTAGATGCAAAATTATGTTCCTAAATAGTTAATTGATGAATTTGTGTAGCTGATGTGGAGTTAACTATATTAAAGTTATATATTAAAGGTTAGCATATGCGGTCATGATAATCTATAAATTCTCCACATAGCCTCACCCCCTTTGTTGTGTGTTCCCGGGGGCAGGGTTTATGTAAATTTAAGGGTGATGTCACTAACACAGGAGGAAGCTTGTGTAGTCCCTACCAGCTGTTTGTTGGTTCATAAAAAGCGATTTCTATAAAGGAAAATATTTCCCTTTGCTTTTAACTTGAGGCAGCTGACGGGTACAGGCAGACCAAGCGGACTGCAGCCCGGATAGTTGTGGAGGCAAAAAATCGGGCCTGGGAGGAGTTCGGTGAGGCCATGGAGAAAGACTATCGGTTGGCCTCGAAGAGATTCTGGCAAACCGTTCGCCGCCTCAGGAGGGGGAAGCAGTGCCCTACCAACACTGTTTAACACAGTGGAGATGGGCAGCTGTTGACCTCAACTGGGGATATCGTCGGACGGTGGAACGAATACTTCGAGGATCTCCTCAATCCCACCAACACGTTTTCCATTGAGGAAGCAGTGGCTGAGGGCTCAGAGGTCATTGAGGTAGTTAAAAAGCTTCTCGGTGGCAAGGCACCGGGGATCGATGAGATCCGCCCTGAGTACCTCAACTCTCTGGATGTTGTGGGACTGTCTTGGCTGACACGCCTCTGCAACATCGCATGGCGGTTGGGGACAGTGCCTCTGGACTGGCAGACCGGGGTGGTGGTCCCTCTTTTCAAGAAGGGGGACCGGAGAGTGTGTTCCAACTACAGGGGGATCACACTTCTCAGCCTCCCTGGGAAAGTCTATGCCAGGGTACTGGAGAGGAGAATACGGCCAATAGTGGAACCTCAGATTCAGGAGGAACAGTGTGGTTTTCGTCCCGGTCGTGGAACACTGGACCAGCTCTATACCCTTTCCAGGGTGCTGGAGGGTTCATGGGAGTTTGCCCAACCAATCCACATGTGTTTTGTGGATTTGGAGAAGGCATTCGACTGTGTCCCTCGTGGTGTCCTGTGGAGGGTGCTCTGGGAGTACGGGGTCCGGGGCCCCTTGCTTAGGGCTGTTTGGTCCCTGTACGACCGGAACAGGAGCTTGGTCCGCATTGCTGGCAGCAAGTCGGACTTGTTCCCAGTGCATGTTGGACTCCGGCAGGGCTGTCCTTTGTCACCGGTTCGGTTCATCATTTTTATGGACAGAATTTCTAGGCGCAGCCAAGGGCCGTTGGGAACCACATGACTTTGTTGCTGCTTTTTGCGGATGACGTTGTCATGTTGGCCTCCTCAGACCAGGACCTTCAGCGTGCACTGGGGCGGTTTGCAGCAGAGTATGAAGCGGCCGGGATGAGAATCAGCATCTCCAAATCCGAGGCCATGGTTCTCAGTCGGAAAAGGGTGGCTTGCCCACTTCAGGTTGGTGGAGAGCTTCTGCCTCAGGTGGAAGAGTATCTTGGGGTCTTGTTCACAAAGGATGGAACAGGAGATTGACAGACGGATCGGTGCAGCTTCTGCAGTAATGCGGTCAATGTACCGGTCTGTCGTGGTGAAGGAGCTGAGCTGTAAGGCGAAGCTCTCGATTTACCGGTCAATCTACGTTCCTACTCTCACCTATGGTCATGACCGAAAGGACAAGATCCCGGATACAGGCGGCCGAAATGAGCTTTCTCCGCAGGGTTGCTGGGTGCTCCCTTAGAGATAGGGTGAGAAGCTCAGTTACTCGGGAGGAGCTCAGAGTAGAGCCGTTGCTCCTCCACATCGAGAGGAGCCAGTTGAGGTGGCTCGGGCATCTATTTCGGATGCCTCCTGGACGCCTTCCCGGGGAGGTGTTCCAGGCATGTCCCACCGGGAGGAGGCCCCGGGGAAGACCTACGACACGCTGGAGGGATTATGTCTCCCGGCTGGCCTGGGAATGCCTCTGGGTTCCCCCGGAAGAGCTGAAGGAAGTGGCTAGGGAGAGGGAAGTCTGGGCGTCTCTGCCCCGGATAAGCGGAAGATAATGGATGGATGGATATCATAACTTTGCAAGTGTTGTTTATGCTCAAACAGCAACATTACACACTCAAGTAAAATAAATCATAAATCAACCACCCCTTTTAAGCAAAAAGTTATATATGAACCTACCATAAAATCTAAAAGTGAAACATATAGTTTATGGTGTTTTATTTACACATGTACCAGTCAAAAGTTTGGGGTCAGTCCTATTGTTTTTCTTTAAAGAAATGAATACATTTATTTAGCATGAACTTTATACTCAAAGAATCCTGAAAAATGTTTCCACAAAATTGCAGCAGAACTGTTTTCAACATTGATAAAAATTGTAGATGTTTCTCGAGCAGCATATCAGCATATTAGAATGATTTCTATATGACACTGAAGACTTTGCCATTGACTTCTTAACAAAAACATTTCAAACTCTTCCGACCCCAAAATATGTAAAGGCCCGTTCACACCAAGGATGATAACTATAAAGATATGGTCTATATCGTTCTCAATAATAAAGAATAGCAGAGTTCACGCCAAAGCTATAATGATAATGATATAGAGAAACTATTTAATTGGAATAATTTTCAGAACGATTTTATTCAGCTGATGAACGATTAAAAACATTGACAGCCAATCAGAATCCATCCTGCTGTAACAAGCTCAAGCATTTACAGCAGCCAACAAGCACACGCTTAGAATAAACAGAACGATATCTACTGGTGTGGATGCTAATATAGTTATCATTCTTGGTGTGAACGGGCCTTAAATATTCAGAGAGGATAACAGTATCCTCAACAATCTTGAAAGCTTTGATGGTAAAAATGACATGTCAATATGCTGACTATTGAATGAGATGAGAAATGAACACACAATTAAAATTGCAGGATGCAGTTGTATCATGCAGAAGAATCTTTATTCAGAACCACTGAACCGATAACATGGTAGAAAGAACCTGCCATGCACCATTCATAATCACATTTAAAGTTCATTCATTGTAATCAATGAAAAAGTAAGGCATTAAGAAGTTGCACAATTTCTTTGTATTCAAAGCAACAATCCCTTTTCATCCTTCTCAGTGTTGCTTTCTTCTGAAAGAGCAACCTATTTGGAAAAAGAAAAGACGTAGCTTTATATCAGTGCAATATAAGACACTATCAGATAACATTATATATGTTGCAAAAGTACAACTTCAGCAGTAACCCTGGATGTATTACAATCATACAGTGAATACACACCCTCAGTCAGCCTTGCTTTTCCTCCTGTTGGCTGGCAAAGCACTGTTGAACACCCAACACACAACACAACCGTCTGCGCATGACTAAACACAGTTGTGATCTTATAACAACCTACATGGAAACAAGCAGAAAAGATTACGTTTTCTACAAGTGAAATATTACACATAAAAGGCAAACAAAGTTACTTCTAAAGATTTCAAACCTGGACATTTTACATCCATGAAGTATGAGTTGGGACTCTGCACAAGCCTTTTCTTCTTATGCTGCCTTCTTTCAAAATCAAAGGACGGGTTGAGTAGATCTTTGGCCAGCTGTTACAATAAGAATATACCAATAAATATACTAATGGCCTTTATATTTTATATATATATATATTTATTATATATATATATATATATATATATATATATATATATATATATATATATATATATATATATATATACATATACACACACATACATACATGCATACGTACGTACAGTCGTGCTCAATATTATTCATACCCTTGGTAAATATGACCAAAGAAGTTGTTAATCCTTCTGATCTTGTTTTATAAGACAAACAGAAAAGAGAGAAAAAAAGGGAGCTTTTTGTCAGCAAACACTCAAGATGGGTTTGGAGCACACAGGGATAAAAAAGTACCCCATGTGTAAAATGAAATACTCTGCTGTATCTTTAATGTTGTGGGCCTATCTTTCTTCCAGATATGCTGGACATTTTGTTCAGACATGTTGTCATGCATTCTAGCAAATATCAACAGATAAAAAAAACAAAAACCTGACTGTCCCAGCTAGAAATCTTATGGCCCAAGGTTGGATCTTCCAACAGGACAGTGATCCAAAACAAACACCAAAATCAACACAAAAACGTGTCACCGAGTACAAAAGCAAGTTTCTGCCATGGCCATCCCAGTCCCTGACCTTAACACTACAGAAGATGAGTGGGGTGAACTGAAGAGAAGCAGCACCAATATGGATCTGGGAATCTGAAGGATCTGGAGAGATTCTGTATGGAGGAATGATGTCTGATCTCTGGTCAGGTGTTCTCCAAACTCATCAGGATTTATAGAAGAAGACTCAGAGCTGTTATCTTGGCAAAAAGAGGTTGCAAAAAGTATTGAATAAAAGGGTATGATTAATTGTAAGCAATGTGTATTAGTGAAAAACATTGATTTCATTATAAGATTTTCCCCCCCATTTAAAATTCTTATTCTCCAATGAAGGTTAGAAATGTATACATTTTTAAAGCAAAAGATCAAAAGGATTAACAACACAGATTTATTTTCACAGCCTTCTTTGGTCATATTTACCAAGGGTATGAATAATTTTGAGCTGTTTAGACTGTAAACACACACACACAGCCAAAAGTGATGTCCGGCCTAAGAAAATTGACATCCTCACCCTTTATTTAAACATTATTGAAAATGTGTTAAAAGGTTATGTAAGCATATTGCGTAATTGTTTTATTTGTGATAACACTGTGAAACATGCCAAATTGTGCTGACCTCATTTTTGGCCAGGCTGTCATACAAAGAAATTATGGACACATGCAAAAAAAAAAAAAAAAAAAAAAAAAAAAGAAAAAAACAAACAAGACAACCACCAAAATATTACAAAACATTTTTTGCCAAATAATTTATTGCTTTATTCTTTTCTTTCTCTCTCTCTCTCTCTCTCACACACACACACACTCACACGACGTTACTATACTTTATAAAGTATATTTATAAAATGTTCTATATAACACACCAAACTTCCTT